>CM031374.1:77730094-78255698 GCA_018208015.1 Medicago ruthenica
CTTGTGTGTTTATAGTAAAGGCTGGAAGAGTATGCTTTTGTTGCTATTTAAGTAACTAGCAATTTGTTACTTTTTAGATGGCAACATCTGCCACCCTTATCTTTTCTCCTCTTGCTACCTATCCTCTCTAGTTTTTGCTAGTGGTGTGGGGATGTTACATGTTTGTGTGTGTATCTTAAATGATCAATGAATGCATCAAATTCTAGTCTCAATGTAGTGTCCACATGTCTATAAAAACTAATTTCAATGCTGGCATTACAAAAAAGAAAGGATAGACATGCGATGGAATATCGTAATGTAGCTGCAATTTGTATATCGCACATAGGTATATGGTACTTCTATTACTTATCCTTTGAGCTTTTATGAGTATATAATTTTTCTATTGAAATGTAGTTTTATTGTTACTCACCACTCTAGGTTTTTACTTGCTATTAGACCAGCTTCTGTTAAATATTAACTTCTCATGAAATGTAAATATATGGATTGCAGGTGTTTCATCTATTGATTGGCTCTTCTAATTGGGGTTAGTTGTATTTACCTTTAATGTTCAACTCTATTTTAAATGTCAAGTGGTCAGCACGTTGCGCACTATATTTTAGGCCCCAGTTACTGATTTTTTATCATTTCCTATTTTTAATGGTTAGACTGAGCCTTTTATTATTGCATATTTTGCAACAATATATGAGGCCATCCTGAAGAAATGGCTGTGTTCGCAACTCTGCCATTTCTTCAGAACGTTTTATAGTCTATACCTATCATCCACTGCATTCATTAGTCCCAACTCATCAAAATTGGGTTAGGATCCTATTCATTTCTAAAAAAAAACGGGGGGGGGGGGGGGGGGGGGGGGGATCCATTTGGAGAAACATAGACACAAAAAAGTTTTATTTTTTTAATGATAGTGAGACCCACTTAATGGTGGGACCTACCATCTACTTTGGCGTCTATCTCTCTCCAAATAGCGATCTCCATTTCTCGTGACAAATGGAGAGGATCTCTACTCATCAACGTTGAAGTTTTGTTTTACACAAGTACTTTGATAGTTGGACCTGATTTTTCTAAGTATCTTCCTGATTTTCCGCCTTCATTCTGTTCCATTTTCTTTTGCATTAGTATCTTGTAAGAAATGGCTAGAGATCTCAGATTTCTCTGCCAGATATCCACTGGGGTTATATCACGTCTTATACTTGCATAAGTTTTGAGAGGTACATCAGATATGGTTGATAACTCGCATAATTGAAATCATGTTATTTCATATTAATTATATATTCTTTAAGTGATATAATTGCACTTGTATTAGTTAATCCCATCCCTCATGTTGCACAACAAGAAGTAGGGTTAAATTTGAGTATTACTGGTCAATGAAAAATATGCTTACTGTCTTTAATGGGTTGTGACAAATTAGATTGTTTAATAAAAACGATGCACCAATTTTGCTTATAATTTTATCAGGAGAATTCTGATGGGAACCTTGTATTTCATTATTAGGAAAAGTGTTCCCTTAAAACAGCTACAAACTCGCTGCACCTCCCTATGCCCAACAACTCTAATACACACAAATCGTATGATTGATCTAACGATCTCCCTCTCAAGTGTCCACTTATTTACAGGCAATGTGCCTTATTGCTGCTAGTAACGATCCCAACCTAAATAAGCTAATGACAATAATGTTGACTTGGGTCGCATTGATCTTCTTCAATCCCCACAACAGTAGCTAGCTCTAAAGATTCGATAGTGGCTTAGAAGTCTCTTTTTTCTCTCTACCGTAGCAGCCTTAAAACTCTGTCAAATGGGTCAAATACTTGGTCAACCATTCACATCCTACAAGTTTTATTACGCAAGTTACTTGTGCTAACTACTGAGTAGCCATCACAAAGTGCAAATCCATGATCATTTCAATCTCTTCAAAATTCCTCACTGTGAGATCTAGTTCCCCTTTTTCTGTTTGGATGAGTTGACGGGGCTCACTTTCCTGAAGGTCTCACTTCTTCCTATTAATAGGTTGGGGCTTGGCCCATTTGTTGTGCAAGGGAGGGTTTAGTTGGTACCCACTCCATTCTTCCCTAATCACCACTTTGCACTTCTTCTTGCAATGGCCATCTATGTTGATGTAAGTTGACTACCGGCCGCCAACTTGAGATGTGGAAAATATCCTGCGGAACTCACCCATCTCCTCCTTGTGTAAACTTTGCGTTTTGGTGTTATGGACGATGATCTTTAATAACTACTTGATACAAATATTGTCCAATTTGTGAAATGGTTCTATTTTAGTTACTCACAAAATACATCAGCAATAGTTAACATTGCCTGTCCTCCTTGTTTTCTCTTCATTTCATCTTAACTGTTCAATTTCAAATTTCAGGTTACTCCATTTATTTGGCATTGATACTTCTTGCTGCTTGCAAGGGATGGACATATTGGTCACACTCTTGTGGTTTTATCTTTATGGGTATGCCTCTGTTCAGTATTAACTAGACACCGGTGATAAGCTTTTATTGTTGGTTAAAATATTTAAACTGTTGAAATTTGTTTTGCAGCACTCCCCAAAGTACTTTTTTTTGCAGCATTTCTTCTTCTTTTATCCTTCTGGTATGTAACTTTACTTATTGTTAAGATATTTATTTAATTTTTACTGACTCGCCGTGTTTGCTACAAAAAATTTACTTATAGAAAGTACTAACAGTCGCTATCGCTATTCAGCCTTGAGAAATCTCTGCTGTCATCTCTTTCTTATTTATTTGTCTGTTCTTCGCTTATGATTCATTTCCCTTCTTACAACTGTAGTGGTGAATTGTTGTTTGCTGTATGCCAGCAAAACTTAATTCAAGCTGCTTTATTATTAGTACATATATCACAAACAAGCGGGGGGGTTGGGTAACTCAACTTGTTTGAGCTAAGGGTCAAGGAGTTGGAGCCTCTGGGTTCAAACCCGGACGAATAAGTAAATATTATCTTACAATTAATTACTAACATTTGCCATTCAAAAAAATATATATGTGCATGACTTTTTTGAAAATGACATGTGCATAAATATGCACACTGACAGTTAGGTTTGGTTTTCTGAGCTGTCAAGAAAACAAACATTGTTTTGTTTTGGTGTTTTGAGACTTTGAGGTAGTATTGTGATCTAATTCAATTTGCAGGCATTTCTTGTTTTAAACCATTTATATTGTGTCCGCTATTTTTGTTAAATGGTCAAACTGGACTCTTGAATCAGATCATTTAAATATAAATTTGATTTAACTAGTATAAGACGAAACCCACTTGGGTTGGTCCAGTGGTGTTGGTTTGGGACCTTGGAGTGTGCTCCTCCTTAAGGTCTCAGGTTCGATTCTCTCTGGTGTCAATTTGAGTGGGCTAGTTTAGCTTCTTCAAAAAAAGAAAAAAACTAGTATAAGATGACATGTATATCCTCTAAAGTAGAAATTGTATGTTAGACTCCCAGCAAATAAATATCGTGGAAGAAAATTTTTTTAATTACGTATTACATTGATTGGTGTTGCAAAATAAAAACACCAATATTAATTTTTCAATTTTTATTATTTCCCTTTCTCTTTACAAAGTCTTGTTAGGATAATGATCTTTAGCTACAGAATGAATCACAACCAGAGAATGACCGAATGACATTAATGATACTAAAACTTTATTATATATTTTGGTGGGCGCATAGGTGTGGTCTTGATATTGATTTTTTAAAACGAAAATGAAAAGGATTGGTTGATGAAAACAAATTTAGGATTTTGTAGCAATGATTGAAACATTAGAGGAGAGCAAACTTTTATGCAAAAGTTAAAAATTGTGAAAATTCAAGGCGGTCAAGGAGGTGTGTTTTGGTGATGAGGGGTATGACTGTTGCATGTATACTTGACCATCTAACTCTACAGGCCATCCACTCGCATTAACATGATAATGGAGTGCTTTATTGTATTGCTAAATACTAACTACTTTCTATGTTGCACTTGGGTCCCTTTTCCAGGGTTGACCTTTGCCATCAGCCAGACGATGACGATGACTATGAAGGAAGTTTCTCTGAGGAACCTTTGCTGGGAAAGACTTCAAATGAATTGATTTTAACGAACAGGGATAGACATCGAAAGTGTTTTCCTATTCGTTTTTCTCGTCTTGGATATCGTCAAAAGATTGTGACTTTGGTATGAGAAGCAAAAAGTGCTTATTCTCATGTAGCTCGTATTTTTGTCTTATCACTCTATCCTTAATTTTGACAGTCATATATAAATTTCACAAGTATTTCCTTCAAATATAATGACTTGGATATGATTCACCAGGTTATGTTGCTACTTTTCATCACCATTGTGGCATTTGCTGTAATAATCTGGATTGGGCTAGGAAAGAATCCCATTGACTCTGAAGTGGCAGCTCGGGTATGGTAACTGTAACTTGATTTTGTTTTGTATAATCCATAATGCATTAAAAAAAAAGACTTAGATCTAAATGACTTGCTGAGATTTTAGTTTATGATAGAATGCAATGGCATTGATTGACTCATGTAGTCATACTCATCTAATGGAAAAGGTTCTGGTAGTGGTTGTTATTTTTGTGATCTATGATGCCATGCACCACTATGACTTTCTTGGTAGTGGTTGTTAATTCTCCTTATTCTATATCCTAACGGGGCCTAATGCAATTCATCAAAACCAGCTTGTAAGGTGACAGAGAGCTTAGTCCAATAACAGAAATAGGATAGTCTTTAATACCATCTTAGAATTTGGCTTAGGGTCTAACTCAATCCCACAAAACCAACTTGTAAGGTGAAGAATGTCCAAGCCTTATAAGCATTGCTTAGGCCATATCTCTAGTCGATGGGGGACTTCAACATGTTTGTATTTGATTGGGCCAAAATATTTTTGTGAATATTTTCTATAAGGAAAAAATTCAACACAACAAAACAATCAGAGATGATTAAAAAGTGTTTTGAGGATAGAAGATTCTCCTTAAAATGAAATAAGAAAAATAGAAAATAAACAGGAGATATCAATGAGACATAGTTACCCGATCTCCTAAATATCTGCCAGAGAAACCTTTGTAAAATGGTTATGTACCCTGTGTAACTGACACTTGTTTCTTTCAAAAGTCTAGCTGGCTTTAAATAGAAATGTTGGGGGGATCTTCTAACTTTCTTATCGAAAAAGAGTAGGAAGAACTCTGGTATATGTTGTTTGGATGAGGATGGATTGATATGATAAGCTTAGATGCCATAGTTCTAATGAACTGTGGATGTTTTCTCAGTCTTTGAACAATCCTTTCAATCATGTTTTGGTGACTGAAGATCTCATGCAGGTGTACTTGGATATTTCTGCTATGGGAATGCTTTTCTTAGGCGGCGCACTGGCATGTTATGGTAAGAAACTACTATTCTAGTTGTTTTCCATTTTAAGTTAAGTAGGTTTGAAGTTTATTATCTTCTCTTGCTTGAAGGGATGTACTAATTTGTATATCTTTGTGTAAAATGCATCGGCATCAATCAATTTATGAACCTGCATTTATTTGCCTGATTATCTAGAAGGAACGGTTATTGTTAAATCAGATTTTTTTTTATATTCTACATAACACATGTACTTCATGTCTTCTACCATTTGTGTGATAAGAGCACTCAAGCTCCGCTGTTATAATTTGATTATCTTGTTGTTTATCAAAACAAAAATGAGACAAAGTTGTAGTGAAAAAAAAGCTTGCTTATGGTAGGATACACAGAGCTAGTACTCTGTTCTTAACAAAAGAAATGTTTATTCTCTATAATAATAATAATTATAATAATAATAATAATATTAATAATAATAATCATTTTAGGGTAATGTTGGGTGAGCAACAAGGTGATACCAAATTCAAACATAATAGAAGCCCTATTTTTCTGGAAAGTCAATCATAAATAAAATCGTAGAACACCAACATTACCTCGGTCCGAGTGGAACTGGATTCTGATCCTTAAACAAGGTCTCGGGTTTGAGCCTTAGTGATGGAAAAGAACGTGGTTGGGAAGGAAGACTCTCCAGCCATGTTCCCAGGCGGATATTGGTTATCAGGAAAGTTTGTAGATACTTCACACCAATACCATAATTAGCAAAAATAATAAAAAAATAGAGTTAACTTGTGCTTGTGGTTTTCATCTCTTTTTCTACATTAGTATTATTGAAGGAAATTTCTATTTGCAAGAAAGCATCCATTACATGACAAGCTTTGGATGGATTTATAATTTAAAAAAATCCAAGTCAATAATTTGTATTGTTGAAATGTTAATGACTATTGAGTACTGAGTCGTGAGATGCCTGTTTGTGTACGTAGTTTCTCACTGTAATTTTTGTGTATGTTCCTTTGTAGGAATCCTATTATGCTTGAAGATGAGCAAAGTGAGAGCTGAGAAACCTTCTTCTGAAATGGGAAAGGTACTAAATTTCTGTTTTGTCTGGAGCATTAGATAACACATAGCTTTCGTGGGTTGAGCTTATTTGTTTTCTAAGTCATGTGACCTGCTTGCTGCTGAATGCCCACTTATGGGTTCTTGCACGTTATCTACATTTTTCTATACTTTAAATGCTTATTTTAGATAATTTACATGTATAGAGACAGTGATGCAGGCTTGTGCGGGTGTGCATAATATTTTTATTGATTATTGAAAGCATTCCATTTTATCAGGTTGCAGGTTTAACAATAGTCTCTGTACTATGCTTCACGTCAAGTTCCTGCATAGAACTTTTAACGGACATTCCTGTATGTATAAGTTAAATGTTTGCAAGAGTTTTTTATCCTTGATAAAAGTGCTAAAATTTCCTGAACTAGCCTTCACACTATTATTTTTTTATTGCAGATGTTGTTTCACTGGCATCAGCAGCGTATGAATGATGTATATGCCTCTCTTCTGCTGATTTTGTATTTTTTTGTGGGTATGTGCAGTTAATAAGATAGTTATCGCCTCATACTTAAGTTGATGGAATCTTTTATTCTTTCCTTTTACGAACGTAATGACAGTCTATGAAAACATTGTACCTGGCCTGTTGCCTATAATACTTTGTTTATGTTTTCCATTCAATTGTAGATTGATTGCTTTTTGAAATGGTTTCTTCTCCTTTAATTCTGAACCTGACACTTTTTCCAGGTTCATCAATACCTTCAGCAGTAGTACTGTGGGTAATGAGAGAATTACCGCCAGCAGAAGCTGCTGATGTAGTAGAGGAATCAAGTACAATCGCTTTTGTTGCTAATAGTTCAGTTGCTGCTCATCATCCTCAGCGCTGGACTACAGCTGCAAGCATGCAGAATCAGGTCCCTATAGCACACATCTTGTCTTTGGTTGAATTATCTTTGCAGTATTCAGTTGATTCTGAAATCTTTTTCCTTATCTTGTCCTTCATCAGTAGAAAAATAATTTTTTACATGGATTGCTCTTGACGGTTGAGGCTTTAAGATTCAAATTCATAGTTTCTGACGAGTGTCATCACACAAGTCACAAGGTGAAGTTGAATGTCAATCGAGCATATACAGAAATAGTACATCTATGCAGAATATTATGATGTCAATAATTTTCTTAAAATAACTTTGTTTGGTGAACTGGCTAGCACGGTACATTTTTTATTGTGTATTAGTTTCCTTCATCTTACAATAGTTATGCTTTTGTCCTACCTCAATAGTTTTTAATCATGCATTTCTTTTCTTTTGTATTTTGTTTTGTCATGTTTTGTGGCTTTGTTGCACATTAACCTAATTGTATAGTGACAACCGCTGTCATTTTTGCAGACATCAAGAGCTAGTCCTATATAATCTTTCCATGTAAATCTTCTTGTTCCGCTGGAATTTGGGCACAGCATATTGGAATTTCTTCGGAACATGTTGAACCTTAGAGCAAATATGAGAGAAAATGATGATAGTGGTGGATGCAAGTACTAAAAGGCCTTATGATTTCCAATCCTAATGTACTTGCGTTTTAAATCTAACTAACTGTATATAGCAGCGATTTGATATATGAAATTTCTTTTCGTGCTTTACAAGTTTTGGGATGCAATGGTGGTTGGGAATCTCTCGGTTCAAATAACACTTGCTAATGTGAATATAAATGTTGCCCAGCGAGCATGTTATTCCTACCCTTATGGTAATGGTATGACTTGCTTTATATTTAAAAAATAAATAAAAATCAAATCGGATACAATATCTCAAATCAAGGGTCTTTTTGTAATAGATTTTAAAAAAAAATACATTCAATAATTTAGAGATATTTTTTTAGAGATTTTAAGTATGAACTATTTTATGTTTGTTTACCATGATAACATTAATTTTTTAAAAAGTATGCATATTTAATGATTTTCAATAAAATGTATTCAAAACATATTCTCATTTTGAGCGGTTTTTTTATTATTATTTTTGTAGATTTTCATTTTTTGAAGTCGTAAAAGATGGGTAAAACGCTTAAAAAGTTATGCTTTTTCTAATAAAAAGATGTTTTGTTTAAAGAAACTGTACGAAATATACCCACACATTTGTATAACTGGTCTATTCAATAAAATCTTTATATTCAACTTTTGGATTTGATAAATTCCATCGAACCTGCAGAATAAACGTGAGAATATGCAATTGGTGAAGCTGATAGATATGCAGCAATGACCCTCTTTTGTACCAAAAAAAAAAGATATGCAGCAATATAGGTACCCAAAAAATGAGAATATAATTAGGTTATCAGTTTCATTGTCCATTATATCATTTTTAAGGGTTTATTTGTTTGTTTCGATTATTATTCAACTTCAACTGAGATTGTATCCGGATGAAAGAAGAAAAAGGAAAAAAGATACTGGTTTTTTTTTTTGCATATTCCAGTGCACCAAAGGTTATGTAACGAGATGAAACTTGAAACACCGTGGGGCCTAAACCGGTATAAAGTTAGGAAAATTGTTTTTTTAGGTTTCACTCAATGCTAACAAACATCATAAAATGACAAATTTAACCTCAAATTTTATCGGTAGTTAACTATCATCGGTTAAAATTCATCGACAATTAACCGCCGATTGAGTTATATTGATAATTTTATGGTGTTTTATAGCAACCTTTGATATGAAAACATCAATTTTCTAAAGTTAGAAGCCACTGAAAAAAACAAAAGGTCCAATAGTGCGCCACTAAATGCAATATTGGGAGCCAGTGGTACGAAAATGCACATTCAATGCATACACGACAGTGATCTTTGTTAATTGAAACAACTTTTGTACATTTCAATGAAGGTTGACCACAACAGTAATAAAGAAAATCTACCAACAGAGATTTGAGCGAGCTTTGTACATAAAGCATGCAAAATAAATGACTTAGAAGAGAAATGATATTTGTACAACTATTTTATAATAACTTTTGTGACAATTTACATTATATTTTTACTTTTTCTCTCTATCACTTTGATTTTCGTGCTAATACATATTTTTCTTTGTAAAAATCTAGTTGTCCATTTGATTGTCAAACAAATGAATGTTCAAATAACGCTGCTCATCTAGAAAATAACATTTACATGGCACTTGACAGCATGATTCAAATACGGATCCAAGGTACAAGAAGTATAAAAAAAACATGTACGAAAGCACGAGGGAGAAATTATCAGTCCAGTAAATTGATAGTACATTGCATTCATGGCATAGCAACATGCACAATAGACATTATTTTTAGGAAAGAACCTTCATTCAATCCCCACAATTCATACAGGAAATAATTAAACAAGCATAAGTGTCAAACACTAGCTAGAGGTACAATTTTTCAGAGTTTTCTTGCATGACCAGAATAAGTAAAATGTCAGTCATTATTAATTTGCAAGGCATCTTCCCACAAGCGGTAACGAGGAAGGTGCGCAGGGCCGGAAAGTAGTCGGCAACAATAGAGTTCTGACTGCAGCAGCAACATATATGTATCGTCCAACATTTTCACGGTCCAACTCCAAATTGCTCCACTTCAACCTTGAGAGACTTGAGGTATTTTACAGCTTCGTCCAAAACGGTAACGGTGTCCATTTGGTTGCCTCCACCAGGCACGATATTTCTCAATATTTTCACCATCCTCTTAATCTCCAGGTGTTGTTTCTTTTCACTGATGCAGTAACCCTTTGTCCCTGAAGAGTTATGTGCGGATGATAACAACCTCTTCTTCCTTGATTTCGTGCAGTAACTGGAGCAAGTATCAGATGTACTATCATCTTTTTCATGAGTCCTTGCAGTGCTGACTTCTTCTTCATCGTAGTCTTCTAGTTCATCCGAGTCTAGGCTCAACAATGCATCAATGTCCTTAGAGTCCTCTACAAAAGAAGACAATTCTGTTTCCATTTGATTGATTTTATCCTTCTCAAAATCTTGAGTGCAAGTAGCATGAGTGTTGAAGCCAGGACTGTTAAACTTGTAGGTTGTTGCAGGATGGAACAAAATCCTGTTTTGTTGATCTGTTTGATCAAAGACAATGAAATTCTTAGGGCAAACCTCAGAGGGCTGCAAGTTAAACCTTTCAAAGGGTGTTATCTGCCTCGCACTTGGAGGTAAAACTGCATCAAAGGCAGAAGCATGTGGAGCATTCATGAAAGTACCAAAGACAGAAGCATGTGGAGCATTCATGTAAGTACCAAAGGCAGATGCATGTGGAGCATTCATATAAGTACCAATGGCTTCATCTGCCAAAGGATGTACCACCTTTCCCGGGAGAAAATACTCGTGAGTCTGCATTAAATATCTGTTCACTCTCACTAAACTAAGCGCAAGCAATGCTGATTTGGCCTATGCAACTGGAAATTATTTTGTACTAAAGCTGGATGGATGTTCCTACAGGGATGTAACAACTAAACAGCAGGTACTAAGCTAATTCCAATTCCATCTAACAAATAATGGCAACTTTTACAAATTAAAATTTTGTCTTTTCCGACAGCCTTCCAATGAAGAAGTTCAATACAAGGCAATCTCTCCCCAAACCCAAATCAATGTTCCTTGAAGCTAGACTACGTAACAGGCTTAAGCAACTGACGAAAATATTCAGCCTGCATAAGAAAACAAAGTGATATATAAGGTAGCAATAATAGAACAGGAAAAATGGAAAAAATATTTCACAGCTAATAGACACAATTGGTAAATTTAGAGATGTTGATGTTCAATACTGCAATTCTATACCATGCCATTCATAAAGTGGTATGTTCAACAAGTTACCGATAACCTTCAAAGCATGTTGCTTTATAAAGCCATTAGCCATAACAAGATAATGAAGCTCAATCTTCAATATTTTTAGAAACTAAAATATAGATAGATCCACTTTTTGAGAATATTTTTAGAAACTGAAATATAGACAGATCCTCCTTTTGAGAACATTTTTATGTCATATGTGCTAATAATTGTACAGATTCTAATATCTACCAGGCAAAATCGGAGGAATGATGCAAAATTCCATTTAATTTTCAAATTTCATATCCAAAACCATGGCAATCCATAAAAGGGAAGAAATATTTACCTGGCAAACCAACATCAATTGACTGTATGCAATAACTCCAACACTCATTTTAATAAACCCAACTTTGGCAATGAACATTCTCAACCCTCCTAGCAGTTTTGGTAATGAAAAGGGAAAAAACACTGATTAGAGGAATTCCTCTACAGCCTAATCACCTGCAGCAGCAAGACAGGATAAAACGATCATCAAATCAGAAGAAATAAGAATCAATGTACAACATGAAATAGTAAAACATAAGGTTCTATACATAATAACGTGTTCAAAATAAAGTTTGAAACTAAGGAAGCTGTCGTCAGTGTATTGTTTCTATCTACGGCACTTACATCGTATGAGCTATATGACGTTCCCAATCAATCCAAAACAATTATACTGACTTCATAACTTCTACTTTCCACGGCAAGCAGTAGAAAAAGTTATAAATATGATTCTATAAACTATAGCAGCAGATTAAGAGAACAAAATCTTTTACCTCAGCTAATTAAATTACAGAATCACGCGAAAAAACACCACCAAGCAAACACAATTACTCTTGAAAAGGGAAAACCACGGCATCTTGATTTATCTCAACTCCAGAATATCTTTAATGACAAACCCAAAACTCTGACCTGAAAGTGTCAAAATTAGGATTCTATTAAATGCAAAATCAACTATAAATAACAGAAAACTAGTAGAAGTAAAAGACTACCTCACTCCAATCTAGCTCTAAAATCATAACCAAATCCAAAATAAATAAAATGAAAAAACATAAAAGAACAGTTATTATACCAGTTTGAATTTAACAAAGCATTTACATACCTAACATATAAAAATCCTAAATCTAATCTCAAGAACAGAATCCACTATTCAACTTTCATACCCATTAACTTAAATGAATATTTACAGTCAAATATAGCATAAAGTTCCAAACTTTTCATCAAAACCATACACAGTACCAAATCAATTAATCAATTCAAAAATAGAAATTAAAAAAAAATAGTAACCAGCAAATAAAAACTCAATATACGTATAAATCTATGTTGTTGAACCAAAAATAGAAACTTTTTAACTAAAATCCAACAAAAAAACAAAACCCAGAAAAAAAATTGAATTTCAAAAATCAAAATTGATGGATTTAAAAGGATGAAATTGGAGTGAAAAGCAAGACCTGGGATTTATGAGGAAGAGGAAAAGAGTGTGAAAGGAAAATGAAGATGGATCAGAGAAGAGGGTTTGTGTGTTGAGATGAAAATGGTTAGAAGATGAAATTTTTGCGAAGAGTTTTGAGATTGTGAGCATTTTCAAGATATGAAGGAGTGATGGGATGGGTCAAACATGGATGATCTCAACCGTTGGATTAGATCGGCTTTGTTCTTGGAAATGCACTCCCGTTTATCGCGGGTATGATAGTGACCGTTCGATTAGAGCACGCGTGAAGAGGGATGGGTGCCCGTGAGGTTGACAATTGCTAGATTAAAATAATATATAATCCAACAATTATTTTTTACTAGCTATTTAGAGGTGGTTTGATGGACATGATAAAGAGACATGATATTATATATTTATTATATACAATTTAAATCTCATATTTGTCTATTTGATGCACCAAAGAGATAGATAAAATAAATTATTTTTTTAATTTATTCTGAATTGTTTTTGTAATTTTTATTATAAGTATAGATTGTGTTAGAAACTATCTTGAAATGATTAGAATATTGTCATTCCTTACTTATTTATAATTAATTACATGTCTTTTAAAAAATATTCAATTAATTACAAAAATAATTTTCTCATTTAATTATAATAAAATAATGATAGCTTATTTGTTATCATGTGCGCATCAAACACGTGATAGGATTAATGTTTATCATGTTTATATGATATCATATAATGTCTCTATCCAAGTCTATATCATATCTTGTTTCTATGTTATCCTGACCATCAAATTGACCCTTAGACGAGTAATGCTGACACGAAAAAAAATTAGAACAATGTTTTTTATGAAATTTTGTTTTAACTAAAATTATCTTGATTTTGATTAAAAGTATGAATATAAATATTTTGCACTTATATTGTAACAATCTATCCATATATTTTTCAATGACACCAACAATATAACAAGTATAATATAAATTCTTATCTTTTCGAATTACACTAACAATATAGTATTTTTTTCGACGAACAATATAACACTTTTATGGACAAATTTTTTTAAGGGTATAATTGAAAGTAAAAAAGTTGTCCAAAATCATATATTCCATATATACATATTATAAATGATATCTGCATACGAGTAGTGTTGAAAACATTCTTTTTTCATCGCTCTATCCGACACTCGCTTTTTAACTGGTTGAAATAAATGTGAGTGCATTGCTTCTAAGCCTTATCAGAGTTAGAAAGGGAAAAATTGGACCGTAAATCTATTATTCTTTTATTGTCTTTATTAGTATAACTAAACGAAAGCAAATCAAAATTAAAGCCAATAAGGGTTTTTTTTCTCAAGCCCCAAAATCATATTACAATGATCGTTTCTATAATACACTTTCTATACAATACAACTCGTAAGTAAATTGAACACCAAGCATTGCTTCGTAGCTTTCATCTCCACGCGCTTTCAAATCTTGCAACAACGCTTTTCTCTCAACTTGATATTTTCAAGATACTTTAGAGTTATGGAAACTTATTGCATAGAAGGTATGAAATTTTCTCAAAACACATATTATCTCGAGCATATCATATGTTGCATGTGATAACTAAAATGGCACTTAGGGCTCTAGGAGAAACTTGTAAAAAAGCATTTTTGGTCCGACTAAAAAATGAATTGAATTATGCGTTTGTTTGATTTATAGGGGAGAAGAAAACCATGCTTAATTAGCCAATATAAGTTTCTAAAAGAGTGATATAGGATTTTCGTATGTTCGTTGCATATGGAATAAAGAATAGAAAAATTGATCCCATTAGAATCAATGTTTGCTCTAGTAAATATTGAATTGTTTAGAGCTCTCAAAACCAACAAAGATAGGTGTTATAATGATGGGAATTGGTACGAAATCATATTGTACAAGCTAATTTATAGGCATCGAGGTCGTAAATTTTGTGCAAACCAGTAGACATGAGACTTAAATGCAAATAATTGCTCAAATACACTTGAATCCGAAAAACCTATTCGACAAATTTCCAATCAACATGTTGTTACGGCTGTAACAACTATTACGGGCACCTATAATGAAATGTTGATTTATGCCTTTTGTGATTTTCTTTTTTTCTTTGAGTTATCGCGACAGTTTTTGGTTATTTGGCAACAATTTTGAGATGTTGCATTTTGAATTTCCACTATATTCGTATTGAAGAGGCTTTCCACTATCATAAATGGGTTATTAACAATCAAGACTTCATCAACTGCATTATTTCCATTAGTATTCCATCATTTCTTCATATTATCTTGATTTTATTCTATTGATGACAGTTAAACAAAAAAGTACTTCATCCGTTTTTTATCTTTTGATGTTATAGGGCTTCAACTTTATTTCAAAATATTTGATGTTTTAGGATGTTTAATATTTGTTATCCAAGTGTACCCTTGTTGAAAAAAACATTATAAGTTGATTAAAGGAGTTGTGACTCTTGGTTTATCACACGTGAATTTAAACACAGTACAACCGTCGAGGTAAGGTTCATTACAACTGCCCATGAAATATTTAAAACTATTCCATTCATTTCCACTTTAAATCCAACATGGAAGCAACTCAAAAAGACACATGAAATTGAAGCAACTCAATAATTAATGCAATCGATGTAAACAAAGAGCCATGAAGTAATTTTATATAGTAGCAAAAAAACATAAATAAGGGCATTTTAGTCCAAAACTTACAACTATTTATATACCTTGATGATTCCTTAATACTCGTGCAAACAACTAAAACATCAAAAGATAAAACGGAGGGAGTAGTAGAATACTTCTAAAAACATAAATAAAACTAAAAATTTATTTAATAAAACATAACTATAAAATAGGTAAATAAACATGTTATCAAACTCCCTCATGTTTGAGCCATTGCTTGTAGAGAATTTGATCAAAGGAATTAATTACCCAAACAAAGAGCTCAAAAGAGGTACATAAAGCCACTCTTAAAGAATTAATGACCCATATAGGGAGTGCTAGACACGAACTTCTTTTGTAAGGGACATGGGTAGAGTCATTCATGTATGCTAGCTTTGAGACATCAAACCAAGTTTGCAATCACACACATTATCATAATGTAATGTAGTTTATTAGATAACCGAGTGAGACATCAAAGGTTTTAAAATATAACAGATCTCCTGTTATATCTGAGATATTGATATGTGTAGAGGGCGAAAAGTAAAAGTATGATTGGAATAGGAATAGTATATAATAGATAAAGGAAGGTCATTATAGGACTAACCAATGAAGTTTAATTCCAACACAACTTGTTATTTCATAGAATCAGCCCATTTTAATATGTACACACCAACTGTCAATGCAAAACCATAATATTTAACGATCAAATAGTTGAACAGTTCATTTACTAAGTCCACATGGATCAATAATTGTAAATATTTGATGTTGCTAAACACATTCATCATAATCGTCATATTAATGTATGGAAAATCCTGATAAATGTCATTAGTGAACACGTTAATGAATCAAATATGTAAACACTGGAACGAGATATTCTCCATTTCTCAAAGAAATGGAGAACACAATTTACGAGATAATCAATAACGATCATAACTCGTGTATATTTTATTGGAAGTGATGTATTTAATTTTTCAAAGATTTAAAAATTGATACTACTCCGTCCCAAAATATAAGCAAAAATGAGTCAACATAAGTTGATGTATTTGGTACAAATTTTAAACCAAATACATTAACTTTTGTTGACCAATTTTTGCTTATATTTTGGGACGGAGGGAGTACTTTACAACAACTTTTATTCTTTGAGTTTATAACAAGTGTTCTACACACACATGTTAGCAATAATCTTAATACGTATACAAAGAAATTACCGTCCTAAATGTATGCTCCACCATCGATCCACCACAAGCACGTAAAAATAAAGTTAATCTTGTTCTTCAATCCTTATGCTCTTTAGACATTTCTCAACATAAATTTTAGGGGGAAATGTAATGGATCAAGATTACCCGATAAATGCAACTAAGCTAGGTAATAAAAAGTAATACATTAAATATAGGGTTAAATATGTTTTTGGTCCCTACATTATGCACCCCTTTGATAAATAGTCCTTACATTTCAATAAATGTTTTTAAAATCCCTACATTTTTCCTCCGTTAGCAAAATTAGTCCATGTTGTCAAGTTTGTAACGAGATGCTGATGTGGCAACTAGTGGGCCCCAATTTTTTAATGATGTGTCCAAAAAACAGATACACATGGATGCATATGTGGTAATGGGTTCCACACATTAAATGAATTTAAATTAATAAAATGTTTATTGATAATTCCTTGTTTTATTGAGTGATTAACATCAAAATAGTATTCTTAATCAGAAATGAAGAAACTAAGGAGACCCTACAAATTTCAAAGTTAAAAAATAGAAACCCTAATATTGCAAAGCCCTTCTCCTTTCTCCTTCCTTCCATCGAGTTCAGTTCCTTGTGCGGCCGCCGAATTGAAATTCCATTTCGAGTTCGAGTTTGAGTTCAAATTTCGAGTTCGCGTGCATGATTGTGGTTCGATTTCGACTTCGATTTCAAATTTCGAGTTCCATGAGAGGTGAAATTTTGACTTCAATTCCAACTTGTACCACTATTTTTCAGAAAGCTTCGAGTCATGGTGAAAGGTGAAAGGAGAGAAGAAGAAATTTGGGAAAATAGGATGAAGGATAGACGATGGAGGAAGAAGAAGAGATGAAGGATGAACGATGAAGGATGAAGGATGAAGATTGATGTTTAAAGGATGAAGGAAGAAGATTGATGTTTAAAGGATGAAGGAAGAAGAGGAATGGCATCAATTGCACGCTTGAAGGAGAAGAGGGAATTTGGGATTTAGGGTTACAGGGTAATGGAAGAAGATGAAATGGGTTGGGTCCATGGGTCATATCGTATTTTACCCATTTCATTAGGCCCAACCCATTTAAAACGGGTAAACAAAGAAAAGGTCACATCAGCATTCCGTTCGGTGACTGGGTACAAACTTGATGGCAGGGACTAATTTTGCTAACGAAGGAAAAATGTAGGGATTTTAAAAACATTTATTGAAATGTGAGAACTATTTATCAAAGGGACGCATAATGTAGGGACCAGAAACATATTTAACTCTTAAATATAAAATGCACAAATTTCAATACAAACTTACTATTTTGAACTTTTCAACATGTGCAAATTTGCATATAATAGAAAAACCCTTATAACGAAAAGTATCAAGTTAACCCCTTAAGAAATATTAAATAGAGTAGTTAACTAGCATGAACCACCTAACATTTTTTTTCTTCACATATACTCTCTACCAAAAGTAATTATATCTGAGCCATTGTGTATACTAAATATTAACACCTCTTCTAGTTAAAACTCGAACCATGGTTCACCATGTTGTGGAAGACTGACCACTTTTGCTACACACGACCTAGCCGATAGCTACCTGATATATTTTTGACAAAATTACATAATTCATCCCTTAAATTAATTTAAGGCAACACTTTCGTCTTTTAATCTTTTTCTCAGTTTAATCCTTTGTGTTATAATCAGGTAACATTTTTGTCCTTTATCTTTATTTTTTTCACGATTGAATCATCTATGTTATAAAATGTCAACATTATATCACTTTTATGGATTTTTTTTTATTGAAATACGAGTTTCTGTGTTTTTATGATGAATATTTGGGTTTGTTTGCGAGTTTTATGAATTTTTTAAAGTTTTTTCTATGAATTTTTTGATTTTGTTGTAATAAAAAAGGATAACAATGTCGATAAGTTTAACAAAAATGCAAGTTTTTTAAGAAGAAAAGAGATCCTCACTCTATATCAATTATTTTTATAAAACTCTTGTGTTCTTATGTTTGATACTTGGCACACATAGTTTTTCTCTTTAAGTAATCATCAAAGGACTAAAAGAACGAAAGAACTACACTTGATTTTCTCACCTGGAAACTGTAATATTAGCATGTCATTGACAGGGACGGATCTACCTTTAGTAGATTGTGGGCAACTGTCGTGCTACTTTTCTATGTTATTTGTTAAATCTTTGATATTTTAGTCTATTGCTCCCTCTTAAGATAATATGTTGTCCCCGTTAAATGAAAATTCATACTATAAAAAGAGTTTCTTTCATGAATTTTATAAAATCAAATGTGTAAATGCATTTGAGAAAAAATTGTAAATGATTTTTACCAAACTTTTTAAACATAATGACACGTAAATAACAATTTTAATTTGTCGATGTTTATGAGTCTTTAATTTTTCCAATATATAACAGTATAACATTTATAATGTCAAGTATTTTACTCAACGATAATGATGTTATTATTTTATCACTTTTGCATTGCTAAAAATTTTGTATAAATATTTATCATATAAACTCTTGCCCCCGTAAGTCAAAATTTCTGAATCCGGCACTTTTCATTGAAAAATAATCTTGACATTGTTATATTGCATGGATCTACGCTTTTGATGAAAGGGTTGGTCTAGTTGAATAGTGTAGGATTAACATTGTCTTGGTATTGTTATGTTTTACACTATAGAAATGTTAACTTGTGTCTTTAGAACACAAGTTAAGGAACCTAAAATGAAAATTTTGTCTAGAAAATTGTGCCAATTTATTATTTTAGAGATTGAAAATTATTGTTTTGTAATAAATATTTACCATTTATGGAATCCTTAACATGCGTCCTAAGTGCACAAGTTAGCACGACCCTTTATATTATTTGTAAATTTATTTGTAAAAATTAGTTGTTTTTAATTCATCTATTTTAAAAAAAAGTGAACAGACCGAGTTAGCGACCAATTTGCTTTTATAATTTTTCACATTCGGCCATTAATTCGGTCTCTAAACTCGGGCACTAAATCGGTTGCTAAGTAGTCTCTAACTGATTTAGTGATCGGTTTTCTTACTTTAGCGACCGAAAATTCGGTCTGCAGTAGAAGTTTCTTGTTTGAGGGATAACATGAAAAAAAAATGTGAGAAATAATCTGGCGTGGCTATGCCTAACACTAGTCCGCCCATGATAATGACATGATCCTTGTCGGTATGCGCGTAGTCTGTATACAATATTTTCTTTGAATGTCGTACGAGCATTTTGATGTCAATAATACTCTATTTTGCTTTAGTATTCGGAGGAGCACCCGTTGTTTTTACTCCTAGTTTACTTTTGTCTTGCTTTGCCTTTCAATCTTCATTAAACATTTGCATCTTTCGATCTTTAAGTCTTTTTTTTGTCTTTCTTTATGTTTTGATCTTTATTGAACATTTGTTCATAAGGTTATCAGAATAACAGTGAAAGGGTTGAAATGAGTAGATCGTGAAGAAGAAGAGTCTTTATTGAAATTTCTGGATTTGTAGGTTGAAGATGAATGAATGTTGAATTTTTGAACTTTTATGATTTTGAACTCTAGCATAAGTCTCTAAGATTTTTTTCTTTATTTCATTCCATTAATTTAGTTTAGTAAAAAAATTAAGGTAAAAAAATGAAAATTTCAACATCATAAGAAAATCCAAATACAGAAGTCGCGAGACAAGATACCATACCACGTCAATGCCTTTCATGCGATTGAGGACAAAAATATGAAGAAATCAAATTTACAACGGTAATTTTTTTTTCTCTATTTTTACCAATTCTATTTTCATATCCCGCGTATATACGAAAACTATTTAAACAACGAAGAATGTCAAACCGTGCCATCAAACACCGGTAAACTAGCTAAAACAAACAAGTCTTTAGTAAAAAGTTGTGTAATTATTACTTAATAAAAAATAACAACTTGTAATTTCAAAACAAAATTCTATTTATGAATTTCTTCACCAACGTCGTTGGAGCACTTATTAGCAACATCCTTAAAGAATCAACCATACTTATTTTTAATGTTCTTCTTTTCTTTCTTTTTTTTTTACAAAAATTTTCTTTTCTTTCTAGAAACAGTGATTTTAAGGGAGGAAATAAACGAGCTAACTTACTAATAAAAAGATTAAACGAAATAGAGTAGTTCACCTATGAATCACCTAAATTAGAGGGACGACATGTCAAAATTGCCGCTCAATCAATGGATCCCGGAATTTCCAATGTAAGAAAACATAGTTATTATCATTTCATTCCCTCATGTCAAAATAAATAAACCATTAAATACCAAAGTTTGATCCCAAATTATCAAACACCATTCGGCTTCGTTCTCTCCGTCATTTCAACAAACACAATGCAGTCACTTCAGCATCAACTACCCTTCACTCTTCGCCCTTCACCGCTCGAACCACTTCGCAAAAAATCCTCCAATGCCGCCACCGCCAAAACCCCAAAGAGACTCTCCGTCGTTTCTTCCGCCGTCACCACCGCCGCTCCTCAAAGGGAGAAGGATCCCAAGAAGCGTGTCGTGATCACTGGTATGGGTGGCGTCACTGTACATGGCAACGACATCGACATTTTCTACGAGAAGCTTCTCGCTGGTGAAAGTGGGATCACATTGATTGACAGGTTCGATGCTTCGAAATTCCCCACTCGGTTCGCTGGTCAGATCCGTGGGTTCAGCTCCGAGGGTTACATCGACGGGAAGAATGACCGGAGACAGGATGATTGTCTCCGGTACTGCAATGTCGCCGGGAAGAAAGCACTTGAAGATGCTGGTCTCGGTGCCGAAAATCTTGATAAGGTTTAACACTCTTCACACTTTTTCACTTAGATCTGCATTTGCTATATCTGAATTGAACTGAACGGAACCCTAATTGGATTTTGAATTTTTTTGATATATTGTAGATTGATAAGGAACGTGCTGGTGTTTTGGTTGGGTCAGGAATGGGTGGTTTAACGGTGTTTTCCGACGGAGTTAAGAATCTGATCGAAAAGGGACATAGAAAGATAACACCTTTTTTTATTCCTTATGCTATTACAAATATGGCTTCAGCTTTACTTGGGATTGATTTAGGTTTCAGGGGTCCAAATTATTCTATTTCAACTGCTTGTGCTACTTCAAATTATTGCTTTGTTGCTGCTGCCAACCACATTCGTAGGGGCGAGGCTGATTTGATGATTGCGGGTGGTACTGAAGCTGCCATTATTCCTATTGGTTTGGGGGGTTTTGTTGCTTGCAGGGCACTTTCTCAGAGAAATGATGACCCTAAAACTGCTTCTAGGCCTTGGGATAAAGACCGTGATGGTTTTGTTATGGGTGAAGGTGCTGGAGTTTTGGTAAGGATTCGTTTGTGTTGTCCTTAATGATTTGTTATTGTTCTTTTGGATCTTGGTTACCTTAATTAACGTTTGTGAAATTCAATTGCAATTGTTATGCTTGGTTTTTAAGATGTATTTGTAAGACTATTATTAGCTTTGTAACAACACTATCTTTTCCTTTGTACATGATCCGAAAAAGAATAATTCTAAATCTTGTTTCATGAAGTGTCTATAAAGTGGCTATGTTGTGTGTCCGTTTTTTTTTTTTGGATCCTCTACAAGCTAATTTCTACTATATTTTAAAGAGAGTACTGTAATTTAACAGGTGATGGAAAGCCTGGAACATGCCATGAAGCGAGGTGCACCTGTCATTGCTGAATACTTGGGAGGTGCTGTTAACTGTGATGCTTATCATATGACTGATCCAAGATCTGATGGGCTTGGTGTGTCTTCATGCATCCAGAGCAGTCTTGTAGATGCCGGTGTGTCACCCGAGGAGGTATTGTTTTACTCCTTTTACTATGCTTTTGTTGCTAACTTTATCTGTTTAATAAATTGTCGGTCTCGTCCCCCATTTAATTCATTGTTTTTCTCCTTCAGCATGTTTTTCCTTTCCAGCTTACTCTACTTTTCTGTTTGCTTGTATTCATAGTAGATGTGTGTTTTCAACATCTTTTGGTGCACGGTACAATAGGGGATGACATGGCATGTATGAATAGTAGTAAAAACCTCTTGTAAAGCTGCTGCTATGTAGTTATGAGTTCAAGCAGGTCTACAAAAATGTATAGCATTGGTGCCTCCTCTGCAAATAATCAGTTTATACCCAGTCATTCGCTCATTCATCAGGTCAAATAGAAAGACAATTTGTTAGGTCATTGCTGCATGTTGATTTGTCAATTCTAGAAGTTAGCCTTAATGTCTGATTAATATTTTGATTTATATTCTGTTACCGATTGATGCATACCATAAATTAGCAAAGTGAAAGCATGTCATTTGCTTTTTTTTAGGTCAACTACATAAATGCACATGCAACTTCCACTCTTGTTGGTGACTTGGCAGAGATTAATGCTATCAAAAAGGTTTTCAAGAGCACTTCTGGCATCAAAATTAATGCCACCAAGGTATTATTGCGTCATTGACTTTTATTTGCCGGTGAAAGCTTTCTGTTTTCTAGATTATCGCAGGTTATATTTGGTTCATTCCCTGGCCATGAACTGATGCATACGGTGTTCTGTAATACCAGTCTATGATAGGGCACTGCCTTGGTGCAGCTGGGGGTTTGGAAGCTATTGCCACAATAAAAGCCATAACAACAGGATGGCTGCATCCATCAATCAATCAATTCGTACGTTTACTTAACTCTTTGTTTTTCATGATTAGGATTGTTGTGTCTTTGTTAGAATCAACGGAGAGAATGGGCTTTCATTATTGGTAGATAAATTGTTACTCCCCCCGTCTCATTTTATTTTTATCTGCCACTCTTGGAATAGTGGCTTGGTCTCGAATTATCTTTCATTTTAGAATATCAGTAAAATGTTGATTATTTTTCCGTGCAATATAACTTTATTTATTGGTACCTCAACATGTTATTTAGGTTTTATTAAACTCTTGCTACAATAAGGACATTAGTCAAAACAAATATTTTACCTTCTCAAGAAATATAATTAATGATTTCTTTACTGTGTGGCATTATCTTAAATGACATATAAAACAAAACAATGGGAGTATTCATCAATGTCAGTATTTTAACTTTTCTTTTTACTCATGTGAGTTCTTTTTGTTGTGCTTGTATATGGACTATTATATTATTATTGAGAAATCAAGTCGCGTTGTTTTCGTTGCTGGGTGATTGGGGTGGACAAAAGAGGTGTTTGGGGTTTCATTTCTAATCATACTGTTATCCATTGAAATACTAATTTGAACATATCATATCCTAATTTGAACATATCATATCCTTTTATTGGGCCCCCATTGTGCCTTTCAGAACCTTATGTGATCATTTTGTTTGCCTTGGTCTTGAGTGTAGAATCCAGAACCTGCAGTTGATTTTGATACCGTGGCAAATGTCAAGCAGCAGCATGAAATTAATGTTGGTAAGATTCTAAGTAATTCAACGACCAGTGCATTTTTCATTTCACGTGATAAAGCCCATAATTTGGACTGGTAACCAACTGGCCTTTTTTTTTTTTTTCCTTCCAGGCATTTCAAATTCATTTGGATTTGGTGGACACAACTCTGTCGTGGCTTTTTCCGCTTTCAGACCCTGATTGCCAAGCTTGTCTGCTCTTCATGTGGAACAACTACAACCAATGTCATAGAGATTCAACAAAGTTTTACGTTGGTTGTCGAGGCCTAACACAACCCTCTTTTTTCATTTGGGCTTGGACCAGCTATGCATAGCAAGGCTTTTCATGTAGAACATGGAATCTAAATTAATTGAAATTTTGTTCTCTCTCATCATTGAGTCCATAATATTTAAAAGCTGTAGTCCTGTCATTGTTCATTTTATGCTAATTGTGAACAAACAGTTAGCTCCAAAGATTGTTTTGCTGTAGAACTTTTTAAATGTAGCACGAAGATTTCATTGGTTGGGAGTTATACTTGCGGATAGAAAATGCCAAAAGAGCTTATTTAAGCATTCTTCCTTATTGTTAAGTAAAGATATTTAATAACAAGCATGTATTTATGGTACTTATTGTTATCGAATCTTTGTTGGTTATATTTCAAATCAGTTCATAGCTTTTTTTGGATACATGATGATACATTTAGCTTGTTAAGAATGGTTTCGTCTTTTGCCATTTTCAGGATAACTTTGTAGTTCCTGGAAACCAGTTATAGGCATACATAGAATCTCTGGAATAAGCATGTGCAGTTTAGTTTACTTTTTGGTTGCACGCTGTTTTCCGTTATCTGTTTTATGGTTAGACTATTCTCAGAGAAATATAGAGTAATATATTGTTAGTCTTTCTGCTATTTAACAGAGCAATAAATGCCCATAAATTATATCCTTCGGTCTTGAATTCAAATTATAAGTCGTTTTGACCATTTTATACAAATTAAAAAATGTAATTAATTTTGTATGCGAAAGAGAAATTATGACTTAATAAATTAAATAATTGAAAGAAGAGAGACTAATAAATAGTTAATGGATAATAGAAAAAGTAATATTAATACTTAATTGGTATCGTAAAGTGACTTATAATTTAAGATATTTTTCCCCCTATAATTACTTATAATCTAAGAAGGATGGATTGATGTACAAGTATAACTTATAAAGATGCAGTGAAATGGTGGCTGAAGTATATAGAAGAAACATTACTTGATAGTTTATTTATTTTTTGAACAAATGTTCCTTGATAGTTGAAGAATGAGAATCACCAGAGACAGGGATAAAAGTAGCTAATAAAATAAGAAATTTTCATATCTTTTTATGTGCAAGAAATTTTCAATCCTACAAAACTTTTTTTTTTTTTTACCAGGAATCCTTCAAAATTGTTCAAATTCCATAAAACAAGACTTAAAATAATTTTCTCTCAATTTAGGTGGGTTAGTTTAGTTTCTTCAATTTTTTTTTCTCTCAAGACTTGAAATAATTTGATGCGGTAATAGCTTTATATCTTGTCGCCTAAACAAAACATTATATCTTGTGTTTTGTATTTTGATTTTTTTTATATGAAGTGATAAAAGGGTGTTCTTTCATTAAATGTCATTAAAAGACTAAAGAAAATTGTAAAGAGTGTCTCGGAGTATTGACTAAACATACATAACAAATAAGTTTTCATATCATTTCTCAACATCTAGTGTACTTGAGTTTGATCACTAATTTAAGTAAAAAAAAAGCCAAAAATTAATTTACCATGACAAAGTAAATTTCTTTTACATTTAAATTTTAATAATTAATTAATAGGTAAATAGAATAATAGATGCATCTTCGAGGGATATTTGTTTAGCTTATAAATCTTGTTGCACCAATATACCGCCATTTTTCAATTTGTTTACTATACTAGTACTATTATATTTATTTCATGTTTATACAATTTTTTACAAGGAATCTTTAAACAAAAATTGAAGGCAAATGTGTAACAAACTATGCCGCTAATTTTTTTGGATGGTAAAATCAATTCTTTTAAATACAATGTTGATAGATATGGATGACGCTATATTGTTTACACAGTATCTCAAAGAGTTTTATTTATCTTTATATCCAATATTCATTTAATAGAATTATCAATCGATTTGAACTAAAGGCTAAATAATTGAAAGTCAAAGATTCAAGTTCTAATAAGGAGAAAAAAAATTAAAATACTAACTTTTATCATTAAAAAAAATTGTTTTTTTTTTCTTTAGTGAATTATCAATTACATTTCATACATCAAATCAAATAGTATAAAAATAAACCAAGAAAAGCGTGAAGCATAAACCGGACCGGTCGAACTGGACCAAACCATATTCCATTTCCCGCCATAACGCGAGCCCATTTCCCGCCAATACAAAGCCCTAACTCTAAAAAAAAACACTAGAACCGCAACATTCTTCTTTCTTCCTCCATCGCCACTCTCTCTCTCTCTCTCTCTCTCTCTCAGAACCTCCGAAAATGGATTTGAGCGAAGAAGTTCGACAAGCTCACAAGCGAGAATTCGCTGATTTCTTAGATCAAGATGTAACCTAATTCATCACTTCTCTCTAATTTTCACTTTTTTTTTCTTTCCTTCATTTCTAACATTTTCATTTTTTTTGTTGAATCAGATCGGAAAAAGCATTTACATGGACGAAATCAAAGCTCTAATCAACCACAAACGCCGCCGCTTAATCGTCAACATCTCCGATCTCCACAACTTCCGCGACTTAGGAAACAGGTTCGTAATCGCTTTTACCTTTACTGTTTCCTCTGTAGAATTCGATTTTGTTTAAATTCTAACAGATTTTTGCGTTTTTCAGGATTTTGAGAAATCCGAGTGAGTATATGCAATCATTCTGTGATGCAGTGACCGATGTTGTTCGTGGTAGTGATCCAAAGTATTTGAAGGAAGGGGAACAAGTTCTTGTTGGATTTGAAGGTCCTTTTGTTTCTCGCCGAGTTACGCCGAGGGATCTTCTTTCTGAATTTATAGGTTCTATGGTTTGTGTTGAGGGTATTATCACTAAATGTAAGTTAAACTGTTTTTCGCTTTAGTTAGTACGATTCAATTCTGTTGTTTTTTCCGTGAGAAAACGGTGTTATAGTAATTGATTTTTGATTCCTAGGGTTTCTCTGGAAATTGTGTGTATGATCAAATGTTTTTTTTATATGATTGCTCATTGATTAGGCCGTTTGGATAAACAACTTATTTTTGCAGCATACAAGCGGTTATGAATAAGCTATTTCTATCACACAAGATAAGATTAAGCAAACTGGTTTTGTAAAATCTATAAGCTGTTTGTATGAGTATCCTGGAGAGCTTATAGGAAAAATCTGAACACAGCTTATGAAAATGTCTTTAGCTTTTTTCATTAGTTCTTCCAAACAATGTTGCTAGCTAGTGCTTATCCCAGTAAATATGCTCAAATAAGCCAATCCAAACAGGCTTTCAGTAGCTTTGTGAATTTCTGTTTCCTGTGCTAATTGCTGTTTACTCTGAAGTTGCTGCTGGGTTGTGTGGGTTCTTATGTTTAAGGGTTTAAGCTTTACCGTTTGTTATGGTTATTGGTTAATGATCTTGAAGTGGAACTCTATTTTTAACTAATGTTCAGGTTCATACTTTTTGAAACAGCTTTGATTTTAATTACAATATACAATACAACTGAATATAATCTTAGATTATCCAAATCCCAATTACTGAACATTACGGGCAAAAGCATTTAACTTATATTAGACATGTTATGCACGTATAGGTAAGGTTGAGTAATACAGTGCCTATAATCTTAATCATTTCCACCAAATTTAGTCGGTAATTATTGCTTCTGTTTGTATCCAGACCCACTTGGTGGATAGATTTACCCGTTTATTGTTGATTCCTTTGGGTATCCATTGAGTTTTGGAATGATAAATATTTTAAAGTGTCCTTGGGTGGCATGTTATGCATTATGCTAGAGGATAATGGTAATGTAAGGTCATTTTCTGGTTAAAAAGCATGCAATCTCTTTTTTTAACAAGCTGCAATTGGTGTTATCTTTCAGTAGTTTCTTTTCTCATTTTCTCTCTCGTTTCTTTTCATACAGATTATAGGTTCAATCATGCTGGAATCTAACTTGTTAATTTCATTCATAGGTTCTCTCGTAAGGCCAAAGGTTGTTAAAAGTGTTCATTTCTGCCCCACCACTGGAAGCTTCACAAGCCGTGATTATCGCGACATTACATCTAATTTGGGTTTGCCCACAGGATCTGTTTATCCCACAAGGGTAATCTCAAGATTCTTCATTTCTAGCATTATTTTTATTACGAAAGGATAAAATTTACTGACTAAATGTTTATTGTAGGACGAAAGTGGCAACTTGCTTGTGACTGAGTATGGAATGTGCAAATACAAGGATCATCAAACCTTGTCCATGCAGGAAGTTCCTGAAAATTCCGCACCTGGTCAGCTCCCAAGAACAGTGGATGTCATAGCAGAGGATGACCTCGTTGATTCTTGCAAGCCTGGAGATCGTGTAGCTATTGTCGGGATATATAAGGCTCTTCCAGGAAAAAGCAAAGGCAGTGTGAATGGCGTATTCAGGTAGCTTCAGAAAATACACTGAATAATTCCTTTGCCCTTGCTTTATTGAACAGAAACTTGATTGATTGCTGTGGATGCAGGACTGTACTGATAGCCAACAATGTATCTCTTCTCAACAAAGAGGCTAATGCTCCAATCTACAGCCCTGAAGACCTTAAAAACATAAAAAAGATAGCTGAAAGAGATGATACATTTGATCTGCTTGGTAATTCACTTGCACCTTCTATACATGGCCATTCTTGGATAAAGAAAGCAGTGATTTTACTGATGCTTGGTGGAGTGGAGAAGAACCTAAAGAATGGCACTCATTTGAGAGGGTTAGTGCTTTCTCCATATATCCCTTTAGTTTTTTTGGAAGATGGTATTATTGCAGTCCAACATATTCTTGACATTTATTTCTCTTAATATTGTTTACAAAAGTTCTAATACTGGTCTGCATTCTTCTTTTAGTGACATTAACATGATGATGGTTGGTGATCCCTCTGTTGCCAAGTCTCAACTCTTGAGAGCAATTATGAATATTGCTCCCTTGGCCATATCAACTACAGGTCGGGGTTCTTCTGGGGTTGGTTTGACAGCAGCAGTTACTTCAGATCAAGAAACAGGTAAAACATTCTTCAAGGACAATACATAATTCTCTTATGACTTTTGTCGTCTAATGAAAAATTATAATTCTTTTTGTCAGGAGAAAGAAGGTTAGAAGCTGGGGCAATGGTTCTTGCTGACAGAGGTGTTGTCTGCATTGATGAATTTGACAAAATGAATGATCAAGATCGTGTAGCTATACATGAAGTTATGGAACAGCAGACTGTAACTATCGCTAAAGCTGGGATCCATGCCTCACTTAATGCTCGTTGCAGTGTGGTGGCCGCTGCAAATCCCATATATGGAACTGTAAGTGGCATTCTGCTATTTGCAGTTCTGTATTAACAACAAAAGTTATTAATATTCTACTGTACCTTTAACTCTTTCAAACTTGACTTTGTGGCTTTTGTCGTTTGATTCTACAGTATGATCGTTCACTGACTCCAACTAAAAATATTGGACTCCCGGACTCTTTGCTTTCTCGATTTGATCTGTTGTTTATTGTGTTGGACCAAATGGATCCTGATATTGATCGCCAAATATCAGAGCACGTCCTGCGTATGCATCGATTTCGTTCTGCCATTGATGGAGGTAGATGAGCAGTTTTGAGAAAATGCTATGAACCTGCATACACTAGAGAATTCAAATTAACTTACTTACCAATGCAGGTGAGGCGGCACATGATGGGAGCGCAAGATATGGAAGAGAAGAGGAAGCTGATACTGAATCATCTGTCTTTGTCAAATATAACAGAATGCTACATGGAAAGAAAACTGACAGAGGTCGCAAACGCGATACACTTACGATTAAGTTCCTGAAAAAGTATATCCATTATGCTAAGCATAGGATTCAACCTGACCTGACTGATGAGGTGATATTACTAATAGCATTATCATTCTTTTCTTGATTAATAGTGAATTCCCTTTTATATATTACAATTTATCTGTTGTAAGGAACTTTCAGGTCTGCTGTCTTTTTGCGATTGCCACACCTGAATGGCTATTGTGAAGTTTGACTTTTTCCGATGATTTTTTTGCTTTTGTTCATCCCTTATATCAATTAAATTTTTCCACAGGCATCTGACCAGATTGCCACAGCATATGCTGAGCTCAGGAATGCAAATTCAAATGCGAAGGTTAGCATTAGGAATGCAATTAGCCTGAAACATATCAATAGTTGTACATATTGGTTTTGTATTGATATCTTGCTGGCTTTGTGCAGACCGGAGGTACACTTCCAATAACTGCCAGAACTTTAGAAACTATAATACGTCTCTCAACTGCTCATGCCAAATTGAAGTTGAGCAGAAAGGTACTGTACTTGGCGTCCCCCTTTTAGATATTTGAAACATACTAATATCATGAGTCGTGAGATACATGTCCATTTTGACAACAAACGTAGTATGTCCAGAGGCCATTTCAAATTAATTTTTCAGTCTTTAGTTACACATGGACATTTGGATACCCTTCCAAAGTTTCTTATGGGGCTCAACATTTTGCAGCCCAAAAGTGGTTTTATCACTTTTGTTGTTTAGCTGGTGGATTTTGTGAGCTACATGTCAATGTTGTCATTAACGTCATCACCTTCGTCCAAAATTAATAGTTGTATTACCGCCAAATGCCAGAAAATTACTTTTAGGCAAACGTTTTTTTTTTGGTGTAAATTGTCTTTTAGGCAAACGTTTGAAAACACAACTTACTCTTGCAAAATTAATTCTTCTAAAATACTTAAAAGTAAATTATATCAATTGCTCAAATATGCATTTGGCACCCTCATTGGCTACATTTTTTTTTCTTGTTACGATTGTTACTCTGCTTATTAAGTTGAACCTTGTTGTACTTTTACAACTTGTGATTGTGTTCAGCACTCTTGGTGATTGAATCTCCATTTGCCCTTCCAGGTTTCAAAATCTGATGTTGATGCTGCGTTGAAGATTCTGAATTTTGCAATATATCATAAAGAACTGACAGAAATGGATGAGCGTGAAGAAGAGAGGGAAAGGGAACTGGAGAGGAAGCGTAGGGCTGACGGTGAAAATGATGGTCCTGACCGTGGTTCTAAAAGTAAAAGAAAGTAAGTGAAAATTAGTTTATGCTATCTTTGGGGAAGTTAAATATAAACGTTACAAGCGTCTTTATATCTTAATTTTTACCATAGGTTCATTTATTTCCCATATCCAGAAACTAAATTAACATCGTTTACAATAGTACATAACGACTCTGATACATTGATACCATGTTAATGGTGACGTTTTTGTTGTCCTGATTTCTTAAACTTATTTAGCCATTATTGAACTCTGCCTGTTTTTCTTTTTACTAGCTCAACATCAGATGCCATGGAAGTAGACGATACCTCAGAAGCCCAACCTGCTGTTGGTCTCACTCCTGAAAGGTCCTTCAACTGCTAATCTTTAGCCTCTTATAACTTTGTCTTCTTATATTGAAATCTCATCTCTACCTGTTTCGGATGTAAACTGTTTTCCCTTGACATGCAGAATCGAAGCATTCAATTCCCTATTTGGTCAGCATATGCGTTCCAACCGTTTGGATCAAATACCTATTGCAGACATAGAGGATGTTATCAATAGAGGGGCAGGTTCCTCTTACAGCTCTGCAGATGTATTGCTCCTGTTAGAGGTACATCTTTTGAGGCTTTCTTTAATTGATTCCATCCGCATTCACTACAGTAGTATCCAGGAATAGGATTTTAAATAGGCACATTATCTCTTTTTTTTGTTGAAGTAAGGCACATTCTCTTTTATCTCATACATATTCATTGAATTATCATAATGTCTGGTTATACAGTTTCCCCTTTCTTTCTCAGTTTCTCTCTTTAGCACCATCTTTATAATTATAAATGTGTCGTCATGTTCCAGCCACAAACTCCAATTACATTGTCTTGTCTTTTTTGAAATTTCAGAAGTTGCAAGAAGACAATAGATTAATGATAGCTGATGGAATAGTGCATATGGTATCATAATTTTAAGATCAGTACACTATCTCAACAAAGATTCTGGGAGGTATGCAATTGTTATTCAACTTTTATTTTCTTTGTGGAGATTTATCAATGTCTTCATAGTTCATTTGTTGAGTACATCAATTACATCTCTATGAGAAATGATGAAGGGATGAGTTGTTTTTGATGGGCTGCATTACATACTAAACGGATATTTCAGGGAGCAGGTTTTGCTGCTAGGGTGTAAGCAGTCTACATTAGTGGGAGACTTGACAAAGATTTTCAATTTTCAGAGTTAATTTGTTTACTCACTGCCAGAGAGCTATCTGCTAATACCTCAACAAGGACATAGTCAATGCAATGCTGCTGGCATATTTATAACTGAATTATTTGGGTCATAAGGAACTTTGCAATCCCCTCTCAAAAGTTCTTAATTTTGTGTATAATTGACACTCCCTGTCTTTATGGATTTCAGTGCTGCTAACAGCCATGTTTTCATGTGTACTGTAAACAACGTTTCTAGAATTGAACTTTTTCTTTGAGTATGTTTTATGAAATGAACCTATATGTTTCCCTCATTTTCTTGCTACATACTAGTTCAGTTGGAGGGCCGTGCTATGTGTTGAAGGTTGCAGCCTTTTTTCTTAGGCATATAAATTTGGGGTCAATCATATAAAGAAAAGATGGGATTGGCAACAACGAACAATGCTTATTTATAATCAATGAAATAAGTGTTGATAATGTGGGTTTGTCCACCCTACCCAGTCTCTTACTAGACCAAAATAGGATAGTGCGGATCAATTATTTTTTAAAGAAATGAGTTTCACATGGCATTGACAATTTGTTTCAGATTATTTTAATATAAGATTACTAGAAAGAAAATAATCACTATTTAGTATTCTATGTTTATTCATTTTTAATAATATAAGAATATAAAATATTGAAAGTGTCACTATGATGGTAAACAAACACAAATCGACCGAATTTAAAACATGAATAAGGTTATGCTCTCTAACAACAGTATGCCTCACAACAAACCAGGGATAAAGACGAAAAATGGGGATATTATTGAAATGATCCATGCTTATTTTGCTTGAGGATGTAAACCATCAGGAAAGAAAAACTTAACTTTAAATTTTCTTTTACCATAGTATGTAGTATTAACCATGTTTCTGAACTCTCAAAGCTAACCTTTTACAGGAGGTTAGCTGGTTAAGAGAAGGTAGCCGGTAAAACTAATCAAAACTTGCTGCTCATATTCTTCCAATCTTAACCGGAAGTTGTTTGAAATAAAGTTAAAAATACACTTCACCAAAGAATAAAAATGGTTAAAAATTGCTTGTGACAAGAAAAGAGGAGAGATTTAAAATGGTTAAAAATACACTTCATCAAAGCTTACACTTCAATACCATTTTTATCACATAATATATGTAATCTAAGTAGTAATTCTATCACGCATATACACATATCAGTCGGTAATAAATTATAATATTATTTTTTGGAAAAAACTTAGGTACAATTCCTTAGGTGCTTTTCGTATGGTTCTTAACTAAATTCACCATGATTTCCTTAAATCCTTAATTTTCTAAAGTTTGTTTTATCCAAAAAATTTGTATTTTTAGTTAAGAACCATACGAAAAGCACGTAAAAAATTGTATCTAAGTTTTGTCCTTATTCTTTATACATTGTACTGTACCCCAAAAAATATCTCTACATTGGTGTTTTAGTTTTTGGAGGAAATATACATTGAGGTATAAGTATTCATTCAATGAGTACAAATAAATTTACTGATTAAAAAATGATTACGGTAAAAGCAAGTTGGGAACCAACGCTCACCATCTTTATATAAATGGATTTTCTTACCATTGTCAAGAAAATCACACATATGTATTTGATGCATCTCCTTCATGAAGTTTTGCTCTCGTCGGATAAGGTGTAGTGAAGTTGTGAAATCAAACATAATTATTGTAAGGTTAATTATTGCGTTGATAAATTGGTCATAGTGAGAGTTTATATAGACAAACTTGTCTCATCCTCCTCTTCCTTTAAAACTTCTTTTGAACTAGTAAACAAATAGCTTTCCCTCCTTAGTTTCGTTTTTATTTCCTCTTCCTAATTAAAAAGTACAAATTAGAGCACTTTGTTTTGCTATGCACTTGAAAGTGAAAGTAAGGGCTTTACCATCGTTCATTAGTAAAACAATAGAAACTTGTATGTATGTTCTACCATGCCTATATAAATATATTTGTTTGAGACACGTCAACAAGCATTCCATTAAAGACTCCGTGGCCCAATGGATAAGGCGCTGGTCTACGGAACCAGAGATTCTGGGTTCGATCCCCAGCGGAGTCGTTTTTATTTTTTTCAAATTACGTCAACGTATGAAATGATATATATAATCGTTATTCCTTAACTAACGTAAAGAATCAAAATAATGTCAGGATGGCCGAGAGGTCTAAGGCGCCAGTCTTAAGAACTGGACCTCGTGAGAGGGCGTGGGTTCAAACCCCACTTCAGACATTTTTTTTTATTATTTTCTTTTCTTTTTACTTGCATATCAAATAACCTCTGTTGCCAAATAAAAACCTTTGATATGATTTGGATTTAAATGCAAATAGCACCACCATGTATCAACATAATGATCAAAATAAAAATTTATAACAAATAAACAACTATAGTTAATAGCCAATCTGATTACTATGTTGTGCTGCAAGTGAATGTTATCAATTCTGTCCATTAGAGCCATATTTTGATTCTCTATTTCACATACGAGATCATCATGGTTATGGTTCTAATATTTCTAGAATAAATAATTATTATGTTACATGTCTTTATTATCATATCTTTTGTTTGTATTGTGGTGAAAAAGCTCATACACTTGTGTAAAACAGTTGTCGAAAATTTCTACCATATTTTAAAAAAAAAATTCAAAACTGCTATACTTTTTCAGAACCCACTCACACCCCACAACTCCTACTTGCAGGGTACCCTTTTTATTTTGTCCTTAATATACCCCTGAACCGCCAGTTGCAGGGTACTTTTCATAAATTATTATAAAGTAAGATAATGAAGCACACCAAAACCTAGGATAAGATACATATATACTAGTTGGCATTCAACATGTATCCGATAATTTATATTACAAGTATCAAGAATTTCTTCATGTTTTAAAGAACTAGTAAAATATGTACAACAGTAAAAGAGTTAATTCAGTCGATTTGGAAAATACAAAATTTATACACATCAGTTGACAAATTTTTTCTTCATGTCACTCCATTAGGAAAATAAAAATTTAGCTGATGTTAAATCGAAGGGTTGTGATTTTATGGTAGGAGATGGAGGGGCTTAAGAGGATTGAGATTCAAATTTTACATAATTAGTGACATGCAAGATTACTTTCGGAAAATTATTACAAAATCGTGTTTTAACTCTCAGAAACGATAAAATTTCAGAAAATATGGCATGGCATGCAAGACTAATTAATAACCCTAATCTTATACGATAGAACAACATAGAATTTGTGCCTCACAAACTGATCCTTATCAAATGCATGAAACAGATTGGATATGAAAGACTTCATACCCCTTATAAATTCACTCAATTAGGAAAACAACCAGTCACAAGAAAAGTTCAATTTCCTTTTTACTCTAAACACTTTGACATCTACGAATCAATAGCATTAGACAGACCCCAAAAAATGTCATGATCTTTTTACTGACAAAGCAGTGAGACAACTGATAAACCAGCTCAAAAGAGAGTGAAATGGAATGGGATAAGATAAGAGATGCTAAATGCCAAAAGAAAATGGAGAAAGAAGGCATAGTTGATTCTTGTAGCATAGGCCTTAGTAAAAGTGATGGCCAATTGTCAAATGAAATAACAATAACATATCAGAAATCAAACCAAGACCAAATTCAACCGCCTATGTAGCAGCTAAAAATAATCAATTATGTAAGAAAACAATAAAGTGGATACAATGCATGGTGCTAGCAAGTACCCACTTAACATAGGGGTTTTAGTAGTAAAAGGCCTTATAAACCATCCAACAACTATGACAATTCTTTATAAGACATTATATCAAATTAAATTGTTTCACGCAAGCCATTACTAGTTAGCACTTAACAATACAAAACAATCCACAACTGGGAAAAAAGCAAGGCATGCAACAAAGAAAATATTCAACCTGACAACATAACCTTTATCCCTCATCAATCTCATTAATTTCATCAGTCATTGAAATCCAATTTGTTGTGACAAACAAACATTGTTCAGTACTTTATGCCTACATAGACATCGAATGTTATATTTTGACAGAACCTAGATTTCATTCAAGTTTCAAGCAATCAATTAAAACTCAAAATATATCATAGCTTTACATTTTATATACCAGTATTCATATAATCAAAAGGAGAATTGATTACATATGGATTGATATTTTTTCACTGAGCAAAGTTATATAATATAACTCCCAAAAAAATCCATACAGGAAAAACCACTACACATTCTTCAAAAAAACATGGTGTAAATGTCATTATCAATATAATCAAATAAAATTTTACATGTTGTGGAGCCCCCCCTTATGTATGAATATAATTTGACTAACACTTGGTCCTTTTCAAGGCAGTTACTCTGAATTTTCATGGTCTCTAGTACTTTCGAATGGTGCATAATATATTCTGCAAAATCGAACTCATGTTTTGTGCCTTTGTAACCTCTAACGCAGCATGTTTTGAGCTGTGATGAAAGACATTCTGGAATAGTGGGAGGATGCTTCCAAAAATTGTAACAAATATTCCCTTCCTTCGCATTATCCTGTAAACAGTTCACATAATTTTTGTTTTTAGAAAATAAAATACGTGAAATTAGAATTGAAAAAGAAAGCAAATCCTAAACATCAAAACCTGAATGATAAGATGTTGAAGTTTGGGGAAATGTGGAAGTATTCCTAGCAACGACATGCACTCCATATCGCAGTGTGTATCATGAATACTAAGTTCCATGTGTGTCAAATTGTAAAACACGGGAAGCCTTGTCCAAGAGATCTTTGACTGCATGAGTTGCACAAGACACACATTAGAAATTATTTATTTAATGTAGTATATCAATATCAAAACTCTTAATTTATGGTTAATTATTTGACAAATTCTCACAGCAAAAAGCATAAATACAAGGACTAGTTATTTCTTAAATTTCTGAAGCATCTTGAAATAAAAATAAAATGCTAATACTACCAAAAGATTTGAAACACATGCCGTAGGACCATTATATATTCATACCTGTTCTACATGCAAAATCTTTGTTTTGCAAATCAAAGTCATCGGAGTATTCAAATCACAACAAATCCTTACTTCGACCAAATTAAGTAAAGGATTCACGTTTTCCATCGGAACAACTGACAACTTTGATACAAGTGATTTTGTATGCAAATCTTCTAGAACAGGACAACCTAAAAGAAACTTGACAATATATTCATGAGATATGAAAGTAACCTTATCCAAATGAAGAGTTTTGACACAAGGAAAATCGACTTGATCAAAATCTCCAATTTGTATGTTTCCCAATTTAAGAACTCGAAGAGTCTTATTAAAGCCGAGAATGTGAGGAGGTAATTTGATTTGACGCTTTTTATTGGACATGTTGAAGTTAAGATTCTTAACTCCACGATGCATCACAAATTTAAAAATTTTATTGAACTCTTTTTGGTTGAAGCGAGAAGATTGACCACATATGAAGGTAAAAGAATGGATTGAAATCTTTTTATCTCGCAACGAGAACATGGTTAAAAAAACAAATTTGTGAAAGTTGTTGAAGTCTTGAAAGCTTTTGTGGTCGAAGTTGAGGGTGAGGACCGAGAGCCACACCGATTTCCATCTCTTTGAGAGGATGCTTGTAGTGGAAGCGAGTTTGGTTGGGAGAAAAGAGAGAACGTGACAAAGTATCGAATCGGGCAAGTCGCTAATTCTATCCGCAGTGGAAATTGACCGCGGGGAAGGCGACATCGTCTCCAACGTACGGGGAATGCAACAAGCAGGCAAGCAAAGGGTGGGAGGACTTTTGTTCAATTCACAAGCCTTGACTTATATGACTTATATTTAAAATTATCGAATCAATTTATAACTAAATAACAAAAAATATTTTGAATAAAAAGGTGAAATCTTCTTTCTTAAAAAAAAAGAAAGAAGTGAAATCTTCTAATAACGGATTGACTATAAAAAATACAATCTTACGTCGTTGTAATTATTTGACATGTCATCAAAATTATATCTTTTTGTCTTTAGTTTCAACCTCCCTTCTTATTTTTCTCTTTAAATTAAAAACTGAACAGTCGACTAAAACAAACTAAAACAAATTCAACCAATCATAACATATTTACTCCCAATCAAAACAAATTTTCCAATAATAACTAACTTTAGAAACAAATTTTCCCCTAACAACCCACTTTCCACTTCTAAATATCTAGAGTTAAAAGTAATCTCCAATAAAAATTGATAATCTATTATCTAATTATGAAACTTAATTGTCAGCAAACACACGATTATGTCATATTCTAATCATTTAAAATATTTTTTTTTTACTCTTTTGTGTCTTTTTGTAACAAAAAAAAATCTCTTTTACCCCTAAAGAAATCACTTTAAAAGTATTGTATCCATTTGTTACAATTTATATAAAAAAAAATCAACATCTACTTTAAAGAGTATTGTATTTTTTTTTAAGGAAAGATTATTGTATTTGTTCGTTACATTTTTTTAAATATATTTTTTGTAGAGGGGAGAGAAAATAAGTATTAAAATATGAAGATACTTTTGTAACAAAAAAATCCCTTTTATATAGTTGTATCTAAACAAAGTAAATTGTTTTTTTTTTAAAAAGTGATTCTTATTTTGATAAACAACACAAAATTGATTATTCTTTTTTACAAAATCTCTTTAAAATAATCTTTAAATTATTGAATGTCAAAATCTTTTTTTTAATCTGTGACAAACGAGTCCTATATTTAATTTACATTTACTAAAAATAAGTTATAACATGTTCAAGTGATTTTATCTCACCATGGTTCTATTTGATGCAATAGAACCACCTTCCTCTGAATTTTTTTAGGTAATCCAATAAAAATGACAATTGTTTCAATATTAGTGTAAAAAATTAATAATATAGTATAAACAGTTAATAAAATAAATTCAAATAAAAAATATTAATAAATATATTTCACTTGTCAATAATATACAAAAAACATGAGAGAAATATTTATCACCGATGCTTAACAAAAAATGGGACAAATATTTTCACAGGACAAACATTAGCACAAATTTGTTGCTAGTGTAATTTAAAATATAAATGTGAAATGTATTTTAAAATAAATATTTAGAATATAAATGTAAAACATATTTCAAGTCAAAATAAATGTAAAACATATTTAAAATATTTTGAAAATAAATGTGAGATGTATTTTAAATTTCCTCAAAATGAAAACATTTCATTTTAATTTAATCTAGACCATGTATTTCAAATATTAAATCATTTTGGTGATAAATATTTTTCTATTGTAAACTTTATAATACATTTAAACTATCAATTTTGAATTAAATATAAAAATATATTTTGAATATAAATGTGAAATTTATTTTAAAATATAAATGGGAAATGTATTTTTAAATATAAATTTGAAATGTAGTTTATAATACGAACATGGAATTTATTTTAAAAAATATTTTGAATATAAATGTGAAGCGAATTTTAATATATATTTAAAATAAACTTTCTTTCAAAAAAAATATATATTTAAAATAAACTTGAAATATATTTTAAATTTCCTCTAAATGAAAAGATTTCATTTTAATTTAATCTAGACCGTGTATTTCAAATATTGAATTATTTTTGTGATAAATCTTATTTCTATTGAAAACGTTTCTTTTTTTGACGTATTCCATAGAAAACGTTATAATCCATTTAAATATCAAGTTAATTTTGAATTAAATAGAAAAAATATTTTGAATATAAATGTGAAATTAATTCTAAAATGTAAATGTGAAATTTATTTTAAAAATATTTTGAATATAAAAATTAAATGTACTTTAAAATATAAACATGAAATTTATTTTTAAAAATATTTTGATACAAATGTGAAATGTATTTAAATAATTTTGAAAATAAACAAGAAATATATTTTAAATTCCTCTAAACGAAATGAATTTGTTTAAATTCAATCTAGATCGTGTATTTTAAATGTTGAATTATTTTTGTTATAAATCTTTTTTTTATTTATAATCTTTTTTTTTACAATTCTATTGGAAACTTTTTTTTAAGGATCTATTGAAAACATTATAACCTACTAGCGTTTAGACGGACACTCTGTGCCCGACTATCACATCTTCTTATTGCGCTAATGCGTATAAATTACAAACAATAGTTTTTATGAAATTTTGATTAAAATTATATTGATCTGATTAAAGTTATAGGTATAGATAATTGATATTTTGCACTTTGATATTGTAAGAAACTATATTTATCTTTTGCAATGATACAAACAATATAACAAATGTAATTTCTTTCCAAAAAAAATAACAAATATAATATAAATTCTTATCTTTTTTAATAACATCAACAAAATAACATTTTTATAGTCAAATTTGTTTAAATAGATAATTGTAAAGAGAAAAAGTGTGCCAAAAACAACATATTTTCTTTATATATAGTATAGATTTAAAATATTAAGTTAATTTCGAATTTAATATAAAATATATTTTGAATACTCTTTCAAATTTTTTTTAGTCTAAGTGTGAAATTTATTTTTAAATATAAATTTCAAATTTATTTTAAATATATTTTGAATATAAAAATGAAATGTATTTTAATATATAAACGTGAAATTTATTTTAAAAAATATTTTGAATATAAATGTGAAATGTATTTTAAATTTCCTAAAAAAAAGATTTCATTATATTTAATCAAGACCATGTATTGCAAATGTTGAGTTATTTTTGTGATAAATCTTTTTTTCTATTGAAAACGTTTTAATCTTTATTTTGAGTATAATAATTTATACAATAACTAATTTTGTCTCCCCTAAAAAAAAAATTGTTTGAAAATTTCCTTTATATTATATCGATATCAACATTAAAAAACTATATATTGTCAAGAAAAAAAACATTAAAATACTATATATATATAGTTTAATTTTCGTACATACTGCTGAATGTTTTACATTGTCAAGTATCAACATATCACTACTTTTGTCAAGAAAAAAAATCACTAATATTAATATTTATAACTTTAAATGTTGTTATTATTTAAGATTTGGCTAAGGTAAATCTAACAATGGAACGAGTCACCTCAAAGTCATTGGCATAAAGCATACCATGTCATGGATGCACCCACTAGACACACCTAAACACGACATGTGATCTAATCAACAATGTTTGAACGATTGTAATGGTACAGTTCCCAAATACCCTCAAGTTTGTAGTTTTTCCTTGCACTTTGAAAAGAATTGATTTATCGTGTTTTTCTCAATTTTCAAGAAGATAAGTCCAAACTTGGAAAAATCGGCTGAGATGTTTGTAGCTCGTTCACTATGAGTTGAATAACTCAAAAGTGTGCAATATGCTTGGTTGGCCTCAGACAGAGACAAGATGAAACTGTAAGTGCTTTCGTAGGTTGTTTTAATGACAAAATGTCCCAAATTAAAGACTTGATTCCGCCTTGAGCGCCCCATGCATTGGTGTGTTGACTCAAAATAGGATCATTTGCCGATTCATTGGCAAAGCGACCCTCAAAGACCTTTTACAGGTTGCGCAAGTGGGAAGCAAGCTACTTCACCATGGAAGATATCGCACTGAGGTAAATACAAAGCCTCCCTCACAAACAATGGCCAACGTCAAGATAGAGGACACAATGATCGAAATAGGGATAAGGATGAGAAACATGAATACACACCCAACTTCTCCACTCAGTGATAGAGGACATATTCACCATTTCTTACCGAACAAAATAACCATGCTACCAAGATTGGGCCATAATTGAACCAAATTATTCCACAAACATGAATCATTCGGCTTAGCCACCTCAACATCTAGCAGCAAATTATCAACAAAAGAAAAAAATTTATGGAAAATAAAAATATTTTTTAAGAGTATTATATTACATCCATTTGAGGACATATCTTTAAAGATTAAAATGGATGTAAATCTCTTATAATATCTTTAGAGTTGACACTAAAATCATACTCATCGGTAAAACAGTAGTAATTAGTATATAAATACGTTTGTTTGCAACACTGTAACAAGCATTCGATTGATGACTCCGTGGCCCAATGGATAAGGCGCTGGTCTACGGAACCAGAGATTCTGGGTTCGATCCCCAGCGGAGTCGTTTTTATATTTATATTTTTCAAATTACGTCAATGTATGAAATGATTGATATGTATGATGGCCGAGAGGTCTAAGGCGCCCGTCTTAAGAACTGGTCCTCGTGAGAGGGCGTGGGTTATTTGAAAAGCTTACTGTATTGAATCCCCAAACAATGGTTTTATCACTTGTGATTGGATCCGTATTGAATATAAGATACACTTGAAAACTTTTGTATTGATCAAAATATCCTTCACTATTTACCTATTTTTGCAATAAATTAGTAAGCAATAAAAATATAACAACATCTACGGGGAATGTGCGATTTTGGGTTGATTTTTTCATTGTTTCTATTTTATTCTTAACAACTCAATTTTTTTCAACTTTAAATTCAAACTCAAATCCACAGCATAATTATAGGGAATGCGAAATTCTATTTTACCCTTAAAAACTCAATTTTTTTCAACTTTATATTTCAGACTCAAATACACAACATAATAATAGGGGATGTCAAATCCACAAGAACATGATAACAGTGGATTCAAGTCACTGAAATCAGTTGAAGGTCAAAGGAAGACCAATCTCTTCTTGGTTTGGCCAACAAAACTAAAGGCAGTGCTTTACCTATAATAATTCATGTACATAGCAATTGTCAAATTAAATTATTTACAAGAGAAAAAAGAGGAATGTCTCTTGCTTCTATCTTTTCTTTCTTTTTTAATTATCTGAGGGTTGTTTTGCATCAAATGAAGCCAGATACACCAATGTTGTAACTCCAGTGAATAATAACTCAGTTTTAGTCTGCTTTGAACTCCTCGTGCCTTTTTTAAAGGAAATATTTGCTTCTCTCCATCCACCTTTATAAATTATGGAGAATAATTGGTGCGCACATCATGTGTGCTTAATCTCAGATTCAGATCCAAAAGAAGTGGCCTTCAGTTCTGCCAATTTCTTCCGAAGATAGGCTTGCTTAAGTTTCTCGCGTTGAGCAGCTAACTGCTCCTGTCTGCGTAGTTTAATTTCGGAAGCCTTTTCTCTCGCACGACTGGCTTCTTCATGAACTTCCCTGCAAATAAATTTTTTTAAAAAAAAACCAAATTAGCCATAGGCTCACAAATTCAACGAAGCAATTACCCAGAATAATCATGGATAAAAAAGTTCAAATATAGCAAAAACCTCAACCTCCCACCCCTGGAAAAAAGTAACAAGTAACAATAATAGGAAAAAACATCCCCAGCCCCATCTTCATCATTCCCTGCTTAAATGTAAAATACAAACAGGACAATATTCTTTATATATTCTACAAGCTCAACCTAGAAAGAGTTTTTTTTTTTTTTTGAAAGAGCAACCTAGAAAGAGTTGTTACTTATAGTAAGCCATTACCTACCTCAATAGGTTACAGCACTATATATTATATAATTCAAGCAATTTGTATTTAATATCATCAAACCAAAAATTTGACTTAACCCAGTAGGCATTCAACAACTAACCCCTACCTAAAGCCAAAACTAAAAGCTCTAGAAGAGTGAATAAACGGGTACTCGATCACTAATTCACTATTGCACTACTTATGTGCCAATTCTAACAAGAAGGATACTTTACGACAATCTGAGCACTGTTGCCTTAACTCAACCCTATTTTACACTCCCAAACTAAGCATAAGGAGTTAAATATATTCTCTTTCTGAGAAACAATGTTGAGCAAGAGTCTAGTTGTTTATCATATCCCATCTGTGGATCAACTGGCTGACATCCTAATAAAGACCTTATCCACTCAGAGACTTGCTACACAGAGATAAACCCTGAAGCGTTGGACTTCTTTGCCATGGTGTTCTACTGCTAGCTGCATTGCTCTTTGTTTCCATTGTATTCACATAGATTATTTCTGCTGTAAGTTATAGTAACTTCTGCTTCTAGCAGCCTTTGCTACTTCTGTTAACCTAGGATTCTTGTAACTGGTATTAGTGAGAATTAATTAACTAACTGATAGTTAGAAGCAGCGACCAATCTCACTGGACTTCTATATCGACGTTCAGATTCTGCACCCTGTAATCTTCATTATCATCATTTTCAGAAATGTAAAAACTTCCGGATTTTCTTTTCCACTCTCTCAAAACACTTTCTTTCACATTCCTTCCTAGGCCTGGAAATGAGTTGAGCCGAGTCGAACTTAGTTAAGCTCGGCTCGACTCGATAACAATTGGACCGGCTCAAAACTCGACTCGAGTTCGTCGCGAACTTTTTTTCCAGCTCGAATTCGATTCGATTCAAGATCACAAACAACTCAGTCCGGCTCGATAACTCGAATCAAATGAAAAAAAAAAACTATCAAACCAACAAAAATGAAGGTTGTTAATAGTCTCAAGACCACTTAAATGGAACAAAACAAATGCAGCACTAGGAACTTTGCATAGCACTATTGATTCTCTCCCACAGTTTTTTTCAAGACATGCTAATAGCTATTCTTTTATAGAGAAACTCGCTCCCTATTGTTCACAAACTTTCGATGTGGCACTAATTTATATTTCAAGCTAGTTTTGTTTCACAGCTATACTAACCTCACTCATGCAGTGCTATATTTTTCTTGTAGCTGCTCTTTTTTGTTTTTACAGCTATACTACCCTCACTCATGCAAATGTGTTACATTATGACACCAAAAGTGGTATTATAGGAATAGAGATAAATATATTTCCTGTAGCTTGCTTTTTTGTTTGGTAGTTAAAGATAAGATTGACTAATCAACCAAAAAATATCATTACATTTTACCAATAATAGATTCATATATACCAACTCATAAATGTTTTTTTTTTGGAAGAACCTAAATTAGTTCACCTAAATTGGCACCATGGAGAATTGAACCTGAGACATTGGGGAGGAGCACACTCCAAGGTCCCAAACCAACACTATCAGGCCAACCCAAATAGGTTTCGTAATATCATAAAGAAAATAATTTGATTTCTTGTGAGTTTAAAAAATTCCCACACTGCCAATGGGTAACAAACTTCAAATTTAGTCCTTTCTCTCAACTATAACTCAAAATATAAGTTTCTTTCTTTAAATGTGTTTGTTTCTTTAGAAAATGACATTTGTAATTCAAAATATGACATAATATTTACATCGTTTCTTCCAAGTTAATTTTATTAACTATATATATCGAGCTAGTTCATGAACCAAACGAGTTGGACTATACATAGCTCAGGTTCAACTCATTTACTTAATGAACATAATTTTCAACTCAAGTTCGACTCATCTGGTTCATGAACCAAGTTCAACGAATTAATTACCGAATCGAGTCTCGAACTATTTTCGAGTTGGTTTGGTTCATTGTCAGCCCTATTCCTTCCCCTCACTCTGTCACCAAGTTTTACTTGTAATACATAGATTTGTCACTAAAATTGTTATCACAGTTGCCAAATAGATTTAGCTTCCGCATTGAAGCACAAGCTCCTCGCAGAATTTTGACATTTCTAACCTTGAAACTTGAAAGGAAACCTCTCAAATCATTGCTATCACTCCCATATATAAAGCATATTTTGGAATTATGAGCCCAAAATCGATTTTAATCTAACCAAACAACATTAATTCCTCCAAAATCACATTTTATACAAAGTTTTCCAAACATAAAACACACTCCTTCAAGGCTCACATGCACTTTAACCAAAATCAATATCATCCAAAAGTTAAGTTTCCAAACAGTCAAACTGACACACACACAAAGAACCTTTGCATTGAGTCTATCCTAACTATATAGAACAAAACATTATACTTTCAAGAAATAACAAGTTATAAGTAGACAAACTGTGTACCTAACATTGCGCTTGTGCTCAGCACCGTCAACTACTCCAGCAGCTCGACCAAGCCCAACAGGTTTCAAGTTAAACAGCGTAAAAGCATCACCATCACCATCACCATCACCACCATGTTCATTTTCTTGCAACATGTTGGGATTGGTAGAGACATCATCATCATCATCGCTCTTACGAACAAAATCAACACAATACTTCTCTTTATCCTCTTCGTCAGACAATTCTCCTTTAACTAACTTATCATACAGCTCAGCCTTCTTCTCCAATGCAGCATAACTCACCGATCCATCTTTAATAGCTTTCAACTCAAGTTTATCCCTAATCATACCAACAAACATACACACACACACAAATTAATCCCAATTATCAACAAACACAAATTCAATTAGATATTTTTTGATCGGATACCGGATTTTCGAAAGAAAAAAAAAGTCAATTGATTCCATATGTGTAAAATTGGTTTTGACATGTTTGGCTAGCCTCAAGTATAATTGATTTTGCCTCTAAAATTGATTCTAACTTGAATATAAATTTTGAGTTGTTTATTCTACAATTGATTTTTAGACTCAAACTTATTCATCAACTCACTTTTAAACGAATCTATACAAACATAAATCACTTTATTTACTTGTAAAAATAAAAATCACTTTACTTTTAACTCAGTTTGGCCGGAATCAATTCTACGAAATCAGCGGAATCAACCACATACTAAGTAAAATAACAGATTAACCAAACTAATTCCTAAAAAAACTAGAATAATAAAACAATTGAAAAAAAAGTGAAGGAAAAAAGGAAAACTGGTGATTACTTGAGATCGCGTGCATCGACACCGGAGTTTTTATTGGAGTAGGGACCTTTGGAAGTGATGATGTTTTTGGCGCGTTGATATTCAGCGTCGGTACCTGATAATTCTCTGGACTTTTTGGAATCTTCTTGAGATTTGTAGAGTTCAGCTTTCAATTCGAAGATGGAAGATGCACCCACACCCTCGATGGTTCTGTGCTTCTTCGGCATTATCGTCGATTCTGTTAGCCATCCTAGAGATTCCGTCGCGACTCTCTTCTTCTCCGACGGCGCCTCCGTTCCCGTCATCGTTAAACCTAATTCCGGTGAATTTTCTCTCTTCTTCTTCCTTTGTTCTTCCGGTGTGCTTGGTTCCTATTTCCTCAAGTTTACACGGATGGAAATGTAAATAATTTTGGGCTCGATTTTGTAATATCAATAGCTTATTGGGCTACTTTTGTAAATTTGTTCACTGAAATAAGATGCGTTTGATAAATAACTTTTTTGAAAGCCCCCTCCAAATTGTAATTTTTTTATTAAATGGTAAAAAAATAAGTTTGATCTAAAACAGGCCGGCCCTAGTTTTTTATCGAAAGAAACTCCAACTTTTTTTTGAGTTCTTTTCTCTTTTATTTATCGAGGATGAGTGGTTTTAGGTTATTTTTTAACCTAGAATCACTCATCTGCATCTTTTTCCCTTTCTTTCGATCTAAATCACTCTGACTTGCACTATGCTTTCTTTTGTGTTTTTTTTGTAATTTCTTTTGTGTTTTTTTGTAATTTCGTCGTCTTAGTGCGGCGTTGTGTTGTTCGTCGTCTTGTGCGACGTTATTTAATTTCGCGTGTTCGTTTGGTTCATATTAAAAGATCAATTTCACTCATTCACAAATTCAATTAACTATTTGGACGTCAACGTTGCAGATCCGAAAACATGAGTATTCTGGTGATTTAGATTTTATCATATTATTTATAGACATTTCGCCCGTTATATGCTATTAACTTGGGTGTTGTGAGTTTGTTCGCAGATTCATCCTTTACGTTTTTAGCGATGTTGATCATGTGTTATTGTACCTGATGTACTCTATCAATTTAAATGAATGAATATTGTTTTGTTTTTGTAAAAAAAAGTTTGATCTAAACTATAACATATAATTTATTAAAAATTAATATCACAAAATGACAATGATCAGTTTTGCTTAAAACATACACGAAATAGTAAAAAAAAAAACTAGTAAATTAAACTAATAACCAGTATTAAATAAATGAAGAACAGAAAAAATAATAGATTAATGCATTGTATCATACTAATGAAAAAAGTATTAAAATATAAATATGTGGCTTGGTTAGGTTTGGTTCAATTTTAAAAAGTCAATCTAAAATATAATTTAATCCAAACAATTTTCACAAAAGAACATCTAAATACATCTAATAATATTCAGTTTTCATTCTTTTTAGATCAGATTGTAATTTTAATTTAAACTAGTCTAAATTTGAACACACATAATATATTTTAGGGGCATTATAAATATGTTTAATAGTATTTATACTTTGGTTGATAGTATTTATAAAGATGTTTTTAGGAGGCCACTGTTTTATTATATGACCAACTAGCTTGCTTTCTTCCCTAAATAGCAATAAAAAAATTATCATGATCTCGAATATAAGTAAAAGTTTACTATAATTATTACATTTAATGTTACTATTCTAAATTTACCCATAAATTAAATAGTATACCGTAACTATTCATATTTCAATGCTTTCAACACTTTCAAGGGTAAAATTGGAAAATGTGTTTTTTTTTTTATAATGACTTAAATGCAATTAAACCATTTTCTTAAAGGGTGTGCTTTTTTGATTTTTTTTCTTACATATATTCATACCGGAGGGAGTATATGATTATATAAGAATAGTTTTAAGCTACTTTTCCTCGTTCAATGATCGTGTTTTTCACACGCAATTTGAATGGACACTCGAATTTTATGACTCTCGTGTCTTTGCATATCTACTTCTTCTTGTATTTTTTATATGGATTTTTCTAACCCGTGAAATATTGCACATGATAAGGAGTAGTTAATGCACCACTTTGTGAGTTTATGCAAATCTTATGCAATATTTCTACCAACTGAGCTAAGCTCACGGAGATATATATTTTTTTAATGTAATGGGAGTAATATATATATATATATATATATATATATATATATATTGGAATATGTATTTGTGATGTTAAATATAATTGCTCTAAGTTTTGGTAGCCTAGCGGCACAACTGCGTGCTTGCAAGCCCAAAGTCATTGGTTCAACTCCCAAGTTTAATTTTGAGTCGAACATGGGAAAGAACATTTATAGACTGTTTATGTTTTTTATTGCCAAAATACCAATATATATATATATATATATATATATAGTAATTAATATTTTAAGATAATTTTAATTACATATTTCAGCCCGACCTCCAATTTGATAACTTGTTTTTAGTAGCCGAAATGTTGATAAAAATATTTGTTTGAAGTTGTATTTTCATATTATTGATTAAAATATAGATTTTTTTTGTTTTAGTTATGATTATTTTTAATATTTGCGAATGTTATTTTTAATTTAAATAGAAGATTGTCTTAAAAAAATCTTATTTTATGTCGAATCTATTTTTATTATGAGAATCAGGTCTTCAATTTTACGGATCCCCCGGAAATAATTATCACATTGTTTCAATTGGTCCATACCTCGTCCTCAAGTACACTGAGAACTGAGAGAATCTAGCCAAGTTCAGTAACAACCAATGGCTTCTGGAGGCGATCACACCCATGAACATGATCATCATCACCACGACCACGACCACAAGCATGGTGATTCATTCATAGGCGCTGATGGAAAATTGTACCATAGCCACGACGGTCTTGCACCACACTCCCACGAACCAATCTACTCTCCCGGATTCTTCAGCAGAAGAGCTCAACCTCTTATCAACAGAGACTTCAACGAAAGAGCTTTCACTGTTGGCATTGGTGGACCTGTTGGTACTGGCAAAACCGCTTTGATGTTAGCTCTTTGTCAGAATCTAAGAGATCGTTACAGTCTCGCTGCTGTGACTAATGATATATTTACCAAAGAAGATGGTGAGTTTTTGGTGAAACATAAAGCGCTTCCTGAGGAAAGGATACGTGCTGTTGAAACCGGTGGGTGCCCTCATGCTGCTATCCGTGAGGATATTAGTATTAATCTTGGGCCGCTTGAAGAGCTTTCGAATCTTTATAAAGCTGATTTGCTTCTTTGTGAATCTGGGGGAGGTATTATGAAATTTGTTAGTTGTTTCTAATTGAGTTACAAAGACTGATTATAATGCCCTAGTTTAGTGTGTTTGATATCACCGCAAATCCAAACATGTATTTTACGTGTTTGGTTTCACAGTGAAGAGTCAATTTTGACATGATTGAGCGATGCCCATTGGAATTGATTTTAATTTGTAGCTAGAGTTTGTAGCTTTTGAAATAATGAGATTTTTACACTCAAATTTATTGTTCAACTTACACAATCCTATTCAAACATAAATCATTTCACATTAAACCGGCTTTTAACTAAAATCAATTTTTGTCACTGCATAACCAAATGACACCTACAATTTGAACTAATTCAAATTGACTGTTTTTGGTTATTTTGAAATTTTATTAATTTAAGAGATCAAATTGCGCGACACCTACAATTTCAGGGGCTCAAATGAAGATTTGCACACTCTATGTTATGACAATTATATATGTTTATAAGTTTGAGCCCAAAAACTTTGGATATTGATTTGAGTTTTTGTGCAGATAACTTGGCTGCCAATTTCAGCAGGGAACTGGCTGACTATATTATTTACATAATAGATGTATCTGGTGGTGATAAAATTCCTAGGAAAGGTGGTCCTGGAATCACACAAGCTGATCTCCTTGTAAGTGCTATATGCATAACTGTCTGTGGCACTCATAAATTTGTCTATATATGATTTTTTTCATTTGAAAACTATGGAACTAACTGGACTTAATTTCAGGTGATAAACAAGACTGACCTTGCACAAGCAATTGGGGCTGACTTGGGTGTCATGCAGCGGGATGCTCTTAGGATGAGAGACGGCGGACCATTTGTATTTGCTCAGGTTAGTTAAGGATGTTGTCTAGTGTTTCTACCATGCAACCTTTGTGGCTTTGAGTATATCAAGCAAAACTCGGATTCTCCGAGTCAGGGAATCCACACAGTAACGTAGTCAGCACACAAGGAGTTGTTCGATCAAAGATCAGATGGCTTGGATCACTTGATGGAGGATACCCAACTTCAGGGAATCCAATGGCCAAGTTAACACCTGTTAACACTTTTGGGTCATCTAAACCTATGTTTTAAAAACCAAACCGGACATCAAATTTGAAATATCCGGGTCACCATTAAACTCCTTTAAACTGTTCGAACCGAAAAGTAAGTGTGGTTGAACCCTCAAATAACTGAACTATAGACAGTGATGTTTCAGAGTTCAGTTGGTTGAACCGTCCAGTTTGGTTTTTAAAACATTGAACTTTAACCCTTAATCACATGTTCTGATAGTTAGAATATAAGCTAGTTTAGTCTTTGGCTTTATTATTAGTACTGTGCCAGCTGTCTTGTGACACCTGTCCTTAAGTCCAAAGGACTATAAATACTTGTATTCCCTCTCTTTCTATTCATAATAACAAATACCAAATTCTGTACAGATCTGTTTTCTCTCTCCTATTCTCTCTCTCTTCTCTTTCAAGCTTTTCTAACCGTTTCCATGGAGTCCAACTTCTAACATGGTATCTAGAGCTTCTTGATCCAGATCCATGGCTTCAGCTACGCCTTCTCCTACTGTCTTTGATGCGCAACGCGTAACTGCTGCAGCATCCAAAACCTTTAAACAAACTGTTTCTGTCAAGCTTGATGATACAAACTACCTTCAATGGAAGCAGCAAGTTGAAGGTGTTCTTTGTGGAACGAAGATGGTGAAATATGTGATTTCACCTCAGATTCCACCTGTTTATCTCACAGACGCAGCTCGCGAAGCAGGAACAGAGATGTTTCAGAGTTCAGTTGGTTGAACCGTCCAGTTTGGTTTTTAAAACATTGAACTTTAACCCTTAATCACATGTTCTGATTACAGATAGAACACTTTGAATATTTGGGAGGAATGGTAGGGTTAGTCTGCAGTCTTCACGGACTTCTTTGCTAATTGATGATTGCTGGAGGAAATATACAGATCCAGAAAGTACATTAAGTTGAGTAATGGGAGTATGCACTAGTATTACTTAAAGAAATATACTTATTCATATGCACTAATATTGCTAAAATAGGGTTGTTTGATGGTTCAGCAAACAGCAAAGTAGCTTCCCTAATATTGGCCATAAAAAAACTACATGTTAGATTTAGTTGGTATATACATTAGGTTTGTAGCTTCATCTTCGAGTTAATTTCACTCTTCTTCTGCTCCCTATTAACTGTCGAGTTAAAATGAACTACAAGTAATAAATTTGAAAGAGAAGTAAATCCTCCCAAGAATAATGAATGCCTTCTTTCCAGGCTATTTCTCAAATTACTGGTGTTTGCTTGTTATTCTTTCCGTGTTAATGTCCTTTCCTTTTTGCTTTTCTGTTGAGCTCATTTTCTCTCCCATCTTGTATAAATACCATTCCAATTGTTGAATGTATTCTGAAGTTATTGTTTCATTTTTCATAATAGTAAGGAAGCATTAATACAAAGTGAATGACCTAACCTTAAAATCATGTATAGCCATAAAACCAATGAGCATCTTGCCTTGGTATCTGGTTGGAATTGCATATTTACCACGTTTAAATAACTGAATTGTTCACAAACAGCTGTCATAGATCCACAATCATAATTTATATCAAACACATTTGGAGAAAATTGATTGATAGATTTATTGGTAGATATGTTGTATAGTGAAACTTCTATTTGTTTTTTAAATAGGAAATAAGAAAGCAAGGGTGTGTGTTATGGATTTAGTGCTTGAAGGAAATTGAGTGAGGAGAATTTGTGTACTGGTTATGCAGGAAATGGAATGAGCTACGAATAAAGAGAAAACAAAGCTATGACTACTTTCTTCATAATTATCTTCCTGCTTTTTAATATGCCAAACAATACAATATATATAGTACTATGAGATAGTACTTATCCAATCATCACATGCATTTCATAACCAATTCTATCTGCTGCCAACAGAATAGAATGACTCATAGCAGGTAAGCTTCTAGAACTATGCTGACTCATTTCTTAGAGGATCTCTTCTTAGGTAACACGTAATCCTTCAAATATTTGGGCCTCACTATGTTTCTCTTAGCCCTCACTTGTGGAATGGGCCTTTCCTCTCCCTCACTGTCAGCCTCTCACTTTGGTCCGTTACACTCCTTTCCCCTTCGAAACACACCTTGTCCTCAAGGTGGAAGTGTGGATAAGTGGCCTTGATGTCATCATATGGTTCCCATGTTGCGTCCTCCGGAAATAAGCCTTCCCATTGAATTAGGAGCGCAATGTCAGACCCTGCTCCCTCCTGCTTCCAGTCCAGCACAGCTAAGGGTTGAATGATAGGTTGGTTCTCAACAGCATTAAGTGGGGCAGTAATGCTTTGAGCTGAAGGATCCAAGCATGGTTTCAATTGTGAAGCGTGGAACACAGGGTGTATCTTGCTAGTGGGAGGTAAATACAACTGAAAAGCAACTTCTCCCATAGCTTGAGTGATACGGTACGGACCATAGAAACGTTTGGAGAGTTTATGAACCCTTCTGCCAACAACAGAGTTCTGCCTATAAGGCCTCAGCTTCACAAAACTAAGTCACCAATTTTGAATTGATGAGGAAGACGTTTCTTGTCTGCATAAGCCTTCATAGTCTCTTGCGCCTTGATTAGCTTTTGTTTCAGCAAGCTTAAAACCTGTTCACGATCAGTCAATGTAGCATCCAAGGCTTGTAGTGTAGTGGAGCCTTCAATGTAGCTTGCAATGGTGGGTGGAGGTTGACCATAAACGACTTGATATGGAGAAAAACCAGTCGTAGTATGGACAGAAGTATTGTAGTGCCATTCTGCCCAATGCAAGAGACGTCCCCACTGTGTTGGTTTGTGGTGAACAAAGCAATGCAAGTATTGCTGTAGGACCTTATTGACAATTTCGGTCTGGCCATCACTCTCGGGATGGTAAGCAGTTGACATACGAAGTTTAGTGCCACTCAATCTGAACAATTCTTGCCAAAACTTGCTCAGAAAAATAGGATCCCTGTCAGAAACCATACTTCGGGGCATGCCATGCAGCTTACAAACCATAACTGCAAATAACTCAGCAACCTTAACTGCAGTGTATTGAGTAGGCAGCATGCCAAAATGCACAGCCTTGGAAAGACGGTCAACCACCACTAGTATGACCATGTTAGTTTGGAAAGAAGGGAGCCCAGTAATGAAATCAAGTGATATATCCTCCCACACTTTATCCGGCACTGGAAGAGGTTGGAGGAGACCATAAGGGAAGTGGTTGGAAGGCTTAACCTGCTGACAGACTGCACAAGAGTTGACATACAGTGCAACATCTTTTTTCATACCATGCCAAAATACATTCTCTTGCAACCTACCATAAGTCTTATGGATACCACTATGCCCTCCAAGTAGCGAAGCATGAAATTCCTCTAATAATACTGCCTTAAGAGGAGAGTTTGAGGGTATGAAAAGTTTACCCTTGAAGAATAACAAGTCTTGCAGTATTTCAAACTCCGGGTATTTGCTTGGTTCAGTTCTGATTTTCTGACAAAAGTCCAGGAATTTTTTATCCTTTAACAGCTGATCCCGAAATTTCTGCAGAAAATCCCAATGAGGAACTGAAATGGGCTCATCGGAAATGAGTTGCAGTTGCAGACAAGTATCAATGGCTTGGGTCTCCACCAATCGTTGGAGCTGATGAAGGCTGGTCTCCTCCGGACCGGTTTTTGGAATCCCAGACAAGTGAACCGGTTCTCCATTTACATTAAAACTCATGGTGAGTTTATTGTAATCTGAGATAATGGGCCCCAAAGTCTTCAACCATTGGACCCCCAATACTAGCTCAGCACCACTTAGGGGTAAGACAAATAGATCCACCAAAAATTGATGTGGGCCTAAGAAAAGGGCCACTTGGGGACACATGGCAGTACACTGTAGCTGTTCCCCATTTCCAACAAGGACCTGAAAAGATTGGGCCAGTTCGGTGGGTAAGCCCAATTGCTTAGCGACCCGATCCTGAAGAAAGTTGTGGGTGCTACCCGAATCAATGAGGACTGTGATGGGCTTCTTATGGATTTGGCCCATGACCCGTAAAGTCTGAGGGACAGAGTGACCCATCAACGCATGTAAACTAATTTGGGCCATGTTCGGGTCGGGTTCCCCTGGACCGGCTTCTGGAGTAGCTTCAAGGTGAAACGACGCAGCTTCATCGGTAGAATCCGGAAGATCAGGTTCCACGATGAGAAGGTGGAAGAGGCGTTTGCAGCGGTGGCCCGCTGAAAACGCTCATCACAGTTGTAGCAGAGACCTCGTTCCCGACGAGCCTGAAGTTCTGATGGTGAGAGACGCTTAATGGGTGTCGTAGTTTTGGGTGGGTTAATGGAAAGAGTGGGTTTGAACGAAGGTTGAGGCATTTGTGACGGTGAAGGTGAAGTAGTGGGTGGGGTAAATTTGTTGGAGAGATGGGATCTGTCGAGTGATTTTTCCTCCTGTAACTTGGCAAGGCAGATCGCCTGAGAAAGGGTTTGTGGTTGGAACGCCTGTACTTCACGGCGGATTGCGGGTTTGAGACCAGAAACAAAACAACTTAAGTAAAACTGGGATGGTAGCCCCACGATACGATTCGCCAAGGACTCGAACTGGTTTTGGTACTCCTTGACCGTCGCCGTCTGACACAGCTTGAACAGCGCACCCTTCGGATCTTCATACATCGACGGTGCGAAACGCATATCCAACGTGTGTAAGAAGCTCGCCCAGTTGGGAAGTTGGTGGTTGGAGTGCATCCACTGAAACCATGTCAGCGCCTCTCCTTCCATGTAAAAAGAGGCGATGCGAAGGCGTTGTTCCTCCGGTGTACAGTGGAAATCGAAAAACTGGGTGATTTTGAAGATCCACCCCATTGGATCTGAGCCATCAAAGCGTGGGATGTCCAGCTTGATGGTGGTGGAAGGAAACGGTGTGATTTCGGCCGTGTGATGACCAAATCCGGGAGGAGCCATGCGAGATTTGAGACTGTGAAGCTCAGAGGTCAGGTTTGCAATGTTGGAGGAAATGGAGGATTGAAAGTTTTGTTGGCTGAGTGCAAGTTGGGAGAGGGTGAGTTGAAGATCCTCAAGGGGGTCACGAGAAGTTGAGCTCATGATGCAAACGAATGAAAGCACCAATTTGTTATGGATTTAGTGCTTGAAGGAAATTGAGTGAGGAGAATTTGTGTACTGGTTATGCAGGAAATGGAATGAGCTACGAATAAAGAGAAAACAAAGCTATAACTACTTTCTTCATAGTTATCTTCCTGCTTTTTAATATGCCAAACAATACAATATATATAGTACTATGAGATAGTACTTATCCAATCATCACATGCATTTCATAACCAATTCTATCTGCTGCCAACAGAATAGAATGACTCATAGCAGGTAAGCTTCTAGAACTATGTTGACTCATTTCTTAGAGGATCTCTTCTTAGGTAACATGTAATCCTTCAAATATTTGGGCCTCACTATGTTTCTCTTAGCCCTCACTTGTGGAATGGGCCTTTCCTCTCCCTCACTGTCAGCCTCATCACTTTGGTCCGTTACAGTGTGAGTATTTATGATTGAAACTTGGCTATATAGAATGTGTGGATTTGATTTATAGAAGTGAATCAAGGTATATATGAAGCATTTTTTCTCACTCAAATTTTCCTTCTGCTTCTATAACTATTTAGCAGAACTGGTTCAGAATATGGAAAGAAACACAATATTATGGGCGAGTTGCGCTTCTTTGTAACATCTTTAAGGCAATAATAGTAACACAACTTGTTCTGAGCTTGTCAGTATTCAACCAAATCACTCACCATATAGCACATGGGTTTTTTTTTCTTCAGATTTTGAATTTCTAGCATCCTAACAGCATTCTTTATATGACCTGTCTTGTATTGCGAATGACGATAACCCGTCAATTTTTACTACTCTTGTTAACTTTCTTTCCACGTCAATGTGCAGGTGAAGCACAATGTTGGAGTAGAGGAAATTGTGAATCATGTTTTACAGGCATGGGAAGCAGCTACAGGGAAGAAACGCCGTTGACATTTCTTTGAAAAATGGTGTTGAACTTTGATTAGTCTACATGAATGATATATAAGAAAGTTGGTAGCTCGAGTGAGGAGTGTAGCCTAGCCTAGCCTGTTATCTTATCATTCATGTTAAGAAACTATTTTTTGAAGCATGTTACTATCTCGGACCTGATCAGTGTGTATGAGTTAACGCGTCTATCTACTATCGCTAGTGGTCGTTCGGTATAAATACGCAAATTCACACATCTATAAATGTGTATTGATGACAAATCTATCTACCCTGGCTATGGCTACTATGTTAAATAAATCTTTTCATTCATGTTAAGCAAGTTGGCATCTAGATCTCTTCATAAATATGCACGAGCATATATGAGATTATTTTATCACCTTCATTTAGCAAATACATGCTACTTCTGTCTATAGATTGCTTCAATCCATTAATTAGTCTATTCAATTTAATTGAGTAATAGCATTAAGGACTTGAACTATGTCCATGCATGATTATTGTGTTTGATGTGCAATGCTTATCCAGTATATTTAATTTTGAGCTTCAATATGTTTTAGTCCCCAAAAATAGGATAATTATTGATTTCCCTTAAAAAATTTCTGTCAATTTTTTTCTCTTTTCTGAAAATGATCACAGTTGGTTCCTCTCAATTAGAAAAGAGGGACTAAAAGCTGACCAAAAGAATACAGAGATTCAATGGTGATCATTTTTCAGAAACGAGGGACTAAAAACATATGAGTCTTAGTTTTAAATGTGTTCATATGTGGTATTTAACAAGCTTATGAACTCCTTTGGATTGTTATTATTATTTATAGGCCATAATTTATGGCAGATCCATCATCATGCCAGGAACACAATTGACAAGAGACCAAGTTCTTTAAAAAAAATACAGGGTTTTCAAATGTAATGTTAGTTGTTCATTGCTATTTAGGATGAATCAATTTGAAATATACAAATCGTCTGCAGAAGGGTTAGCTGGTCTAAGCCACCACATGCTTATTTAAAATGTAACATAGATGCATTATTTCCTTTAGATCAAAATGTTGTTGGTACCTTATAAAAAAAATGTTGTTGGCAGTTGGCTGCAAAATACGTGGTGGATAGCTTTCATTCTTCATAGGCAAATTTATACAAGTATGGTGTTGTTTTAGAAGATTGTAGAATCTTACTTGAGTCTTTATTTTAAAAATTCCCACGTTGAGTTCCCTAATGGAGAAACAAATGTGGTAACTCATATCTTATATCTTAGCAAGGTAACCAGATTAACATCTAGCTCTCAGTGCCATTCTTATACATTTTTGAATATTTAATTATTGATGAAATGAATTAATTATTCTCCAGTTAAAAAATGTTGAATCCAAAAAACAGAAAACATTTTAAAATCAGGAGTGCTATATAGAGCGAATTTTTCATTGTGAAAACATCCTGAGCGTGTAAGTGCTTCAATTGCCTGCCGTTTGACTCTCTGACCTTGGTGGAAAACAAGGAAGATTGTTGTTAAAGGGCCAGTTAGAAAATGCCACGTCATGTCGTGAAGACATTTGTCGCTAAATCCAGCATTTCTCTTTTAAAATATAATAAAGAGCCATAAAATATGAATCTTCAAACAAAAAAGTTTACACAAATTTTTCTTAAACCACTGTCTATGTTTTTTTTTTATCAAACCACTGTCTAATTTTATTTTTGATCAAGCCACCGTTTAGTTGTCTAGTTTACTCATAGCAAAATATTAGTGTGAATATCTTTTTGCTGAAAAAAAAGGGTATGGATATTGGCAATACACAACAGTACAGAAAAAGGAAAATAAAGTATAGCAGATTACAAATTTACCGAAAAAAGTTTCAACCAATGTAGTGCGATCATGGCAAAATGGTATTAGCGAAACATACATTTTTTTTTTTTTATAAAGACCTTTTTTGCAATCAAATAAAAAAAAGACTTAAATGCGGTGAGCGTGGATCGAACACGCGACCTTCAGATCTTCAGTCTGACGCTCTCCCAACTGAGCTATCCCCGCTGATGGTACTATTTTACTACTTACAGTATAAAATGTCAATAAACAAATCTTATTTTATTATGGAATGGAAAATCACCTTTGTTTTCAACTGTTTGATTTTTTCGATTGAGCCTGTCCCCCTCCCACTACTATTTTATTTATTCTCTTTTTAACACATTCTATTGCCATCAGAAATTTAAAACGATACATTTAAAAAAGATATATATTGATAGCCACTCTCTTTCTTTCATATATATAAGAATGATAGCTTGTATGTGTGAGACTTCATAAATTTGATCGTTGGTAATAGACTGCTTGAGATCAAAGTATTCATGATTGGTTACTCGTGAATGAACAACACCACAGCCTTCAATTTGAAGTATTGCAATATAAATATATCAAATCATATTCAATTATTTTTTCTAAAAATTATAGTCCACACACTGCTTCTTACACAATTGTCTACACAACCTATGGTCAGTATTCACATACACACTCATGATGTTCATTAATACATGTGAAAACTATACATTGAAAAATCTGTGAAGAAAAATAATAACACACACCAATCAAACTTCACTTTTTGATGAATGCACTCTATCATATCTTTCATAAAATCATCTCCCACTTACATATAAAGTGCATGCACCAAAAACTAAAGTGAAAAATTAACAAGCCAACAGCCAAATCAAATTGTAATAAAAATGAGTCATCCCATTTTTTTTTTTTGACAAATCAAATTAAAAAATGTCAAATCTCATTAGATCGTGGCAGACACTCACAATACCTCGTCACATATTAGTCAAACAAATTCCCAAGTGCATTTATCTTTCCACATGCAATTGGCAACATCTCCTTTTGATTTTGTTGCCTTTGAGGAATATCTTGGTAAGATGACATAGTTGATTCATCACTTCCTTCAATCACTCCTTGCTTTCTCATATATTCCAATTTGTCTTGGAAGAGATAAATCAATCCAATGAAAAAGACTTCCACCGTAAAAAGTATAGTCCAAAACATTGTGCTTTTTAAGGTTCTCTTGTGATATGCTTTTAATCCTGTGTAAATGTTGATGATCCCCACAAGGGAAACTAGTGTCCCTAGTATCCAGTGTACAAAGTACCAATAACTCCTCTCTTTCTTCCCCCTGCAAATTCAATTAGAATATTTAAAACAACAAGATTAAAACATTATAGCAGTATGTTTGGTTTTTTTAAAACATTTAACTATTTTCAAAAAAATATGAAAATGAAAATACCTCAAAAAAAAACTATTTTCAATGTAAAATTTCACATGTATACATGTAATTATATCAATTGTTGTGACACTTTGTTATATTAGTTCTTAAAATATATCCTTTCAAATATCTATGTATAGATGTGATTAATGTGTAAAATTAGTCCCTCACATTTTCATTCAGAGAAACTAGTTTGTCCCCTGCATAAAATTGTGAGGGACTAATTTGATGTTATTTTTTGTCAGGTCCATTGAAAATTATGAGGGACAAAAATGAGTTTTAGTATAAAAATAATAAGGTAACAATTTTGTAATGAAAACATTTTTCTAAAGTTTTTTCAAACCAAATAATTCTAAAGTTTTCCATGCTAATTAATGCATGCAGAAATACATAAAATTAAAGTGGCTATTTCTACTATATGAACTATGAAGTTTGTGTTGTTTGATTTATTAGCTTTATATGAGGTGTAAATATTAATGAATTAACCTGTGAGGTCTGAAAAATCCAATGAAAGCTTGCACAAGTCTAGCACCATAAAGTGCCAGACCTAATCTTTGATGGTTATTATCAAATGAATTCTCAAATTTTATCAATGACATAGCAGCTCCAACTGTGGCAAGAAGCACTGAAAGCATCTGTTAGATGAAATGTTAGACTATTTTTACAATAAGGATAGAAAGGTAAAAAGAAACATTGAGTATATACTGCATCCGAAGAGCTGAAAAAAACTGCAACCACTTCAATTGTAATATTGTATACAACTTATAGTTCTACTTCTAGCTAGTTCAGTTCAAATAATAATCCTGATAATGTTATCAAGAAAAACAAATAAGAGTAATATTATAGTATAAAAGAAAATAAATAATTAAAAAAAAAATTGGACACACCACTATAAAAGTTAAAGCAAGTTATCATTATGTTGTTACACAAAGATCAAAATTTCAATGATTACACAATGTAACATTCAAGAAAGCATCTTGTATACTCCACTAAGAAAGTTTAACACTACTCCACTTGTCAAGTTTTTAACAAAAAAATGTAACTTTCATTGTATAATTTTAGTCATTAGAATTAATGGAAGAGATACATGACCTGAAAAGCAACATGGAAATAGAAGAGTACTCTACTCCTTCTTGATCCTGGTTCTGCTTTATTGGATCCTCTGATAGTAAGGATCCCAAGAGGCATTAATAATCCAACTGAACCCCATAGAAGCAATCCATGTAATGCTATATCTGATGCTTTTTGATGATTTATCTGCTATATTAGTTAACCACTGGTAGTTAATTATATATACACATTGTTTCACATTGATCATTAGTTTGTAATTTGGTCATCATATAAGAAAATAAAAGATAGAGATAAGATAGTAAAGGAATGATCACTGCTAAAAACTGGTCATTTATTAACCACAAATCGGTCACTAAATTGATAAAATGAATATTAATGACCGATTTATTCACCAATTTAAAATTGTTGTTAAACCAATAGCTGCTAGATAGTTAGCAGCATTGAGAAGAAGAAGAACATGACAGATAAAATACATGCAAAATTCCAAAGAAAATGGTATACCTTGTGAACTTTGCTATTTGTGTTCCTGCGGATGTTAAACTGATTTACTTCCTTCAAGGTTGTGCATTGAGTGAAGGGAAGAACAAATGCATAAAATGAAACTATAACAAAGCACACTGACTTGTAAGAAATGTGCATTCTCCTAATAATAACACAACAACACAAAACTACAAGGTACTGATTACTACCCTTAAGCTTCTCCCACTGTTTCTCTCTGAGTTTTGAAGCTAAATATGCTTTAAGATATGATTGTTTTTGGTATGGCAGAGGGAGCTTTTAAAGTGTGTTAATGAAGGGACTTATCTGCTTTTTGTATAAAGAAGCTTTAAATTTGTAAAGGGAGGATACAATACATGCAATATGAATATGATGTCACTGTAGTGTGTTAGTAAAAGTATATTAAAATTGAAAAAGTTGAGACTATACTACATCACTTTCTAACGTGGGGTTGGTTGACATTTGATACTAATAGGTCAAAATCCTATTGATATGCGTTTGAATATATGTTTTAAGGCGGACAATTTGTACGTGAAGGTAATTAAAGTGGATAAAATTAAGTCAGATCAATCAATGACAATTTTATTCTTGGGTCCATAAATCATTTGGTACAACAAGAATTGCCAGCAGCAGATACCTTGTTTAATCAACAAAAAGAAAATGCTATCTATCAAGAGTATAAGTAGGAGTTTCAGTAAAGGTGTTAAAACTTAAAATAATGAAAGACTTAATAGCGATACATTTCATATTTTGACTAGTTCATTAGTTCGTACTAACCTCACGTGTGATGTTGCTGGATCAGTAGCGTCTTTGATACAAGTTTGACGCAATTTCAAGTCGGTAATGCTTTGATGCATCACGATGCGTGATTAGGGTCGTCATGTTTATCATTTGATCGGATGAAAGTGCTCATAATTCACATATATTTTGGATTGGCAAATTATATTTGGTATATAAGCGACTTATTAATATGCTCTTTTCCACCTTTAAATACACCACATCTCGTTTCGAGGTATTGTCCGCTTTGGATGTAAAACCTTCATGGTTTTGTCCTTTGTAAAAGGCGTCTTGTTGGTTTGAGGAGTGCAGGAGTTGTATATAAACTACCATTGGGCCCCGACTCCCAAGCGATGTGGGACTTTTAAGGTGTACATGAACAGTTACACCCCCCCCCCCCCTACCAGTCGAGCCAAGGGAGAGTTTTCCACGCTTGATCCCCAGTTAAGTCGCCACTGATCTGGTTGGACCTGAGAAGATGGCTTGTTGGGTTGAGATCCGCTGTCTAGAGGGATTGAGCTCTCGTCATCCACCAAGGACCGCCTTGAGTCCTTCTCCACTTGGGGGGAGGGTGTGAGGGGTGGTGTACTTGCACGTGCTTTGACGCTTAAGTTAGTAAGGGGTTCAATTGAGAGTGCGGCTAATAATATGGGTAAAAAGTGTGTTACGTGACCCAATGTTAAGCATGGGTATATATAGTTGATATGTAGGGTTTTGGCTGTCAAACCTTCACCTGGACAGTTGTCCCTAAGGGACAGGTGTGACCATCTGAGTGGTCCTCTTGCATTAGATACAGACTAAGGCGTGTCCATCGTATGGTGTCGCCTTCTCCTAGGTCCTGGATCAGACTTGAGTCTAGTACAAATGGGCCTTAGCCCGGTCGAGAACACGATTCAGTGATAGAAAACAAACGTGTGTATGGTGCAAGACTAATATACTTGTGCACATTAGATAAAAGCTCTTTAATACTCGCCAAGAGAACCTAGCTTACTTGTCCGAAGAATGATAGAGGTGTATTCAGTTCGACTCTGAGACAAACATGTACGAGGTTGTGTCTTCACCTAGATATTAGAGGACAGAGGAAATAGAGTTTAATATTATTTTTTTTGTTGGAAAAATGATATGCACGTCTAATGTAAACTATTTTAACACCAAATGTCCAATAAAATAAATTATGTTGCATTTCTTTTTAAATATTGGTTACAAATTACGGTGAGCTCGTCTGTGGAGCATCTTCACAAGTGGTCCACTATGAACCAATACTTAAAATTATTAGAAATTTCACCGACGATCGACAATACTATTAAGAAATAAGAACTCACGGTCCTTCTCATATTTTCGACTAAGACAACGACTTAATTGATGTCGGTTCAACACAAGTTACTGCTTATTTTCCGTTGTTTTATTCAAAGTGATGTCATTTAATTCACTATTTCAATTGTAAAGATGAAGATGACTATTAACATCTACCACCAAGAGACGACGTCTGTTGTCTGTCGTCGGCAACACAAAACTACAAGGTAATAATGCACTATAATTTGCTCTAAGGCACATGTTAAAAATTTCTCTATTTTCCTCCATATTTCCCACCCCTGAAACACTCCCTTCCACTCTCCTCCAAACTCCCAAACAAAGTCATAGTCTCTACAAACTGTATTACCGTACAAGGCTCAAAATTTTTCCACTCTCACATTTATGACAATTCAACCGTGGATAAATTCCAATAAAAAAACCGTGGTTAAATTGGTACCCCTATACATGGTTTCCGAAATGTTTAAAACTTTATTATACATGTTTTTTTTTATTTAGATGGTTTCCCTCTATGCCCTTAGTGTTGCTCAAAACAAAGAAAATAGCCTATCAAAAGGCTAGTTTATAAAAAAGAATAAAAAAGGAGTAAAAAAATACACTACCAATATAGGGGCATAAAGATCAATTATCTATTTTTGGAAAGTTTATGTTTTACAAACTTTTAATAGGCCCATATTTTGGGCTGACAGCTCAGCTGTTACCAAAAGCCCAGCCCAACATCTACTTTCACAAAACCCTAATCCATAGATAAATTTCATTTTCTCCCATATAAACGAAAACCATCGACGCTTTGTTCTCTCTGAAGAAGAAGGTGCACGCCGGCGGATTGAAGCAGGAACCCTACAGCTACAGCTTCAACAATGGTACGTCAACTCCATAAACATTGATCCGTATCAATTTTCCTATAAACACTTTCTGGCTTTCGATTTCAGTTTCGTTAAATCATTGAGCATACAAATCGATTTTCTTATGAAATTGAAATGTTTTTCTCTAAGATCTGATAGTTTGTGAAATGGTTGGTTATGTAATTGTAGTCGTCGAAGAGAAAGGTTAGAGAGCCAAAGGAAGAAACAGTGACTCTTGGTCCAGCTGTTAAAGATGGGGAACAAGTTTTTGGTGTTGCTCGTATCTTTGCTTCGTTTAACGATACCTTCATTGTGAGTCTATTTATCTTCTTTTTATTATTCCAAATTGTTTTGTGTGTTTTTTGATTTGTTGTTGTAATTCAATGAATTGATTTATTGCAGCATGTTACTGATTTGTCTGGGAGAGAAACACTTGTCCGTATTACTGGTAAGTGTCTTTCGATTTGATTTCATTTTATCATTAAATTTGCTTATTTTTTAAAGTTTTATTGAAATTTTTCTATGTGCAAATTCCGTGGATTTGAGTGAAAATCAGTTTTTAACTTGTGTATCTTTTGTTTTTGAGATTTTTATTCTTGATGATGATATGTGCATTGTGGAACTATGTTTTTATGAAACTGTTTGATTATCAAGCGTTTATGTTAATTCAACCTTGACAAGCTTAAGCTGCTTTTTCGTAAACAACCTTGACAAGTTCTCACTGGTGAGAATTGTACTTGCATAAGCTGCTTTTTCGTAAACAACCTTGACAAGCTTATGAATAATGTATAAAAACTTATTTATTTGCATAAGCTCAAAAATTATGCTAATCCTAACAGGTCCATAAGTTATTCTATAACAATAGATAAAATCATGCCCAAGTGTTTTCATATAAGCTATAACCTATAACCTGTTTTCACTTGCTATATTGGAAAACTTATGAATATAAGCTGAGAGCAGCTCATTAACAGCTTATTTATTTGCATAAGCTCAAAAATTAAGTTAATCCTAACAGGTGTCCATTAGCTATTTCTATAACAATAGATAAAATAAAGCCCAAGTGTTTTCTTATAAGCTATAACCTGTTTTCACATTCTATATTGGAAAACTTATGAATATAAGCTGAAAACAGCTCATGAATGTCATAAGCTGTTTTTCCTAAGTTCTCTAAAACAACCAGTGCTTATGCTAGTAGATGAGCTTAAATAATTCATTTCAAACAGACCCTTCTTGCCATTTACAGTTTTGCTCTGCTCTATATCAATGACCCTGATAATATAAATGGAGCAACTCTTCTTTGGGCACAACCCCAAATGAAACACGTTTTGCCACACAAACATCAAATTAAAAAATTAAAAGAAAATAAATTTAAATGATATTGATATTGATTGATTTGGTTAAATTATTTTTGTTTAATTTTTTTCGTTTAATGTAAGTGTGCCTAAATCTTTTTCATTTGGGGTTGTGACAATAGTAGAATTTCTCATATAAATGTACAAATCTTTGTTGCCATTAAGGATTTGGATGCATACACAAGTCTGTAAACTTTTACAGTCTTTTGAAATTGTCTTATCTAATTTGCTATCTTTCAGGTGGAATGAAGGTCAAAGCTGACAGAGACGAATCATCTCCATATGCTGCTATGCTTGCTGCACAAGATGTCGCAACCAGATGCAAGGTAATTGTATATATTTGTACCTTGTTATTCAAATGTGCCTTTTGCTGACAAAGCACTGCTCTTCTCTTTTTTAATTTGATTGAATTCTTATAATCTGTTTGCTCCGTCCATGGTATCAAATATCAATTGTTATAATTTGATTCTGTGTTCTGGAACAGGAGTTAGGCATAACTGCTCTTCACATCAAGCTCCGTGCTACTGGAGGAAACAAGACAAAAACACCAGGCCCTGGTGCCCAGGCTGCTCTTCGTGCCTTGGCTCGGTCAGGAATGAAAATTGGTCGCATAGGTATTCTTTTACTCCCGTTTTTAGGATGTATCTTGGTAAATTTGTTCCCTGCTGCTTTAAACTGGTGATATGGTCTGTAGGTTTTTCTGCACTTTAGTTTTAATTGTGTTGTGTGTATGGATCTTGTGTATGAAGTCACAGTTCTCCCTCCTATTTGCTTAATGTCTAAGGATTATGTATTTGTTTTTAAATTTGCAGAGGATGTTACCCCAATTCCTTCTGACAGCACCCGCAGAAAGAGTGGCAGAAGGGGTAGAAGGCTCTGAGTTTGCTGTGGTATTGTGGATGGAGCTGCATCTGTTTTTATTTTGGTCACCGTGTTTTTGTTTCTTTCCAGACTGTATTGTGGCATATTCAATTTAGCTTAAAATCAGTTTTGCTACTTAATTGTATTTCTTGAGTTGGTTGGCCAAAAGTTCTACCCGAGTTTATCTAGATATAGTTAGTCCAATGAAAGTTTTTCATGTTTCTTCTATATGATTTACATCTTTTGTGGATTTTATAAATTGCAGTAAGTTTCATCTAACTTTTGTTCTGTTTTCTCATGTTTGCTTTATATATTCACCCTTTAATGGCGTACGTATAATTACAATTGAAATTTCAGTGGCTGTGAAATTCCCACTTATGGTATACTTAGTGTCTGCCAAATTTGTAGGTATCTATGTTGGCTGTAAGTTAGAAACTTTGTTATGGATGTGTTCAATTGTTGCTGGTAGTTGTGCTCATAAAAATCAGTTTACCTCAGTTTAGATGCATTTACTTATATTATGCAAATTATTTGGTCTAAAATATGGTGACATAATATATGAAGTTTTTAAGGGAAAAATGTCATAACTTTGTCAGAGGCTGAGCTTTTTTATCATTAAATCACATACCACGTAATTTAAAACTTGAGATTATCAATTTTTAATACTTAAATATGACAAAGTGGCCAAAAATTTTAAAATAGAGAGCTCAAGTCTTAAATGGTGAAAATACTGGATCTAACTAGCAAGGAAGCCTATAGATGTACACAAAATCGAGAATAAACTGTCTAAATTGGTGGCGTTTACAATGGGAAAGCAGAAAGCTTTCCCGCCATGGGAAAGTTGCTTTCCCAGGACAGGTGGCGGTTGCATCCGGTTTCCCAAAAAAAAAAAAACCAAAATTTGTTTTTTAATGTTATCTGTATTTTGCCCAGTTAACCTCCCCATTTACTTGTGAATACACACACTTCTTTCCTGAACACGTACAACATAAACTGAAAAACTAAAAAAAGCCACCACATAACAAATCCACTTATTTTTGTTTAGTTTTTGTTTGCTTTAAAAGCATTAAAACATATATGCAGGTTCTTTTCTCTACCCCCTTCTCCAATAATTCCAGAAATCATTCCACTCAATTTTTAATCAAATCCATATTCATCATTCAATTCTGGAAATCATTAATCTTCCCCTATTCATTGCCAAAAATCTTCAAAACCTCAATCTCCAAAACCACTACCCACCTTCGTTCCTTCCTGTTGTCAAATTCTGCTATTTTTTTTGTTTCACCCCTTCTTCATTCCTTGTTCTACAAAAAAGAAACATTGTTGATTTATGATTTGGGTGGTCTTTATATGATACCCTTTTCTAGTTTTTAAGGAAAGATTATGTTTTTGGTTCTTGAATCTGATTCGGTTGTATGGTGGTGGTGTTAATGGTGGGTCACGTCCAGATCTAAATCGGTTTCGAGAGAGAGAACGAAGGGGTGTTGAGAGAAAAAAAACGCAGTGGCGGTGGGTGTGTTTCCGGTGAGAGAGTTTGTAGATGAGGGAGTGGCGACGATTCTGTGATGTCTGGTGAGATTGACGAATTTGTTGTTGTTGTTCCGATTTTTTTGTTGTTCGAAGTGTGAACCAGCGAACGAGAGTGAGAGGGATTCGTTGATCTGAGATTTGTTGAGTGTAAAAAGTGATTGACAGTAGAGGATAATGGTTTAAGGGTGAGAGCATGAAAGGGTTTGGAATTAGGGGATATGAGCACTAAAGTGATAAACTGTGGAACTTGGGGATGAACTTGCATTCAATTTCATTGCTTCAATTTCTGGGTTTGATGAGTTTTTATGGTGAAGATGGAGAAATTTGAGGTTGAAGATGAACATTAATGGATTTGTTATTATTTCATTAAATAGCCAAATGTTAAAATAAATTAATAAAATGTTTTATAATTTTAAATACTAAAAAAATACCAAAAAAAAATAAGTTGAATGCCACGTGTGTGCCACATGTTCAAAATGGTACAGTCAGCATGTACCACATTTGCAAAAACTTGCCAAATCAGCAAGAAAGTGGGTCCAGGGACTATTTTAAAAAACAAAAAATTTTGTGGGGATGGATTTCAAAAAAAAAAATTTACGAGGATCAAAAGTCAATATTTGCAGGGACCGATCATATATTTTAACCTTTTCACCTCTACCCACTTTCAGCCTAAAGCCTTTTTTAATTTGTTTATAGTACTAACTACGATGCAGGTGGCGGTGGCGGAGATGTTGTTTACGGGATGTAAAAGGAAGATGCAAGGTTAATTGAATATAAAAGGAAGATGCAAGGTCAATTGAATATAAAAGGAAGATGCAAAGTTAATTGAAAAACACATGGTAAATAAATTAAAACCCAACTATATATGACAAGTGTTTTTTTTGTTACCTTATATTAGTGTTATTTTACAAAGAAACAGTTAAAAAGAAATTAGAAAATGTTATGACATGAGTCTATGAAGCACGGATACGGGTACGGATGCGAGTATCACATAAGTATCTAAGACACCCACATCTCATGGGGACGTTGTCCTTCAAACTCAACACTCACATCTAGAAAGATCAGCTTTTAAGTTGTACACTAAGACAATATTTAGACTTGTTAGAATCGTGTTGGAAAGAACTTGTAGGTGTAAGGTAGAAAAGGTATTACAAAATGGTTCCAAATTTAAGTACACTGTGCGTAAGTATCCTAGACAAGATATTGAATGGGTTGTCTCATATTGTCAACATAAACTTGTCTTTGAATGTACAAAAAATTGTTGAGGTTAACCCTAACCCTAACCCTAATTTCCAATGTTCATTGTGTTTAGAACCTTAATTAAACTATTCCAATCAATCTTTAGTTGGTTAATAAACAGTGAACTAATACAAAATCAATTAACAGTTAAGACACAACATTCGAGCAACAAAACTTCACTTTGACAGACGAATGATTATAATAGTAGTTAAGGAAACTCAAGAGACACGGATCAATGAAAGATTTAAAGAACCCTAAGAGAAATCATAAGAGAAACGAATGATTATAAGAGTTAAGGAACCTCAAGAGTTAAGAACACGGATCAATTGGTCGGATTTTCTCGCTCGCGAGCATCCGCGTGCGCGCGTGCGCCCGTATTATAAGAGTGACTTAGAAGTGGAATTTTTTCACGATTGTTTGTAGGCATGTTTAGGACATAAAAACAACATCGCCCACAAAAAACGAGAATTTTCCGACAAGGGACGGATTAAATATGAATTTTTTACGCGCCAAAAACTCAAGAACGCGAAACAACAAAACATGCACCTAGAAAACGAATTTTGAGCTGGTTTTTTGCAGACACCTCTATAAAAATACATATAGAAGATCTGCAAAAAACCAGCTCAAAATTCGTTTTCTAGGTGCATGTTTTGTTGTTTCGCGTTCTTGCGTTTTTGGCGCGTAAAAAATTCATATTTAATCCGTCTCTTGTCTGAAAATTCTCGTTTTTTGTGGGCGATGTTGTTTTTATATCCTAAACATGCCTGCAAAAAATCGTGAAAAAATTCAACCTCTAAGTCACTCTTATAATACGGGCGCGCGTGAGCGAGAAAATCCGACCAATTGTTTCCAGATCAAGAAAAGAAAAAAATTCCAGATATAAACAAAAATATAAGAGTGTAAAAGAGAAAGGAAAAAATATGGTGCAGACAGTCTATGGTGGTGACAGACGAGAAGATCATTCCTCATGTTGATAGAACAGAATCTGGTCGTTTGGAAAAGATAGAAAAGTTCTCTCAGTCATTTAACATTATGGGGTCCCAATTTTTGTTTCAAATGAAAAACCAAAAAGTTCCAATTTTTGTTTCAAATGAAAAGCCAAAAAGTTATCAAAGGGTAACAAGTCAAAGATCACAACCATTGAAATTTTTTATTATTATATCTAAGGTCAAAAATCACCTTTCCCATGGTGGGAAAGGATTCAAGTGTCCCATGACAAATGTCACCTTGATGTGAATAGACAAAATAGGATGAACTGTAAAATCATATTTTGGAAAAACTGTTCCGTTCAAAAAAGTCACTCCTTCCGCTATAAATTGTCCCGTTCAAAAAACTTAAACTTATCCTTCTGCTCTAAATTGCGATTCACTTTAAAAAAATAAATTGTTTCAAATTATAATCTACTAACAATATATCTATCTATCTACTAACAATAATTTTCAAAGGGGCCATGGCAGATTTCACAAGTCTAAAGGCTAAGATTCAAGCTCTGTCATGGAGCTGGCTAATTAGCAAGAGGGATATGGCTTCTAATTTTGTATTCTCAAACTGGTTAGATAATCCTTTAGAATGCCTCTGTAGTCAATAATTATAACTTATTATGTAATGTGGTTAACTCCCCCTATCATCTTTGTATTATTGTAATGGGTTAGAGTAACCCTTGTCATTTTGCAAAATTTAATTTATTTGTTTTTTAAAAAATTAACTACGGATAATCACAAGTGTAACTAAGTTCCACGGATAATTATGAAACTAATTTATTTGTTTTTAAAAAAATTAATTACATATAATCACAAGTATAACCAATTTCTACGGATAACTATCTACTAACAATATATAAAAATCAAATTCCTGTAAAATTTCACAATCGTCCTTATTAAAGCTTATGATCTCCTTAATTTTATGTTCGTTCAGAAACACTACATTTATGTTGATATTTTAAAATTAGTCACGAGTTTCCAAAATTTTAACATATCGACTTTCTCATATACGTATATAAAATTTGTTTCTGCAAATATAAACATTTAAAATCTGCAACGGGAGCAGTGCAAACATTGAACGGTATTTTGCATGTAAAAAAAATAATTAATAAAAGCATTGCATTAATGTTCAAAATTTTATCATATCGACTATCACATATCGGTACATAAAGATTCTTCTGCATACACAAGCATATAAAATCCTCAATAAGTGAGGTTTATATACTTAATTGTGTTTTAAATATAAAATATATTTTTTAATAGACACACTATATTAATGTTGATATTTTGAATATAGTCATGAGTTTCTAAATTTTTATCATATCGACTTTCTCATATATGTATACAAAAATTTGTTTATGCAGATATAAGTACATAAAATTTGCAACGGGTGCGGTGCAGATATTGAATAGTCATTTTCATATAAATAAAAAGTTATTTAATAGAAACACTACATTAATTTTGATATTGAAAATAGTCATGAGTTTTTAAAATTTTATCATATCAATGTTCTCATATATCTATATAAATATTTGTTTTTGCATATATAAGCAAATAAAATTCATAATTGTTGTTACTCAAGTATTTAACAAAGTATAATCTTTCAAAAAAAAAACAAATTTTTGTATATATACGAGAAAAATATTCAACAGAAGTATTACATTAATACTCATAATTTTCATTTACTATCTATAAACATTCTACAATATTAAAAATCTAATTATTTTTTATATAATTATCGCAATGTTACGTGACTCGTGCGAAAGCACGGATTTTTTACTAGTTGTTTTATATTTTCATGGAAACACTAATGTTTCTTTTTATCACGCTCTTTATTATTACTATTACTATTATTATTATTATTATTATTATTATTATTATTATTATCATTATTATTTGAAAGGCGCTCTTTATTATTTATGATTGTCACTTTTTAACTATTAATTGCGTTTTTTTAAACCATTTAAAAGATGGTTGTCACTTTATAATGGTAGTAAATGGTTCAAAAAAATTTCTCTTCTGCTCTAAATTGGGATTCACTTTAAAAAAATAAATTGTTTTAAATTATCATTGTTTTATATTTTCATGGAAACACTAACGTTTCTTTTTATCACGCTCTTTATTATTTTATTTTTTTGAAAGGAGCTCTTTATTATTTATAATTGCGTTTTTCTTTAAACTAACTATTAATTGCGTTTTTTTTAAACCATTCATCGGTAGTATAAAAGATGATTTTGGTAACTAATGTTTGTGTTTTTTATCACGCCCTTTAATATATATTATCGAACCTTCTTTTAATTCTATAGATTGTTCTTTTTTATACCATTAGTAAAAGATTATTTTGTAAACTAAGTTTCTCTAAACAAAAAATATGTAAAGTCATAGTTTTTATTTTTCATACAAAATTAACTATAATTCTTATACTATTTAGGACCGAAGAAGTGGAATTCAATATAATTTTTTGAAAAATGATATGCATAGCTAGTGTAAACCATCGTCCAACAAAATAAAATATGTAGTAGTTATTTTTAAATAACGATTACAAATCAGCTGTTAATGGTTTTTTTTTCTTCTGAAAAACTTGTTTTCTTAAAGGTATGTCTGCAAAGAAATTTTGAAGGAGATGGAGTAGACTTGTTTTTATTTTCTAAATTAAACAGAAAATAAAATATTGTTTTAACTAAAAGATACTTGTAACATTTCATGATCAAGAATACATGGGATATCAATAAACAATTTGTACTTAGTTGGACACGTGATTAACTAATTATAAAAATATTATGGGGTTCTTTCAATTTTTTAAATCTCAAGCACTCCGTGTGTGATTTATTATATGTAACATCCCGCTTCAAACTTAAATATTTATCAGTGTCGAGACGACGTAGCAGAGATATTTTTAAAGAATGACATTTTAGTAATTTGAGGGTTTAGGCTATAAAAGCCATTTACCCCCAAAATTTCCTCATAATTCTTACCACTTCCTCTCTCTAAACATTTCTCTCTATTCTTCTTTCAATTTCCCTCATTCAAACCTTTCCAACTTTCAATTTTCTCCATCAATTTCCATCCCAAACTCTTAAACCCACTTGCAAGCTCACTTTTGGGGAGTTTTAAGGCAAGAGAAGTTAAAGGAATCAAGAAAGGAAGAAGAAGCAAGCTAGGGTTTTGGATTAGAAAGCTTGGCAAGGATCAAAAGCAATTATTCAAGTGAGTTCCTCTAGATTAGAACCCACATTGGGTAAGTTTTGGGCGAAACCCCTTTTATTTAGAGAGTTATCAATTTTGTGCCATAATCCCTAACGCATGCTAATTCCTTGTTAATCCATGAATTAAGTTATCAATTGGTAGTTTAAAATCATTCCTAACGCTGTTGAGAAGCTTGGGTGAGCTTGGATAAGTTAAAATGGTGGAAAAATCACGTTTTGAACACTTTGTCATGTCATGGTCGCTCAACGAAGTTCAACTTCGCTCTGCGAACTTGACAGCATTTTGGTTCTGGACCACTTTGCTTGGACTTCGCTCTGCGAACTTGACAGCTTTTGTTTTTGGAGCACTTCGCTTGGAGTTCGCTAAGCGAAGTACTCTATTTCCCGATTCTTTTATAAATGCACCAACTGTTCAAGTGCCATTTATAACATCTAAAAACCCTATTTTTCTCAAGGAACACTATTTTGACATATCCGAAAGGCTTCCAACGGATGAGAGTATAAGTGAACAAGGACTAGGCAATGCATTAGAGGTACAAAGGGTAAATGTTAGATGAACATGAGTTATTACAAGTGGGATAGTAAGCCCTTAAGTACGACATATGACAACGGTATGTCTAGAACCTATGATAGGTTAGCAAGATTAAAATGTATTCAATTTAGTGTACGAACGTACAAGGAATGTTTCAACATTCAAAGCTTCATATAAGTTTAAGGGTTTAGATTTCCAACAACCAAGTAAGCGGCTTATGAGAACGATAAGCTTAAAACCTTATTTTATAGGTTAAGTAACAGATGATTAATCACTTGATGAATGCATTAGATATGCATATGAATAGAGTAATGTATCAGATATACATATGAATAATTAAGACAAGAATCAGACTATATGATTAAACGTGTCCATCAGGCTCCAGATTATGCCGGACGAGACTTCTCCGAGAGGGTTGTCCACACGTAAGATTATAAGACTATGTTAAACGTGTCCAGCAGGCTCCGGATTATGCCGGATGAGACTCCTCCGAAAGGGTTGTCCACACGTATGTTAAAGGTTAAACATGTCCAGCAGGCTCCGGATTATGCCGGATGAGACTTCATCGAGAGGGTTGCCCACATGTAAGTTAAGTTGTGTCCAGCAGGCTCCGGATTATGCCGGATGAGACTTCTTCGAGATGGTTGTCCACACAACGATAAGAGGAGTCCGGTGTTAGCCTCAGATAGGAATTTCACCGGTATGATGGGAGATGTATTCCGGGGTTACTCCACTCGGATGCACTCCGTAAAATAAACCAAGATAATTATTGTATGTTCAACGCTAACCCGCTAACTTAATAATGAGATATGATTAATATGAATACGAAATTATGAATATGATAAGAATATGATAGAGACAAATAATGATCATAGTTTTCCCTTGATCACTAAGATATGTCGAGACTGACGCGATCCTAGGATCCCCGAGATCGCATGTAGCTTAGGGTAAGTGGAACTCACTGAGACGCCCGTCTCACCCCAATCCCTTTAATTTAGTTTCAGGTAAGCAGGTGGTTCACAAGCAAGGATTCGTGTCAGAGATTAGCAAAAGGAAAGCCGGATGATTCACCTTTATGTACATGATTTGTACCAGCCTCGGATATTTTATACGTAGTCAGTGTTGTACCAGAGATGTATTTATCAGATGTTATATTTTATTGGACGTACAAACTTGTATTTTTATTGTAATCATTCGAGAAGAAAAATTATGTTGTAATTTTAATGTATCCAGTATCAGATTTAATACGCATGCTAAATATTCTAGATAAATTTAGTATGGGGTGTTACATTATAAGTGGCTTAAAAAAATGTTATATTATAAGTTATTTTAAAATATTAATAAAATATTAATTTTTTTCACATTACATCCTTTATTGTTTCTTCTTTCAATTTCTTTAATTAATTTTTTCCTATCATCAATGAATGATAGTTTCTTAAAATGATTCATATTTATCTTTCTCATACAAAATTAAATACAATCTTCAATATATGTGTGAAAATGACAAAGAAGTAACAAACAATAACGGAATAAGTATATCTTAAAAGATACAAACAAATATTTTTTTTCTTCAAATTATTGAATAACTTATATATCTAATTTATAATATAGTCTTATTAGAAAAAAATCTATATAATATAGTCAAAATTTATCAATTATTCAATAAGTTTAGTTAAATACTTCCCTCAAAAAAAGTTTAGTTAAATACTTAAATCTGTCGCATAATATATACGGGTAAAAATGAAATCTAAACATTCTCTTATTCATTTAAAGACAAATTTTTAGTTATTAAACTATTTAATAAAAAAAATTATATATGAAAACCCTAAAAAATCCTCTAGCAGAAACACTCTTAAAATTCTGTGATTTCTCCCTCACTTCTCCGCCCTTTCCACCGCCCGCCGGTGACGCCACACCCTTCGCAGTTCTCAACTTCAAAATTCACAAGTTTGTCTTTGTTATCCCTTTCGTCCCTCTTCCCTATCTTTTTGGATTGAAGTGCGAAAACAAGAACCATCTTTTTTTTTCATCACTTTAATTAAAAGATTTTTGAAGAATTTGCATCGTTGAGTAATGAAGTTAACGCTTTAATTAAGCACATCTTCAGTAAATAAGAGTTCTTGCATAAGCTAATTTTTCATTCGAATAGCAAATTAGGCTAAACTCTGAGCTGTTAATTTACCCAAACAATGAGGTGTTACTAGGGCACACTTTCTCTCTTTTCCTCGGGGGTTTTCAATCATTGAAGCTATTCATCACTAATTTTTGCTTAGGTTATTTTTCCTTTCTCTCTAATTTCATATATCGATAGAATTTCTTCGAGAACTTGTGATTTTTTTTATTTGGTTAGTTTACTATGTTATTTTCATTATCATTGGGAACTTGGGTACATTGATATATATCTTTCATTGTCTGGGGTTTATATGGATTTGATTGTTTTTTTATGGTATTGTTTGAATCTACTCTTATTATTTGTTTTGTGCCCACAAGTAACTGTTCAGGTTCGGTGAGAAGGGAAAGAATAGAAAATGTTTTTCCACATAGTGCTGGAGCGAAACATGCAACTGCACCCACGCTACTTTGGTCGCAACCTTCGTGATAATCTTGTTTCCAAGCTAATGAAAGATGTCGAAGGCACTTGCAGGTGATTCACCTTAAGATAATTTTTTTTTTTTTACAAAACCATTTAGTAATTAAACGTAGGACAAAAGATGCCATCACTTGAGGTCTTTTCATTAACAAACTACAACTTGAAGAATACATATTATGTTGTCTTTGATTTCTTTTCAATTTTGTTTTTGGTTATCATTTAAAGAAGAAAAATTAAGTAGAACTACATTTTGAACATTGCTTAATGATAGAAACAATTTCAATTGAAACAAAGGGCCTGTAGAACAGTAACACACCTCTTAAACCCCAAACTAACAATGTCTGTAATATTCCTGTTTGTGTTTTGGACTAATTTTTTTTGGAAATAAACCTGTAATAATTTGGATCGAATTGTTTCTGTTTTGGACTTTGTGGTGATGTAACTTTTGGATTTTCAACTATTACACAGTGGTCGACATGGATTTGTGGTGGCGGTGACAGGGATTGAGAACATTGGGAAAGGGATAATTCGCGATGGGACCGGATTTGTGACATTTCCGGTTAAGTACCAATGTGTGGTCTTTAGACCATTTAAGGGAGAGATCTTAGAAGCTGTTGTTACCATGGTGAACAAGGTTTATGCAATTCCTCTGTCTCTACATATACTCATTAGCTTTCTCTAGGTGTCTAACTCTGCTGTGTTGATAAAGTGGTTTATATTGTTGAGTTCTGTTTGTACAGATGGGGTTTTTTGCTGAAGCTGGGCCAGTTCAAATCTTCGTTTCCAACCATGTAAGTTCTTTTATAACCTTTAAGAAAAGGCATCTATCTTCATCTTCACCTTACACACTTATACCATGATTCTCATTTATTGTACTTGAGATTAGAGGAGTAAAACACATTACCTGTCTTATGTTATTCTTTCATATCGAAAAGTTAAATGCACATTCCGAAAAAAAGAATTACTGAATAATGGAAAAGACATTAACTTCTTGTTTTGTCATTTGTCATATTGACTATATAGTATATACAATAGAGATCATTATCTCCAATGCGATTCCTCTTTTAGATGTCTTTATGAAAATGGTTTTCATTGATTTCTTGCTAGGTTTGAAAAAAGGATAATTTGCAAGCTTTGAATTGTGACCCGAGTTTAGTCTCTCCCCTAGCTATTCTGTTTTGCATTTGTTACTATTTCCTCATGTATTTTTGTCTTGATCAGACCCTTTTTTCTCCTTTCAGTTGATTCCGGATGATATGGAATTCCAGACTGGAGACATGCCAAACTACACTACTTCAGATGGATCGGTACATATCATTTATAATAATTTCCCTTTGAAGATGAAGAGAGCAAATTGTTGTTTAGGGGTTCATTATAATGTGTTTTCTTCTGTTTTTGGCTTTGATCGTTTGTTTTTTTGCAGGTTAAGATTCAGAAAGACAGTGAAGTGAGACTAAAGATAATTGGGACTCGAGTGGATGCTACTGAAATTGTAAGCCCATATATATTGCAGCTTTTAGTTTGCTTTTATTTATTTATGTTAAGCTCCATCAGTTTTATGCTAAAGAGAAATAATATTTGTACAACCATTTTGTGACAACTTTCTCTCTCATACTCATTGTGTTTTTACTTTTTCTTTCTATTGTTTTGGTTTTCGTGTCAATACCTACTTTTCTTTGTATATCTTTAGTTGTCACATAAGTTGTCCAACAAATGTTTGTTCAAATAACATACCTCTATGCTAAATTATGCTTTTAAGAAATTCAAATTAATAGGATATGAGAGCTTTTAATAGCACTGTGGTCTGTGCCAGATATAGCTTTCGTTTCTTGCAGGTCTGTTTACTGGTACAAATTCCTAGAGAACGGCCTTAGTTTATGATAGTTTTATTTTTAGAGTACTGCTATATATCGCGAAAGGAAACTTCGGGTAATTTCACGAACATGTTGTTTTAGTCATTTTTCATTTTTTTTATGGACAACCAAATAATGAAAAAATAGCGCTCTGTTCTGCTGTGTAACACAACCGCACAAGTTCCTGTTCTCTACTACTTCGGCTTCTTTGGACAGAGTTGAGTATAAAACATGCAACTTGTAGTTTGTGCTGAGAAACATGAACTCGTGTGACTCATTGAAGGAGATAGAGAACTAATTGTTTGAAAAAGTCTTGGAAGCATGGAAGCATCATGGTTCATCAGATTTAGAAGAGGCTATCAATGATGATATTGAAAGTGAGAGATTTGGAAAGAACAAGAGGAAGTTAAAAGTGAATTTTGGAAGAAGACAAGAGGAGGATGCTGAGAAAAAATAATGGTTGTTGCGATGAAAGATGAAAGGATGATGAGAGAGAAGAAAAAATAAATAAATAAAAGTAAATCGGTAGCAATAGAGAAGGTACACGTCATTCGCTACACGGTCGTGATACAACTTCTCGCTAGAAGTAGCATTATCCTTATTTTTAAGCTCATGGTAGGACCCTTGGGCCTTATGACACAAGTGATCCAATTATAAAAGCAAATATGATTAGACCCGTTACATGGTAGGTATACACGAGAAGGGAAATACGGGGGGTCAGTGTGGAATAGTGGAATTTAGTTATGAGGGGTCCCTAGATTTTATTTGAAGGAGGGAGAGTCTAGGTGTGAGGGTATTCAGGATTATGCTGTTGAGTTGGATAGGAGAGAATATCTCTCTGGTTATGAGTCACTGACTTTGGATGTACTTTTCCTTTCATTGTAGAGCTGGATCTCATTTCCTTTTATGAAATAATGCACTGCTGCATTGCTCATAACTGTCAGTTTCTATCAGTTCATATAATTCACAGGCTTAGCAGTAGTGATTCGTACATACCATAAAGGTGGCGATAAATTTATGCTAGTGTTTTACCTCTTGGTTAATCTTTTATCACCATTCCAACATCCCATGTCAAGAGTAACCAACATGGAATGTGAAAGTGACTACGAATTATAGGTTAATCTTTTATCATTTTTGTGGTTTGCAAGAATCATTATTCATTACTGCTCCATGCTGCAATTTTACTTTACTACTGTAGTAAGATGCAGAGCACAGTAGAACTTGTGAGCAAATTGTGATCACAAATTATCCAATTACTTTATGCACGGAGAAGGGTTATTATTCTACCACTTTGTTGATGTTACTTGTCTGATTATTGTTCCTATTTCCTTGCATGATTATCCTGTAAGATGTCTTAATTAACCCGTGATAGCGATGGCCGCACAGCCTAGTTACAGTTTTAGCATTATATAATGTTTTTTTCCAATATTTCTTGATGAGAATAAAGTTATACTCCTGCAATGCTAAACCTATTTTCTCATTCCCCTCACTCACCCTTAGGGCTATAACATGAATACGAAGAACACTGACCGGTGCAACACTTGAGTTTCTCAGAGCTATTAAATTATTTTTCCCTTGGTCTTTTGTATATGACTATTTATCATGTTGGTTTCAATATCTTCGAGAACTCATTTATTTAATGTCACATATTATCCTCCTTTTGCAGTTCTGCATAGGTACCATAAAAGACGATTTCTTGGGTGTGATCAACGACCCTGCAACAGTTTAAATGCGCCTTTCTTTACCCTTCTATCGTATAGTTTGCATTGCATACACCTGATACTCATATCATGTTGGTGTAACTCTGTTGCATAAATTACCATAGAGTTACTCAGTTGATGTATCAAATTCTCTTATTGATTACAATTTGTGTATGAATATTTTCTATCTGTCAATGTCATTTACCTTTGTGCTGCACCCAGAATTAATGGCAATATTCAGTCCTTCCTTTTACTAAAAAACACTGCAATATTTGTTTACTATTTGGGTCAAGAATTAATTTTTGGGAAGCGACGCAAAGTAAGATGTACGGGTAATGTATATTTTTTGGAACAAACAGGTACTTTTTTAATATACTAAATGGATCCCCTCCTGCCTTATTTTATCCTGCAGTCTCTCATGTGCAGTTATGTGTCGTTGGATTAATTCAATGAATCGAATGGTTTAGTGATAAAAAGAGAAAAGTATGTGCGGTTCACTTTCTTCGACTTTTGTCGGGTTTCTTTTTCACCTGTTGTTGTTAGTGATAAAAAGAGAAAAGTATGTGCGGTTCACTTTCTTCGACTTTTGTCGGGTTTCTTTTTCACCTGTTGTTGTTTGTTGTTCTCTCGAGTTTTTTACAGTACAAGAATGGTGATTTCAATCACCCAAAATACAAATAAATTGAATCAATCTTCACCAACCTAGAAACATTTGCACCATTTTTTCTATTAACAAAAACAGTATAGGAAAAGAACAAGAGAGGAGAAGCAAGCTGTACAAAGATCCTCTTTGAGTGGTTTTTCACATGGAAAAATGGTGAATTTATTTTTTTGGGTGTTATGCGGTTTCTACTCTAAATTAGTATTTTAAGAACAAGAACTCAATCCTATTAAAACCCAGTTGTTAGCTCCTCCATGTAGGTGGATTGTGATTCTGTTTTCTAACAAGGGTTTTTCTAACCCATGCAGTTGCATAGGATAAGGTGCAATAAATATACCTCTTTTTTCATGTATAACATTCTTGTCCATCTTGGCATCAGTGAGCAACTCAACAGTTTTCAAACGCTCAACTTTTATCCTCCATTAATAAAGAAACGTTACAGTTCGATTGAAGAAGCATTAATAAGCGCTCGTGCTGCCTCTTCTCAACTTTTAAAATACTTTTTTGTCATCTTCTAAATACTTTTTTCCTTCTGCGTGCTGCCTCTTCTCAACTTTTTTCCTTCTGCGTGCTGCCTCTTCTCAACGTTTAAAATACTTTTTTGTCATCTTCTAAATACTTTTTTCCTTCTGCGTTAATTTTTTTCTCAAGGATATGGATATGACAAGTGCTCAAAACTCAGTCATTTGTTCTCACGTGGCAGCTATACCACCGTAAGTTCTTTCAATTTTTTTCATGTTTTTCTCGTATGTTCTCATAGGCATATTATTACTCTAAAATATTTCACCTCTAATTCCTTATATATACGAATTCAATAATAATATTTTCTGGACAAATATTGGTGTTATCATTTTACTTTTTAGCAATCTAGTAGTAATATGAATTTATTTGTGTAGGTTAGGAGTCACAGATTTAATTGATTTGAACAATCTTCCAAATAATGAACCATGTTATAATTCAGAATATGAAGTAATTGATTTGAGTAACGACGAGCAGGAAACAATTACTATTGAAAATTGTTTTGAACCTTTTATTGGGCAATGTTTTCTAAGTGAGGAAGAAGCTTTCGGATTTTATGAGAATTATGCCAAAAGGAGAGGGTTCTCAATCCGGAAAGGTCGATTTCTTAAAAAAAAAAGGGATGATTCATAGGAGGGATTTTTTCTGTCACCGAGAAGGATTTCCAGAAAAAAAAAATATCATGATCCATCTAAAGAACAACGAAATAGACAATCTTCGAGGTGTGGATGCAAAGCGGGCATGACAATCAAATTGAAGAAATCCTTTGAGATTTTTCCAAAAGAATGGCAAGTTATTGAACTTATATCCAACCACAATCATGATTTACTACCTCCAGATCAAGTGCGCTTCCTTGCATCTTACCGCAACATTTCTGAGGAAGATGAGAAGCGAATTTTGTTATTAAAAGAAGCTGATCTTTCAGTCAAGCAAATAATGCGTGTTATGGAGCTTGAGAAAAATGTTAAGTATGGTGATCTTCCATTTCTTCGAAAAGATATTCATAATTTCTTCAATAAGATTCACCAAGATAAGTTGGATGGTGATGCAGATGATCTTTTACAATTTTGTAAGTGTGCCAAGGATTAAAACTCTTGCTTCCAATTTGCATTCACTGTTGATAAAGAAAAAAGACTAGAGAATATATTTTGGTCTCCACCTCATTGCTTTGAGTTGTACCAAGAGTATGGAGATGCTGTTGCATTTGATACTACTTACAAGGTGAATTCTTATAATATGCCTTTTGGCATTTTTGTTGGAGTCGACAATCATGGAAGGACAATATTGTTTGGTTGTGCACTCATTCGAAATGAAACAGTGTCTGTATTTCGATGGTTAATGAAAGTTAGTTCATATACATCTTTTTTTTTTTCTATTAACTTTGGTAGACTTTTTCTTTCATCTTTTCTAATAGTATCCCCATGTATTTTCTATTTGGTTTTTTTTTTCCAGACTTTTGTTACTCTCATGAAGAAGTCTCCAAAGACAATCATTACTGATCAAGATCCATGGATGACTCAAGCAATTGCTTTTGAAATGCCATCCACAAAACATGCCTTTTGTATATGGCATATTACTGCTAAATTTAGTGGTTGGTTTACTTCAATTCTTAGAAATCGATATTTTTCATGGTGTGCTGATTTTTATAAACTTTACAAGCTTGACAACGTTGATGATTTTGAAGAAGAATGGTTTATAATTGTTTCCAAGTACAATCTAGAAGCAAACAAACACATAAAAGGCTTGTATGAAGTTAAGTAACATTGGGTACCAGCTTATCTTCGTGGACATTTCTTTGGGGGTACGACAACAACAGGAAGATCAGAGAGTATAAATGGGTTTGTGAAACGCTTTACTTCATCTCGTTCAAGTTTATTTCAACTTTTCAAACAAGTAAGTATTTATATGCTAATTTAGCTTTGTCACCTTGTTAATGTTTTCACCTTGGTGTTTGAGTAGAGTAAAAACCTCCCTGTGTTTATACTATGTTCTGGAGGATAGTTTTGGACAATAGGAGCACGTGTAGTATGCATCTGTTAGGTGTTGGCTAGCATGTTTTATGTCTCTGTTAGGTGTTTTGCTCTTCACAAGTGTGGTTTATGCATCTGTTAGGTGCGGCATCTTCAAGCTATGCATGAATAAAACTTTGTTGATTAAAAAAATGTAGAAAATGATACTATTTAATAACTAATGGCATGTAAATTCTAAATTAATTTTTTTTATTTAATATTTTAGGTTGATCTTGCCATTGAGGACATTGGGCAACAACAATTACATCACACCATGTTGGATACATATAGGGGATCTTCACTTCGATCATTATCCCCTATAGAGGAGCAAGTTCATAGTATTTTCACAAAATTTGCATTTAAAAAGTTTCAGGAGGAGTTTGAGAGGGCAACTCAATATAAGATCTGTGAAGAAAAGCATGTAGAATTTATTGTGAAATATTACAAGGAGCAACATTCACAAAAAGCATAAAGTCTTATGGGATGGTGATGTTGTTGGTTGTTGGTTGTAGCTGTAAGCATTTTGAGTTTTGGGGTATTCTTTGTCGTCATGTGTTGACAACATTTCTTCATAAAGATTGCTTTCAAATTCCAACAAGGTATTTGCCACTACGTTGGTGTCGTGATGAATTTCAAAGACCAGTCGAAGTAAATGTCATGCTTAGTGAAGTAGGACATAAAGGCAAGGGTCCATCTATTGAGAATGTGGAGAATGTAGGAGAGTTTATTAGCAATCCTCCGCGTTCAATAACAAAAGGTCGCCCCAAAACAAATCGATCAAAAGGTGGAATCGAATTGTCAAGGAAAGCAAGAAGTTGTAGCTTTTGCAATAGAAGTGGCCACAATGTTACAACTTGTCCGGACAAAGAAGGTCATGTTTTGTCATCAACCATCAAAAAGAGGAAGAATGAAGCTCAAGCACAACACAATTTAAATCCTGTTTTATATTTAAAGTCTAGTTAAATTTTTGGAGTTGTATCATGAAACTAGAACAAAAGAGTGGTCATGGTTAGTCCTTGATTTTTTTTGAAGGAATGGTTAGTCCTTGAATTTGTTGCTACTATCTAAATTTTTATCATATAAATTTGTTCTTGCTATCTAAATCCTTCCATAATATTCCTGAAGTATATAGTTATTTTTGGAGTTTTTAAATTTGTTGCTTTTATAATTTTTTGAGTTAAATTTTTCCTGGCATCTATATCTAAATAAATTTTCTATGCACTTATTGTTCCATTTAATTCATGGATAATTTTCCATGCACTTAAAAAAGTAGTTATAAAAATAAAAAAAAAAGTGAATGATCAATACTACCTCCATTCATTTTTAATTGTCACCTTTTGACATTTTACACAAACCAAGACAATCAATAATTGTTACTACTTTTGATACAATAATTTATAGTTTTACTATAATGACCTTATTCATTTAATATCTCATTTCATATATTTCTCTCTCCGCAATAAATAACTAAGGGTAATATTGGTAAAATAACATTTAATGTTGCATTGAACTTTGAAAGTGACAATTAAATAGGAACAAAATTTTTTTCCAAAAGAGACACTTAAAAAGGAACGGAGGGAGTAGGATAGAGAAAATTACCATTTTTCAAGAAAAGGATAATTAATATGATGGTTTTTGTTGAAAAAAGATGTACATTTATTGCACCTTATCCTATGCAATGTTGCATAGGTTAGAAAAACCCTTCTAACAATGAGTTTGACATTCCTTTCAAAAAAAAAACAATGAGTTTGACATTATTCGGAAGAAGAAAAAAACAATTATTCCAATATCTAGCAAAGAGATGATGAGATGAAGATATCCCACAACATCAACACGAGGAGTTGACTCATGTCGTGAGTTCAACTTCTGCTGTCAACATGAGAACCGTTGTCAGCATAATTTAATGGAATTCAAATTGTTTCAAAAAGAAATTGTAATGGTGTTTCACTTAGAAAAAGAAAAAACAGTTTAAATACTTTTTTTATCTTAATTCTTAACAGTTCTTGGGAAAATAGATTATAGTAATATGAAGTTTGATTGGAAGTTCCGACCAATGATTGCTGCTAGGATTTAAACTCCGGTTTTTCAACTAGAGTCCAACTACTTGAGATTAACAAAAACTGTTTCAATACTAGCTTTATTAAATTTACAACAATCACTTCAGACAAAAAAAACAATGATTTTTAATGCTAATAATTATTTTACAAAAAAAATGTATTTAAATTTAAATTTGAGGTTAACTAATTAAGAGATAGACAATGTTAAGCTGTCAAATAGACTTCTCCCCCCACTCTACTCTCTTTAAAAAAATCGATTCCATCCGTCCTAGACGGGCAAACAGTCTTTCCACCTATGGAACAGTGTATCAAGAGAAAACCATGTTTTTTTTACCTATCCGCACGGGATCAGTTTTTTAGAAATGGTTAAGGGATAAAAGCAGCTATATTAGAACCAGTGTTTTTGGGACGTTTTTGAATGAATTCAAACTTTTACAAAAACAAAAACTGTGAGGCATAGAACAAAATCGATAGGAGGCTCCTCTCCTCTTCTCCAATGAGAAGTTATATTAAAAACAAAAAATTCCCACCTAGTTTTCAACAAAAAAATTAATAAACATTGTGATTAAGCAAGTTCTTGACAAGAGATTAAACTAACTGAGCCTCAATAGATCCAATACCAACCACATGCCTACTTTTCCCACCAGCAATTTTGCCAGTATGTGGAAGGGGCCGTAACAATTTCACAAGTTCCTTGGTCTCTTCCATTTAAGTGAGTAGACTGGACCACAAGGTTGAGACCTAGTGCTTCCTTTTCTTAAATTGTGATTTTCCAGCTTTCTTTGTATTGCCATCAGAGGATAGCTGGATTTGCTTTGATTTCATCTTAATCGATTTAACCAAAGATGATAACTCCAATTTATCTTGCTTTGATTTTAAATCATCTGACCCTTCTTCCCCATCCTTCTGCTTCATATCAGAACCATCAGAAGACAACTGTGTTTCTTTCGGAAACTTCATGTGCTCCCTTTCTACTGATAATTCTTCACGACCCTTCTGCTGCTTCTGTGCCAGCTGCCTGGCATACACAGCGCTCCTGCAACCATTCACAATTAAATTTTAGAGAGAAAAAAAAATTGAGTTTACTACATGAAAAATAGCATATACAAGTTTCTTGAATAGCAGGAAGTATAATAATAGGGAGCAAAGACCAGTCCAATTTTAGAAACATAACAAATGTCATCTTTGAGTTAGACAAGATAATATTGGGATTTTGATTTATTTAAGAAATTTTTTGGTGCCAGCTTAATGTAACTTTATCATGCCAAGAAATAATTTTCAATATTTTACAACACAAATGTTTCTGTGATATCTACACTAATGTTTTTATCTATGTCATAAAATACCTTTTAAATTGTGGATCGGTGGGATCGATAGCAAAGTCAGCTGAGAAAATAGATGCAAAACGTGGATCATCAAATGCATTGTTTGGTATTTTCCCCTCATCAATAGCACTCTCCGCCTTTTTGCCCTTGCCTTTTTTAAACTTCAGATTATATCCCTTGAGACCAGTACCTGTCCCCTTGTCATCAGCAAGCAACAGTTCAAGCTCTTCTTTGCTTGCTTTGGCTACCCCGTCCATATCTTGGAGCTTATGATCTTTGTCAATTTTACTTTCTGCCTTCTTCTTCTTAACATCAGGTTCCTCGTCAATGAAGAAGTCATCTGCGTCTTCAGTAGCTTCTTGAACAGTATTATCGCTATCATCATCTGATGATGATGAATACTTTGATTTATTTTTCCTGGCTTTCTTTTTCTCACGTTTTTTCCTCAGACATTCTTCCCAAATTGTTCTTGATTTTTTATCCTTCTTTTCCATAATATGTTTGCTTATATCTTGCAAACCTGTATTGAAGGTAACCTCCATATCCATGGCATCATTATCTCCATCTTCATCTGAATTATTGTCGAGCAAGGCAAGATACTTATTATTTTTTTTTCTAGGCCGCTCATCAGTCTCATTGTTATCCTCACTATCATCACTATCACTCACATCAGAAGCTATTAATTCATCCATTTCCAACTGAGCCAGCTATCACAATAGAAAGGAAAAGAAAAAAACTTAAAGCTTAGACAAAGAGCTTATTACAAAGCAAATTGCATGAAATAAATAATATAAATTCATTACATAAAGAATATCAGTGGTCCCCAATTTCTTCTACCACAGATACATAACAATTAACAAAAAAAGACAAGTACAGGATACATTTGTACTAGTTATTAAGGCACAAAAGAATGGTTGTATATAAAGATTCAGTTTGTGGGCGTATATCTATGTGCATGGCATGGATATTTACAGAGTATATTTCCATCCCAGCATCAAATTTGATAATTTTATAAATACGAATACCATTTGGAAATGACTAAATAAAAAATGGGGTAACTACTCAGAGGTTCCAAAACTAACACCACACAAGATTTTTCCAAAATAGAAACTTATCAACACAATATATAATACATTAAGACAGCATGCTGACCTGCTCGTCAGTGAATTTCCGCTTCAAAGTATTTGCTCGAAGAGGTTCATCCTCATCCCAAGTAAGTTCAACTTTACTGTGCTGAAGTGCCCGAGAATAGAAATCTTTGTTCTCGTAGTTTGCAGGTATCTAAGAAGAGAAATGAGTCAATATCTTCCTATTCTATTATAATAATGCATGATACAGCATATATATAAATGTTAAATACCTCTGTTGCAACATCCTTAGGAGGCTGTTTGAATTCCATATCGTCTGGAATAAACCTTAAGTCAAGTGGATTAGATGAGTGTTCAAACTCAACACCATCATTTTCTTTGTAAATGTGATCTGCTGTGGCACTCGAGTCACATTCCACCAAAGCAAAATAGTACCTAGAGAGCCAGATAAAGATTCAAGTTAGAATAACATGAAGAGGAAAAAGGGAGAAGGGCACGTCAACATAGTAAACATGGTATAACAATAATATGAGTGACATGTGAGACGGGTGCATAGCAATGTGTGTTTCACTATTTCCCATGTGTTCCGGGAAGTATAATCTCCATAAAACAAAGTGTAAATGACATGACAACATTGCTGACCACATAGACGCATTCTAGATCATAAGAACGGAGGATAACAAAGATAGGAAGGAACAAAATTTATAAATCTTCACACATTAAATTTCCCACTTAACAATATTCACCATTCAAGCAAATATATCACAACAGGAATCAGTTTTATTGTTATTTACCTCATCCTGCTCTTCTCATATGCACGCAGCTTCTCATTGTCAGAATCACTATCATGAAAATCTTCTTCATCAGTCTCTTCTTCCTCACTATCTTCTTCATCACTTCTTTTATTTTCACCATCAAATAGACCAACTGGACCTTTAACTTCCTCCTCATACATACGTTGAAGGCCAAACTCGGTTGGATAAATAGTTACCGATTTGATCAGTCCATTAGGTGGGGCTAATGAACTAAATAAAACATACAAGTCAACAGCCTACACCCAAAAAAATACAACAAAACACAACATTTTAACCAAACAATCTTCCAACTCCAAACAAACACATAATCAACTCACATTAGGCTTCGAATACGCACCTTAACATACCGCCAATCCATATTAACAACAGCCAGCCTATTAGTTTCTTTCTCAATCTCTGCTACCTCTTCCTGTCCATAAAATAATAATACTCAGAGTTTAATGGGCATACACTATAAAACATTTTTTCACTAACATCCAATAAGAGACCATCGTGTTAGGAGACCGACACATCAATTAAAATTATTTTACACTGACAGTGCAACTCCTGTAAATCTTAATACTACTAACAATAAGAATCAAATAAGTGACATAATTTTAAAATGGCATATATATCAGAAACATACGAGAATATTCCAAATAAAATGCATAAACTATACCTGAATTTCAGGTTCATCCTCTTCATAATCTTTCTCATCAACACCATCATCAGTATCCGTATCAATATCTGTTTCATTATCAGTATCTGAATCCATAGCATCAGGTTCCGAATCACCGCTCTCTTCAGACTCAGTTCCACTATGAACCTCCGGTTTCGCTTTCTTAACTTTCACCAACTCCTCTTCTTCATTATAATTGTCCTCCTCATCACTACTCTGTTCTACTTTCTTCTTCTTATTATCTTCTTCGTCCATTTTATAGTAATGACGAAGAGAATGTTGCTGCGAATTAGCCTTATCTTTGGGTTTACCTCGCTTATCGACGGGTGCAGAAGAAGGCAAAAAACTCTTGTGAGTGAACATACGGTTGAATCGAGAGTCAATTGAAACCTTTGTTTGATGCTTTGGTGGTTCACGAAAACGTGGGTCGGTGTGAACCATTGCAAATCGAGGATCTTCGATAACCTCCTTGTCGTTACTGTGTGATGGTTTATCAGACTTCTTCGAATTGGACGAATTATCCTTGCCCTTGCCATTGTTCTTCATCTTCTTCTTCCCTTTGTTGTCGTCGTAGTTCTTCTTGTTTTCCTTTTTGGATCCCATTGTGTTGTCACTGTTTATGGATGCCGACGACGAACTCCGGCGGTGTTTTCCGGCGAGTGATTCCGACTTGTTTCAGATATTGCGGCAAAGGTGATGGAGCTGCTGAAGTTTGTGGTTTTAGGGTTTTAGACAATTGTTGAAATAAAAATGATGATGGACCAAGATTAATTGAATTGGGCTTCGGTTTATTTTTATTTATTTTTTCATTCTTTTTTTATTATCTCAAATATCAATCTATAAGTTTGTACACAATGTTTTTTTAAAGATTTTGATTAATTAAAAAAGAATAGAAATTACAATTATTGGGAGATTAGGCCAAAATCAAAGTGAACGATCAGGGGCATAATCAGCATTTGCCTCGTTAAAAAAGTGTAGAGAAAATAAAAGTTTAAGCCCTTGAAATACATAATAAGAAATGATAATCAGGGATCATAATCTATTTAGGTTAAATAAATCTGAAACATAAGATGGGATAGAGCCCCACCAAACAAAATCATTATTCTAGAGTTCAAGGAAAACAATTTCGTATGCCCGACGATTGCCTTTTCTGAAGATATGAGAAATAATAAATCACATATTTTTAGTTAACTCAACACAGTTTAGCTATCCGTTTTTATGACCTCCAAAGAATCAGATCATGATTCTTGAAAGCAAGAGTAACCAATTGTGAGTCTGTTTTCAACCAAAGAGAGTCTAACCATTTTTTAAAAGTTATCTCAATTGCATGCATAGCCCCAGTGAACTCTGCATGAAAAGTGGTTTATGTGATTAAATGTTGAGAAAAACACCCTACAGCAACAACATTATTATCTCTAAAAATACCATCACAAGTAGTAGATCCAAGACACACTTTTGTTGTGCCGTCTATGTTTCATTTGATCCAAGAAACAATGGGAATGTGCCATAGACATTTTTAATCCGAGGAGCATTGGTTAGAACATAAAAGGCCTTAAGTATCACAAGTTCATGCATAGCCGAGTAGAGTTCCCTGTAGATTGGTTGCCATCAAAAAAAGTATTGAAGTATTGGAGATCAACATACGAGAGACCAATTTTCAAGAAATGTTATTGTTGTCAAACCTTTTTTTATTTCTACAAAAACAAATTACATCAATTAAGTTCCTAATAGCAGCAATAATGACAATTTTACACCGAGGAGACCAAGGTCTTTTACAAATATCCAAAACAACATAAAAAAAGAAAGTCAATTGAAATGTTAAGAGAAGAAGCAAGACATCTCCAAAGATTTTTAGCAAAAGCACAATCCATATGTTTGTAATTGTTTTTTTTTTTAGAGGGTTTGTAATTGTCATTGTTATTAAATAAAATAAGTACTAAAATGAAGAAAAAAATTGATTTTTATTTTATTACTTACTCTTATCAAATCAAATATAGTACTCCTTAAGAGCTCAATTATACACAGGATATTTTTCAAAAGATCATATAAATAAAAATGATTAACTACATCAGATTAAGAATATAATTATTTTTACTTTTTTTAATAATCAATCTCGTTTAATTTTATTGATTTATCTATTTAATTGATTCTCGTGTTAAAAAAAGGTTAATTAATAAACGGTCCCTATAAATATTCAAAATTTGTTTTTAGACCCTGTAAAAAAATTCCATCATCATTTTTAGACCCTGTTTTTAGTCTTTGTAAAAGTTGTCGTCAGCATGTTTAACCCCTGTAAAAAATTCCATCATCATTTGTAGTCCTTGTAAAAAAAATTCGTCAGCATTTTTGGTCCCTTAAAATGTTAAAGGAAAATGTTATTGGAACTATAAAACTCGATTTTTTATTGGGACTAAAAATAAAATTTTAGATATTTATAGGGACCAATTACTTAATTTACCCTAAAATAGTAATAATTGCATTTTTTAAGCTACACCAATTTTATTGAATGATATTTTGAAAATAAAAATATCATATGTATATAGAGTGAAGTTACTTAGATTTTGGTTATATTTTGGTATATAGAATAAACCAAGCTCATTATTATATCTCTCAAATCAATCATAACTTATCTAATGTCTCTCACTCGATGCATGCAAAAAGTGAAATACCTGAGATGGAATGATTATTTTTTTTTTGTGTTTTTTGTGAGTAAAATGTGTATTCTCATTAGTTTCAATCTACTAAGGCTATGCCTTATATAGGTTCCAATACAGTAGACTTTGGTTTACTTAGCAAGCAAGTAACCACTCTAACAAACTCCAAAACTGCCAAACTAACTAAACTAACTCAACATAGCCTCTCCTAAACTGAACATTCAAACATAACAAGTTCAGTTTATCCAACAAAAGCCAAAAGCATATGAATCAAACAAAATAGAGTAACTACTCTATATCAGACAAATTAATCAAACCTAGCTTGCTTATAAGCTTACAAAAGTATCAAGTTTCAGTGCTTTAGTCATAATGTCTGCAAGTTGTTCTTGTGTGCTGCAATACTCCATTTCCACGACTCCTTCTTTTGTTAAATCTCTCAGAAAATGATATCTAACATCAATGTGCTTGCATCTGCCAAGCATCACTGGATTCTTATACAACTTGATTGAAGAACTGTTATCACAAAGTATCAATGTTCCTTTCTTCTGCTCTTGACCAAGTTGCTTAAGAATTTTCCTGATCCAAACTCCCTGACATGCACAAGAGGCTGCATCAACATATTCTGCTTCAGTGGTGGACAATGTGAAGATGGCTCACTTCTTAGAAGACCAACAAATAGAACATGAGCCATACACAAACACATAACCAGAGGTACCCTTCCTGTCATCAAGATCACCAACATAATCTGAATCTGACCAGCCTTGTAACTCAGCATCAACATCATTCAACTTCTTATACAAGATTCCAAGGTTCATAGTTCCCTTGAGATACCTCAAGATCCATTTTGTAGCAGCTAAATGAATCTCAGTGGGCCTCTCCATATATCTTGCATCCAGACAAACAGAAAATGCAAGATCAGGCCTAGTAGCTAATAGGTACATTAGACATCCAATCATTTGTCTGAATTCAATCAGATTCACACTTTTTCCCTTTTCATCCTTGACAAGTTTGTTACCAGGAACAATAGGTGTGCAAACCTTATTAAAATTCTCCATTCCAAACCTTATCAATATGTCTTGAGCATATTTTTGCTGATAGATGAAAATTCCATTAGCATATTGCTTAATTTCAACTCCTAGAAAATATCTCATCTTACCAAGATCATACATTGCAAACTTGCTTTTCATAGAGCTTTTGAACTTTTCAAACAAATCTTCATCATTACCAGTGTATATCAAATCATCAACATACAAGCTTACTATCATAATTTTACCTTCTTTGCTTTGCTTGACACACAAGGTATGCTCATGAGGGCATTTATCAAACAACTCTTGATTGAAGTAAGCTTCAATCTTGCTATCCCATGCTCTAGGTGCCTGCCTTAGACCATACAAAGCTTTCTTTTGTTTATACATTTTGCTCTTATCTTATTTCTGATAACCAAGTGGCTGATCAACATAAACATCTTCAACCAATTCACCATGTAAAAATGCACTTTTTACATCAAGTTGATACACAACTCAACCTTTACAAGATGTTAAAGCTAAGATAGTTCTGATACTGTCTCACCTGGATACAAGTGCAAAAACTTCTTTATAATCCACACTATATTGCTGACTATACCTCTTAGCTACCAATCTAGCTTTGTACTTTTCTATCTTTCCAGCTTCATTGTACTTGGTTTAAAAAATCCATTTCACACCAATCTTCTTACTCCCATTGGATAAATCAGTTAAATCCCAAATGTTATTCTTCTCAATGGACTAAATTTCTTGATCCATAGCTTTTCTCCACACATCATGCTTTGAAGCTTCTTCATAAGTATCTGGATCATTTTCAGTGCTATACACAACTAGATTATGCAATTCACTATCTTTTATCTCTTCAAGATTTATCACATAGTCTTTGATCCATACTGGTGGTTTCCTTGCTCTTGGGGTTATCTCTTGATGATCATTTTCTCTCCCTTCTGAAGTATATTCCTGAACATCATTAATCTCATCATTGTTTCCTTCTTCTTCATCTAAAACTTCAATCTCACTTGCAGTGAGTTTCTCTTCACCACTGTCATCAGCATGATGAACTTGCTTTGTCTGTATCTGATCATTCCAATCCCAGCTCTTTGATTGAACAAACACCACATCTCTGCTAACTATGATCTTCTTGTTCACATGATCATAGAGCTTGTATGCTTTAGATTCTTCACTCATACCTAGATGTATACACTTGATTCCAGTAGCGGAGCCAAGAATATTGAATAACGGGGGCACCATTACACAAAATTAGTTGGGAGGGAAAGTTGGTGTGGTTGATTTTTCGGTTTCATGAAATAAGGAGGAAAGGTTTTCATTTTTCTCACCGAGAAAGAGATAATCGTGGGTGGTCTTAGAAATTGTGGTTGGGTCTAACACAACCTCGTAAAACTCCCTTGTGAGGTGAGGATTACCCCTACTTATAACACTTATTTAAATTATCTTTCAACCGATTTGAGACACTTTAACATGTAGTGGGGGTGAAGGTGTGATAAAAAATATTTATTTAAATTAAAAAACTTTTAAAATATGAGAGAGAGAGAGAGAGAGGGGGGGGGTGACTTGTTTTGTTTGTGTTGTGGGGGGAAGTCAAAGTATGTGGAATGAATTGTGTGGCAAATTCCAAACGGGTTATATTTGAACTTATTTAGTATTAAATAATTCATTCATTGGAGTTTTTTTAATTGTTTAAAGATAATGAGCTTCTATTGCTATATTGTTCATTGGACGAGTTTGGTGGGAGACGTCAATGAAAACATGTTTGTGCAGGCAGGAGCCCACACAACCTTGTGTGTGGCTCCGCCACTGCTTGCTTCCCTTAGGGTCAAGCTTCTTCCTCTAAACATCAGCAACATGTGCATAGGCTAGACATCCAAACACTCTAAAGTAATGTATTGCAGGCTTGTTATTACTTCAGGCTTCCTATGGAGTGACATCTTTAACTGACAAAGTGGGGCTTCTATTTAGAACATATGTGGCCCATATAACAGCTTCAAGCCAAAACTTCTTAGGAACATTTCTACGAGATAGCATACTTCTAACCGTATTCACCAGAGTTCTATTTTTCCTCTCAGACACTCCATTCTGTTGTGGAGTATAAGATGCAGTCAGTTGCCTCTTAATTCCATTTTCACTACAAAATTCACTGAAAGCATTTGAAGTAAATTCTCCCCCTCTGTCAGTTCTCAAACACTGTATCTGACACTTTGATTCTTTCTTAGCTAAAGTTTGAATTTTCTAAAAATCTCAAATGCATTGGATTTCTCTATCAAAGGATATGTCCATGTTTTTCTACTGAAATCATCAGTAAAGGTTATGAAATACTTGCTTCCACCATTTGAAGTAGGATTAATAGGTCCACATATATCTGAATGAACAAGTTACAACTTCTCAGTAGCTCTCCAATTTGCAGTCTTTGGAATTGAATCTCTATGCTGTTTTCCTATCACACAATCAACACATACTTTTTCAGTTTCTTACAAGATAGGCAACCCTTTGAACATTTCTTAGCCTGTGTATTCAAACATTTGAAGCTTAGATGAGCATATCTATAGTGTCATAGTTTTGTGTCACTTGTGTCTGCAGCTTTCAAGCACATAGGAATCATAACAGGTGCATATATATCACGTACATCCTGTTAGAAGACATTTGAGTAAACATAATCAAACCTTTACTTTCATGATAGACTTTGCAGCTATCCTTAGAGAATACTATAGTCAGATTCTTTTGTTGTAGTTGCCCTATACTGAGCAAGTTGTTCCTGAATCTTGGAAGATAATACACATCAGTGATAACTTGTATTATTCCACCTATGCACAACTTCAAATTTCTTCTTCCCATGAGTGACATCTTTGAATCATCACCAAGTTTCACTGATTCACGAAACTGAGCATCAATATTAAACAACCACTCCTTGTTACCTATCATATGATTGCTGCAACCTGAATCTAAGAAACACACCTCATCTTTTGCACTGGTGTTTGTTGTTTCTTGAGCCATAAGCAACAATTCTTCTTGATCATCAAACTCTAAGTAGTTTGCATTTTCTTCCCAAATGGGACACTCATTCTGATAGTGTCCTAGTTTGTGACACTTATAACATTCCACCATCTCTTTGCTTTGTCTTCCTCTTCCCCTTCCCCTTGCTCCAATTCACCCTCTACCACGAGCAAAACCACCTTTTCCAGAGTTTGACACCTTTAAGACTTGTTCTTCTTTTTTTTTCTTATGAAGTGCCATTCTTGCTTATTGAACAAGCAAGCTGCTTTGCAATTCATCAATGGATATAGTGGTGACATCATTGGATTCTTCTATGGAGCATACAACATAATTGAATCTTGAGGTCATGGACCTAAGAATCTTCTCCACTACAGCTGTTTCTTCCTTTCTTTCTCCATGTGCAGACATCTTGTTTGTAATTTTCAAGGTTCTTGCAAAATAATCATTCACTTACTCTCCTTCTTTCATGGCTAAAGCTTCTAATTCAGATCTCAACGCTTGAAGTTGAGCACGTTTAACCTTTGTAGAACCTTCATACTTCCTTTTCATGGAGTCCCAAATATCCTTTGATGTGTTGCGAACCAAAATTGTTTCCAGAATTGATCTATGAATAAATTGATAGAGATAATTCCTCACCTTGAGATCTTTGATCTTGCTTTCTTCTACAACTTTCAGTTGTTCTACAATTGCGTTTGGAGGTGCCATTGTGATTCATTGTTCTATCAGACTTCAATATTCTTTAGATCGAAACAGATTTTCCATAAGTTCTGCCCAATGATCATAGAATCCATCAAACTTTGGAATTGCTGGGGGCATGAAGGATTGTTGTTTTGCCATGATTAAACCTCCAAGAACCAGGGATGAAGAGAAGAACTTGTTGAGGAAGAAAGGAACGATTGTTGCAACAAATTGTAACTGATTGAAATTGATCAAGAAACTGCGTTTTCTTTGAATCTCAAATGGAAGTTTTTACAAAACTCAATACAAGTCCCCAACGGGGATCTTGATACCAATTGTGAGTAAAATGTGTATTCTCATTAGTTTCAATCAACTAAAGCTATGCCTTATATAGGTTTACTTAGCAAGCAAGTATCCACTCTAAAAAACTCCAAAACTGCCAAACTAACTAATCTAACTCAATAAGTTCGTCAGCATTTTTGGTCCCTTAAAATGTTAAAGGAAAATGTTATTGGAACTATAAAACGCTATTTTTTATAGGGACTAAAAATGAAATTTTAGATATTTATAGGGACCATTTACTTAATTTACCCTAAAATAATAATAATTGCATTTTCTAAGCTACACCAATTTTATTGAATGATATTTTGAGAATAAAAATATCATATATATATAGTGAAGTTACTTAGATTTTGGTTATATTTTGGTATATAGAATAAACCAAGCTCATTATTATATCTGTCAAATCAATCATAACTTATCTATTGTCTCTCACTCGATGCATGCAAAAAGTGAAATACATGGGATGGAATGACTTTGTATTTTTTTTTTGGTGTTTTTAATATTCATTTTTATTTTTAAAGAAAATCACACTAGCTACGAGAGTTTTTTCTTTAAGGAAGCTATGAGAATTAGATGTCACATTAATAAATAATGTCTCAACATATATTTAGAGGAAATTAGGGAGGAGAATTATCACAAAGGGTAAATTACATAGAGTTAAAATCGCCCAAAAACAAATGAAAAGGTAAAAAATAGCACGATCATAATACTTGAAGGTCAAAAGTGAAATTAAGTATAAATTATATAATGTCCCTTCAAAATAAATTTACATTGTGGAACCGTACAAGCATGTCTAAATGATGAAAACTTGGTTGTCATAATTGGTAAAATGACAAGATTATCATTCACTTTTGATTACATTTACAAAAGTAAAATGATGAAAATTTGCTTGTCATGTATTATATGGTAAAATGGCTAGATTATACTACTTGCTTCTGCTTTTATATATAAAAAAGTAAAGTTGCATACAGGTAAGTATGTATAACCCCTCCAAACTTCACAACGGTATCGCTCGAATTCTAGAGCACTAGCTTTTCTTACAAGTTTAGGTTGTCACAATTTCATTTAGCATTCTATTTGGAATCTTTTTTAGCGTAGGAAACTTTTACAATGGACTTTGATCAAGTAAGAACATGTCTTCTCCTTGGCCATGATTACCGTTTCAACCCAACCAAGTTGTCCATACAGAAGCTTTTTCTACAAGTTTTTATCTGTTTCCTATCCCAAAATACCATCTGTACACAACTACATAGTCTAATATATTTGAGAATCTGAAGCACATTTAAATTTTGTCTTCCAATTACCAATAATTAATTTTCATATGCATGCATAAAAAAGAGATCAATCCCATAACCACATGTACAACAAAATGAATCTTGATTTTCTTCCCTTTTGCTTTTCCTTTTGCACATGTTTTAGATATCCCTTATTTTAAGCAAAGTTTTATCCCCCCCCTTTTACGTATATAGATAAGAAACAAAATAAGATGGTTCTAATAAAAGCTTCTGCACAAATGTGTAACACGGTTTCAAAGCATAAAAAAATGATACCTGACTTCAACCCTTCATTTGAGAGATTCATTTCATTCTCACTCATTTTAGATCATGACTTTTAAATACTACTAGTAAACTTGTTGATTGAACATATAATATTATTTACTTCTTAGCCTTTAATTTCTCACCATCACTTTATACCTAGCTAGATGGAACATTATGCTATTCGCCTTCATTGTTCTCCCCTTCCTAGTCCTCCCCTCCATCTTTCCTATAGTTCCAAAAGATATGAAGATGCAATTGCTAGGGGAAGCAAATTTCATCTCAAATTTAACCATGCCACTCTTAATTTCCCTCAATTTACCACTAGCCACCAATTTGCACGTTCATTTAGGCATGCAAATTGCATGATTAACAACAGCTTCTCCGTGCCTAATTCAAAGAATATTGAAGGAAGTGAGAACAAAATTTCGAGAGGAATGAGTGGAGTTTCTCTCGTTTTGGGTTGCATTCTTGGAATAATCAACTTTAGTGGTATGATGAATTCCAAAATCAGTATGGCTTGGGCTTTTGATCCTCCTAAAATGATGGTAGCTGGAGGAGGGAGTTCATTTGATTCATTGTGGAAAACGATTAATGCTGAAGGAATGGAATCAATTGATGACAAGAAGGTTAATTTTTTCTTCTTTTGTTATGATAATTGAAATAATTCAAATGAGGAAAAAAGTGTAACATGAAAAAGTGACAGGTTACTTATAGAATGGTTAATTTGATTATTAATTACTTGGAATTATATTTGCAGATGCATGATGTTTATCTAAGAAAATATGGGATGAAAGATGTAGTGGATATGGTGAATGACCTAAGAACAGAATACAAAAATTCTATTTCTAAGGATGATCCAGAGAGAGAACGCTCCCTGCGAAGGCCATTGATTGAACTTCTCTTGATTCAGGTACATACTACATAGATAGATCTTTCATTATTTATACTTATGGATAGTTTTATTTAGGAAATCGAGTAAATAAAACTCATCACACAATGCTTAATTTTGCAGGGAAACTTCCATGAAGCTGACGATGAAATTGATAAACATATTTACCCCAAACTCGTTAAGGTTGAGGCCTCTTCTAAGGTTTGTATATATCCTCTTCTTTTCCTTGTTAGGAGGTTAACTCACAATTATACAGTTAAAAGTCAAATTAATAGTTTTTATTAGCAAGTTAATAGTTTTTATTACAAAGTTAGTTTTGACAGCTATGCATTTGTTTGCACTAATTTTCTCGATTATGTTTTTGTTACACCTCTCTAATTTCATTTCAAGCAATTTTCTCATCGAGAATATTTTTACCTTCCTAATATTCAAACAAACAATTGTTTACCGGGTAAACTTTATGCACACAATTTTTAACGAGTAAACTATACCCATTATTATTTTAATTTATTTTTGTTTACTTGTTAAAAATTGTGTGCATAAAGTTTGCCAAAATGTTGTGTCTATAGGTCTTCTAAAACAAGTGAGAAATGAGAGGATCAAAATGTTGAAATTTTACCTTAATAACACATATGTCAATGATATTGAAAAGTAGTTTACTAAGACCTTACCGTGCATTTAATAAAAAAATAATACTTTTATGTTACGTAAAAAAATAAAAATAAAATAATACTTTTATGTTACCCTTCCATTTCCTATTTTATTGATGTTACTGTTTCAGACTCAATTATAAACAACATTGTTGGACTCAAATATGAACAAAATTATTTTTTCTTTATACATCTAATGTTACTATTTCTCCTTTTCCCCTTAAAAAAAATAATGTAATGTTACTGTTCCAAAAACACATTTACATTAATTATTAATGTTGTGAGAAGATGATCATCATTTTTTATGGGAAGGTTAGTAAAAGTGTTTTCTTTTTTAACAGTACTTACATGATATGATATAACAGTACACATTTTATCCTGATTTCCTCACTATATCTATGGTGCAGTTTTTTCGTAGCTCAACGATGAAGATAAATTATGAGGAAAAGATTCGCAAACTGCTCGACAGTTACCGCAGTGATCAGACATTAGATTTTGAAAAACAATCAATAGCTGATATTTTTCTCTACAAGGTTGGTCATCCATTTTATTTTACAATTTTTATCCAAAAGAGCTTAAGTGAGTTGGGTCTCAAAGGCTTGCCAAAGTTGGATAAAATTTTATGGTTTATAAACACAGATGGATCCAGAAATTTTGATTAGGAGGGTCAATATTTTCATAGTTATTGCTAAGCAAAAAATCAGAAATTGTGCAAAAATTATACTTATTTATAACTAAAAAAATTAAAGTCACTATAGATTAGTTTTCTTTGCATGAATCGATATTTTAAAATTATTGTATCATTTTTTTCATTTTCACCACCATCAAATATAGTTTTTTCTATATATGCGATCAATCATTTAACAATTCATCTTTCATAATTGTGTCTTTAATTATTCATAAGTAAGAGTTTTTCATGTTTTTTTGTGGGAAGATTACTTAGTTTTTAGTGGTAACAAAAATAAAACTACTGAAATTTTTTTAAAAAAAAACAAATAAGTAGTGGGGGCAACCGTCCCCAATGAGTTAAAGGTAGATTTGTGGGTGTTTATAGATCTTAGATCTAAGATACTTATATATTATCTATCAACAAAATCCTCATATTAATAATGAAATTCATAATATAGTCTTTGTGGGATCTGAAATGAATTTTTACCAACTAAACCAACATAAGTTTGTCGTACGTCTTTTTGTTTTAGCAAATTTTATCGTACATCTTAACTTATTAGTCATTAAACATTAAGTGCAGAACTGAACTCAGACCTTAACTTTTGTAGGTGATTGCTCTTTCAACCATCTAAAAATACGAGATCTTACCAAAAGTTAGCTTTTAATAGTGTATCTTATCTAAAAATACACTACGAGAAGATAATTTCCGATAGTGTATTTTGATATATCTAAGCATATAATCTGAAGGAAAAAAAATTAAGCATATAAGAGGAGATGAACAATCACCAATTTTGTATATAATGTGTTAAAAAGATGGTAATAGGCTGGCCCAATAAAAGTTAGATGAATATTACTCTTCATTTCTTAAACTGCTCAAAAACATATCCCCAACAACAATTAATTGTCGTTCAACTTTCTAAGCAACAGTTAAGTGTCGATGGAAAGCCGAACGGTAGTTAACTGCCGTTAGACCAACACCAGTTGAAAAAAAGAGCAATTTAAAAAGTGAGTAGAGTAATTTCTTAGTTATACTGGCTCCTTCCTCATATGATTCATAATATGGGTCTGGTTTAGCATCAACATATCGTTGTTTACATCAATATATCGTGTTACATAATGATTTAATTATTTATTCTTCATGACAAAAATGAATGCAGGCCATTATACACACCAAGTTAAAAGATAAGGAAGCAGCTAAGTGGTGGGAAGCATTTGCAAAAACACTAACCGAGGAATAGGCCCCTATTTCCAACAGAGTATCTGTATGGTGTTATTATTATCAAGTTCAGCAGCATATTATTCACTCCCTTTCCAGTTTCCACTGAACACCCTCTCCAAAACTTGTTTATGTTTATTCAATGCTACTATGCTAGCACTTATTCTTATCAACAATGGAAAAGTTTATTGAATTTACGGCTCTTATATACTACTCCGTCAATCTTTTTTTTTTAATCATGTTATTGATACGAAATATCCACCAACTTAACCGCTATGACTAATCTATCTCCTGGTTGGTCACATTTAGTGGAGTCTCAACACTTAGCAATGTGAATTTCACCGCAAGCTAGCTCTTCGGAAGAAACCAAACTATTGGTAAAAAAAAAAAAAAACCTATTCTGCCCTTCACATGCATACCACAGCATAAACATATAACATGAAGCCAAAGAAATAATAATAACAGAAAATGAGTGGCTTATAAATCATATATGATCATCATAACGTCCCCTGCATCGTGAAAGTTCTCTATATAGTTTAACTACACGTTGGGATATTTTTCTAAGACTCGATTAAGGAAAAAGACTTCTTACAAGTTACACATAAATAAATGGTTGAGGAGTCGAACCCAAACAAAAAAGAAATGGAAAGGGACATTTGCTTTCAGATGCAATCCAACCCTGAAAAAGAAGAAAGGGGGAATCCAAGTCCCACACTAATATAATCATTGGCCACATAAATGTATATATATAATTAATGTAGCTAGTATAGTATGCCTCGTACATTTCTGTTGTTCCTGCAATATTCCTAAACAACAAGGCCCATTATTGATCAACATATTGTCTTAGTTGTCGAATGGTGATTGGTTTTTTAGGTCTCAAAAAATGACATAACATATTATATAGATTATATGTGGTCCGACTTGCTAGGAACTTTTTGTTTGTGTGTTTTTCAAAAAAAAAAAATTCCACTAAGAAAAAAACTATTTTGTGTGATTCCACCAACAAACTTTTTTTGTTGCTTACCTTCTATGACATAGCTAGGAACAATAGTGACTGTTCCTAACTATGTCATAGAAGGTAAGCGACAAAAAACTAAGAATCGATTCACGTGGATAGTTAATCACTGACCTAATTCTGAATAAGATGTCGATCATCAAAATATATAATATTAAATTTGGTACTACAATGTATATGTTTTTTTGTTGTGTGACGGAAATACAATGTATATATATGTTAGGCATTTGTAAGTGGAGGGATTTATGTGATTTACGTTGTACGAACGTTGGAAAATAATTCAAAATTTTGACAATATGATTGGCGTCACCATCATTAAGTAGAAGGTTATATAGCATTGTAAAAAAAAAAAGTAGAAGGTCGTGGTCCTCTATGTTCTTACATATAGGCCGCTTAATTTTAGTGTGTGAGAAAGTGTCACCTATGATATCTATTGTAGGTCAATGCGTGAAAATCGTTAAAACTCTAACAACAATCAATGTCATTCGCCTAAACAGAAACTAATAATATGACAAGTTCATGCCATGTAGATGGCGACTCAATGAAATACCGGTTTGACAATAAAAACAAGTAAAAAAAATGAGTGTTTGGTTCAAGTCATATAGTAAAATAAGGCAATTTGGTTTATTGTACACGGCCTTATCCTGTTTTTTTTTTTACATAAGAGTATGTTTTTAGGACTAGAATCTTTAACCTTTCAGTTAGGGGTGTGCAAAAATATGGTTAACTGAACCACATCATTGAACTGAACCGCACCACACCCAAAAAAATGTTAACCAATTAAATGGTTCATGAATTGAACCACATATTTAAAAAAGTTCAGTTAACCAAACTTAAATGGTTAAACTGTATCTGAACTGCTTTGATAAAAATAAATTTTTTGTGCAAAAACATTAAAAAAAATTAAAATCTTTTATAACTCCCAATTGAGAAAGGAAGAGAGGAGACAGAGAGAGGATGGGGGGAGAGACTCGTATGGTTACTTCTCTCCGAAGTTTTCATCGACATCGTTCGTTTCGCTTACGTATTGCTATCTCTGGCGAGACCTGCAACACCGGTAACTTCTGTTTGTTCTCATCACCGGACGCCGCCGGATCTGGTGGCAGAGCTCTCTCTCCTCCAGCTGCTCTGCCGAAGAATCATGCAAGCAAAGCTTCAACGGCGTGTGATTAGTACAGTTTGTATTCCAGATTTAATTCGTTAGTTGATTTGGTTCAAGCTTGTTGCAAAGTTGTGTCATTTTTTTTGGTGAAGTTAAGAAATTCAATAATTCAAAGGCTTTGATTTGTTGATTTCTTATTTGAATAATCTAATTATAAAAAATTCACTGGAAAATTGGTTTAAAATCCAATTGTTTTTCTTTTTTAGCAAAAAATCATTAAAAACCAGTTTTTCGAAATACACTAAAATTTGGTTTAAAAAATCCAGATTTAACAAGAAAACCGGTTTTAAACGGGTTCAATTGAATTAAATTGGTTTAAAAGTTATAAACCGGTTATGAACCGGTTTTGAACCGAACTAAAATTGGTTTGAGATATAAACCAGTTTTTTTTCAAAATGGTTTTTATGAACTGAACCGAACCATAAATATGGTCCAATTCAGTTCAGTTTATAAACCATAAACACCCCTACTTTCAGTCATGTGACAACAACTTTACCGTTGCACCAAGACACTCTTTTTGCAAGTCATATAGTAAATGTTAAATAAAAAAAGTAAAATGTTAACGAGTGTCCTTAGAACATTGGTTAAAGTATTAAAAGTAATAAATTTGTATCAAAAAGTGGTATAATTATTGCATTAACAAAAGTAACAACTTGTATTTTCAAGACAAATTTTTCTTTAATGAATTCCTTAATCGATGTCCTTAGGACACTCGTTAGCAAAACTCATATAAAAATTGTATTACCTCTGTTCCTTTTTAATTGCCACTTTTTGACATTTTACACAAACCAAGACAATCAATAAATGTTACTACTTTTGATACAATAATTTATCTTTTTGCAATAATAGTCTCATTCAATTAATATCTTGTTTCATATATTTCTCTCTGTAATAAATAACTAAGGGTAATATTGATAAAACAACATTTAATATTGCATTAAACTTTGAAATAGACAATTAAACAAAACTTTTTTTTACTAAAGAAACACTTAAAAAAGAATGGATGGAGTACCAATATATTTCTCTTGAGGTTCTCTAAAGAGAGAAGAGTGAACTCCATGAAAAACACTTCTTCGAAAGTCAATAATGGCATTGCCACCGAATTCTAGTTGGACAGATGGGTCCCTGATGTAGGACATTTTCTGCTGCATGTATTCCCCCCCCACTAGTGATTTTGAAAGGAGTGTGTAAGTTTCGACTCTTTGGACCAGTTTGGAAATTGGAAGTTAGAATTTATATCGTACACACTCCTTTGAAGATATGCACACCATTATGGCAATTGGAAGATAACATGTTATTTATGTTATATATGAAAATATATCCTGTTGCACTATTTGGTATTGAAAAATATTTTAAAATTTGGGCAGAAGTGGTTGGATCATAGTTTAGTTGAATTATATTAGTTCGTTCATCAATTGGTTCAAGTTTGTTTGAATCACAATTTAGTTGAATTATATTGAAATACGGTGAAACTTATAAGTTCAATTATGGTTGGATCAATTGATTTTTATTTTCAGTTTAATTATTTGTCTATTTATTATTTTTCTAGTTCAACCCCAGTCGAGCTAATTTAGCCATGTTAAAATAACAATCCGGTTCAAAAGTGAAAAGATACGGAGAGTAAATAAAAAATCTCCGATATTTAATCACTAAGTTCGGCCAATTATATCTATAGTGCAAAGTGGCTAAGATGTCTTGCTATTAATCCAACTTAAGATTTACGGGTACCTCAGCTCTACATGCCCACTAATATGCAAACTATGAGTCATACCCGGTATGAAATGAGGTGATTTAAAAGTCTCTACACTTTGATCTCGATTCCATTTTTCGTAACTATGCAATGTAAACACGTGTCTTGGTGAATTAGACATTTGAACCAATATGCAAATAATAATAATATGGAAATAATTATATGCATCATTTAACGATTGTTTTTCACTTTTGGGTCGTCATTTAAGAAAATTTGGTCCCAAACTCAATAGAACATTGATTTATCCCTAAATGGAGGGAATTGACAACTTCGATGCATTGTCCCTATTACTAGACTTACCATAACTCTCGAATAAACAAACAATTCGATCATTGAACTAACACTTGATCTCCAAGTTCGTCCACGAACTATTAAAATCTACTAAAAAAAATCTTTAAATTGTTCCTCTATGGCTTTGATGTCCGTTCAAAATTTCTAAACTATGAAAATACGTCAAGTTATTATTGTAAGAAACAACAAAATAATTCCTTTACTCCCTAAATCCTTCAATTTCTTTCCCTTGGAGATGAAGATCAATATTTCTCATTTTTCTTCTTCTCTTTTCTAAAATGTTTTTCTTCATGGATGCTATGTCGTTGAAACATCTTTCAAATATGGAAGGGATCAATATTCATGTCAAAGGAGAGACACTGTCAAGTATCAATATCCCTTTTTCTTCAAATTTGACTTCTCCAACTAGAAAAAGAAAACCAGAGGAATAAGTTTACTGAGGTCTTATAGGAATCTTGTTGGATTGACTGCATTTTCCTTTAGCAAATAATCATATATAGACCGAATCTATGCAATAAGTACCACACCTCAAACGTGTCGCCACAAAACTTTAGAAAGTATTAACAAAGAGATAACAATAGATTTGTATACATAGTGTGGCTTCAACACATCAGAACAAACTCCCTCTTTAGAAATACACGTCTTACGACCACTCTCTCGATATAATGGTCTCTCGTCACACTTTGCTTATTCCACCATCCTCTTCTCCAACCCCCAGTACTACACCTACACATTGCAATTGTTATTTTATTTTAAACATGTACATTTACTAGAATTATAATTTACTTAATCCAATTAAGTGAATTTTATGTTTTATAAATTACTTTACAAAACTATGCAAATGTCAATCCGTTTAAGTCCATTATAATTTATTTTTGGCCGCCCCTTTCTTTCTTTTTGGAGTTAATCCTCCCTCAGGGAAAGGGGCCAGAGTTCGGTCTCGAGGTGAGTAAAATCTTAATAAGAATTGTTGCACACATAAATCGATCTCAGATTCTCCTGAACAATTAATCAGTTAGTGGACCTCATTAAATTTTTAATCCCAATTGTTTGGTTACCTTTTGTTAGTGAGTATTCCATAGTAAATAAAATATCAACAAACAACATAATCATAATGTTCTCGTTGAAAATTGAATGTTATCCCTATACTTCGTCAGTGAAATTAACTGAAGTGAGCCTGGAATTAGGAAAGATTGTCTAAGTTCATTGTAGTTGCTTTTTAAACAGTATTTACTTTTAAATATTAAAAATAAAATAATACTACACCTTAAGTTTTTTTTTTTCCAAAAATGAATGAGGTACAAGTTTGCCACGTTGAGGCGTGTATAGGATCACATAAATTCTCATTCAAGAGTTTTATTGTTACCACATAATTTAAAAATAGAATCGATGGTCGAACTCACGAAGCTTCTAGGGCAAAATTCAAATTGTCCAATTGAATTGGATCAGAAATAAAAAAATAAAAAAGGCATTTAAAAAGTAAAATGGAAAACCAACTCAACTAACAACGGTTGAACCGATTTCACTCTTTTTCAATCCAATTCAACCATCCTATATTAAAATTGGAATCAAACTGACTAGTGAATTGACCTATTCTCCATTCAAGTAGTTGAATCAACATTCAGTTTGATTTTTAACAAATTGATTCAAACTTAAATTTTCAGATAAAGCTGACTGGGAGTCGTGTAAACAATATACATAAATATAAACTTCATACGAAAGATATTATTATATATATTGTATTTCGAAGTTTCGTCAAGTCACTAATCTGGATCAATCAAAGGTTCAAAGAACATTGATATATTGTCTTTACGATTTATAGATTATCCATAAATTGATAATAAAAGTTGAACTCATACTCTTACAAATTCGAAGTACTAGTCAATTTCATATCAATTAGATCAATCTAACTTGACGACTTTTCCTATATTTAAATCCAAATGTGTGAGTCGATAGGATAAATGCCACGAAGCCAATAAGAGCCAGATGGCTATTTTAGTTCGTAACGCCTCCTTCTTCTCTCACCCTTCATGCATTATATATAACAATACAACTTCTCACCCATTTAAACCCTCCTTTGTTCATCACAACACCTAACCCTCTCTTCCCATATCTCTCTCTCACACACACACACGTGTTCTGTTTGAATTCCTATTTTTGGTAGTAAGAACAATTAAGAAACAACGATGGTTGTTCTTTCTCAACAAGCTACATTAAACGAGTTACTTCACATAAACACATGCAAACCAACAAGTCATGTATTCAAAGGTGTTCCAGAGGTTGACCTTTTAGACCCAGAAGCTAAGACACTAATAGTCAACGCATGTATAGAGTTCGGATTCTTTAAGGTTGTCAACCACCATGTTCCATTGGAGTTGATAACCAATTTAGAAAATGAAACACTCAAATTTTTTGGACAACCTCAGTTAGAGAAAGAGAAAGCAGGTCCACCTGATCCTTTTGGGTATGGAAGCAAAAGTATTGGTACAAACGGTGATGTGGGTTGGGTTCAATATCTTCTTCTTAATACTAACCCAGATGTCATCTCTCCCAAGTCTCTTTTTCTTTTACAGCAAAACACAAAAAACTTCAGGTAAACAGAACCTCTCTCCTCAAAATCAAAACATCTCTGCTTTGTAAACATACATATAGATATTAAATTTCATTAATATGAATCCAACGGTTTGAATATTTTTGTACTATTTTGAAAAGTTTATAATTATGCATGTAAATTTTTTACAGATAGTTTAATCATATTTATTATCATATCATGTTGCAAAATTACTACCTGAAACGGTTGTACTAAAATTTACATAGTAACGTGTATTTGAACATGTGTAATTTTGTTGCATTTGTGACTGTATATTAATCAAATTATTATCAGATGAATTCTACTATCCAACTAGAGCGTCCACAATAAAGGTCTTAAATTTGGGTGTTTAAGTAGTATTTATTTTATATTAACACATAATAAACATTCAATCTCTCAAACCTTACATCTTCAAAAATATATATTAAACAAGTCACAACAACAATTTTATATCATTATGATTCAATAAAACTCATATTTTAATACATTTTATTAAGCGATATTTGCAGAAAAATTGAAGAACAAGAGGGTTTCTGCAACGATCGTTCTTTATAAACACCCAAATTTTTCATTGGCATATTTAACTTTGTGCTAAATAGGTGAAAGTAAAAACTCATTACAAATGTTCTCGGTGGTGGAGCCACATTAGGCATAGGTGGACACAACCCACCCTACAAAAAAATAAATACCCTTTTTTTTTTAAAAGATCACATTCTAAACCACCATTTTTTAAGTCTATTATTGATGGTTTCAAGTCATTCGAACACGTAGAGAATTATTTTCAAACTTTAAGGCATGAAGTTAAATTTTATGAATGATCAATTTTGTGCTTAATGCATATTACAGCATAAATTTTGTGTTTATATTTTATAGTTTATTTTGATGGTCCATCAAACAATTTTTTCCGGCTTTGTCACTAGATGCTCTTACAAGTCTACGTTCATTTTTCTTTCTAAAAGTCTACATATATTTATATTTAAAAACTATATTGAACTTTAATTAATTTATTTTTTAAAATTGACCCTAAGAATAATAAAATATGATATCTATAAAAACATATGACATTGCATATCCTCAAAATGAGGGACTTGACATGCAGATACAATGTATAGTAATAAAAGTTGCATACGTAATTCAATTATATTCCACGATAGTGTCACTGTGCTTTCTAAAATATGTCAACAAAAATCTAAATGATAAGATATGGCTAAATGACTATGTTAAACTTTTATACCATGACATACTCCTATCAATAAAAATAAAACATGTTATTCACCTTCAATTAACAGAGCATATACTTTATCAAAAATAACATAAAACTAACAGAGCATATACATGAAATTGTGACAAAATTATTTTGTTATGTGTGGTTGGTTTAACTAATATGAAACTAAACTTACATTGAAGGTGTGCTGCTGAAGATTATATAGTGGCAGTGAAGGAGGTGTGTTGTGAAGTATTGGAATTAATGGCAGATGGATTGGGGATTGAACCAAGGAATGTGTTAAGCAGATTGGTGAGAGATGAGAGAAGTGATTCTTGCTTGAGGGTAAATCACTATGCGGCATGTGGAGAGCTTAAAACGTTGAGTGGAGGAAATTTGATTGGATTCGGGGAGCATACAGACCCACAAATAATATCTGTCCTAAGGTCTAACAATGCATCAGGACTTCAAATTTGTCTTAGAGATGGGACTTGGGTTTCAATCCCACCTGATCACACTTCTTTTTTCATAAGTGTTGGTGACTCCTTACAGGTAACACTGCACATAAATGTCACTACTATGGTATACATACATAAAAATCAAATATTCCATGTTTACTTTAAAAGTCTTTTATCTCTGTTAACAAGTAAAATAAATGGGCTCGCAGTAATGTCATTTTTTTTAATCAACCGACAGAAATTTTTACCCTTAATAGTCTGATCATGATATATGCATATAGCTTAGGCCCTTTTGGAACACTACTATAGCATGATTATTGTCTATTGAGTAGATAGCAACTTTCCGTAAGGCTTAAATGAATGACTCTAGAAATCTAACTAGTTCATTTTTTAGCGAAGGGACATGTTACCAAAACTAATGGAAGATATATACATTACCTTGAATGACTTCTTGTTGCATAAGATAAATTGATTAATATATTCTATAATTTCATAGACTAAATTACCATTTTGCAAATTTCAAAAACTAAATTGTTTGATATATTTTTTTGTTAAAGGGTCAAATTGCTGATATAACGTATTATTATTGATTGAATAAAAAAAATTGTTTCTATAGTTCTATCTATCTCATAAAAGTCAATGTTGTTCCTCATAATCTGCCAGCAATTAATATTGTTCCCCTATGGCTATCTCCCTCAACACTATGCGGTTATGAGAAAGACATGTCGATATTTTGATGTGGGAATTTTCTACTAACGATACTAAGGATATTTATTAGTAACTATTTTGAGTTTGGGGATTCTATATGTTTTTTAAATTGCAGGTGATGACAAATGGGGAATTAAAGAGTGTAAAGCACAGGGTATTGACTGACACAAGTATGTCAAGGTTGTCAATGATTTACTTTGGAGGGCCACCCTTGAATGAAAAGTTAGCACCTTTGCCTTCAATATTGGGATCAAAGGAACAACAGAGTTTGTACAAAGAATTCACATGGAGGGAATACAAAAATGCTGCTTACAAGTCAAAGCTTGCTTATAATAGGCTCAGTCTCTTTGAGAAATAATTTGCTGCTCAATGAAATGAGGCCAATTGAATTGAAGGGTCACATATATCTCCTTCATTTTGACAATGTATCCATGGATATATTCAACTATTTGACTCTATGCTTTGACATATACAAGGAAAATGACTTGGTTGTTTATTATCTTCTCTTTTTTACATTTGCTCCCTTCACCCTGCTTGAAATGGAACTGTCACTACCTTTTTTTATGTAACATATATGTTTAATAAAATTTCCATCCCATCCAATTTTGTATAATAAATTTTTTCAAGTCAACTACACGTATAGCTAACAAAACAATTGGCTCATATCTAATTAATGTTGACCTAAATTTAAAATAGTGTGTTCACGTATGACCCAATATTTATAATTCAATGACTTCCTTCAGAAAGAAAAAAAAAATCGATGACTTGTTAAGGGAAGATAAAATGATTAATATTATGTCAATTTAGTCTATCAATTTATAATTGAATACAACTGTAAACAATCATTTTCAACTTTATATTTTTTTCCTAAAAAGATCTATTTTTTTATAAATAGTGTGCATATTAGGTGGACCATGAAAAAATATTCCACCAGTGTACATAATCTATATATTAGACTTTCTTGTAATAATAAAAAAAAACTATTAGACTTTCTTATTAGGGTTAAATATGTTTTTAATCCCTATAAATATACCAACTTTTTCGTTTTAGTCCCTCTAAAAAATTTCTTCGATTTTTAGTCCCTCGAAAATTTTCCATTTTTACTTTTGGTCCCTCCTTTTAAGTAAACTGATATGTAAAATTCATATTTTTAAATAAAAATTTGCACAAAAGTTTATAATATTATAAGAATCTCTTCCAAAAAAATTAGATTTTTTTAACAAAACATGAATTAAATATGAATTTTTATATTTTTGGTGGTTAAAAATTCATATTTAATTCATGTTTTCTTAAAAAAATAATAATTGTTTTGGGAGAGATTTTTACAATATTCTACGCATTTCTGCATAATTTCATTAAAATACATAATTTGACTTATAAATAGGGACCAAAAGTGGTAATTGAAAATTTATATAGACTAAAAGTCGAAGGAAAATTTTAGAAGAACTAAAATGAAAATTTGATTGACCAAAAATATATTTAACCCTTCTTTTTATAAGCTAAAGTTTATTGGAATGAATAGAAGAGGTACTCAAGAGCTTCGGCCTAAGGTCCAAGTTGCTAAAGCAATGACTTTAGACCTTCCAAAAAAATGTTATTCATATATTAAGATATATCAAAATTAAAAGCATATAAGTATAATAAGTAGTGTCAAAAAAAGTATAACAAGTAAAAGGTCTCATAAGCATAAAAAAAGATACGACATAGTTAAACTATTATTTCAAAAAGCAATAAAAGTCCCCTAAAAAAGCAATAAAAGTAAAATTTAAATAAAAATACAATAAAATATTATTATCGTTAACAAAGAAAAGATAAAACTTGAAACAATTTTATAAAAAATGGTATATCTCACTTTATCGGTCAAGTTTGTAAAAATTGAGTTAGACACTCAACTCAAATTATAACATTAGTAAATACAATAAAAAGGGAAGTGATGAAGTCAAAAAAAAAAAATCATTCAAATTCGCTTTGATTCGACCAATTTGATGTTGAAAAACGATATTTGTACAATCATTTTGTGATAACTTCGAACAAATCTCTTTCTCATACTCTCATTGTGTTCTTACTCTCTTTCAATTATTTTTTACCAATAAAAAGCGAGAAAAAATACGGTTGTCCCAAAAATTATCATTAAATTATTGTTCAAATATCACTACTTTTTAATGCTAATAGGACAGTCAGGTGGCACAATCCTTCATAAAAAGAAAACCTTGTAGCACAAGTAGTGTCTAGATACACACAAAAATAATTACTGGTTGAGTTTGACTCTAACCTAACTATTCAATTATCCATATCTCAAAATTACCACTCATTTTTATAATTATTGTAAATATTATGTATTCAATATTATTAGCGATAACAAACTCTATATTTTTCTTTATCTCTCTTTTACTGAATTTTTTATGTACAATATCATAGAATCAATTGCAATTGGTAGAGATAGTTAGATATTCCACTCACACCAGTTGTGATTTAGATTCTAATCTAAAATCACGCAACTAATAGATTATACGTAAATTTCATTAAAAACCATTATTTTGCGACCTTGCATGGGGTGTGCCTCCCCCTAACATAAATATCCATAAATATTGAATAAAATCATTTATATAGAGTTTTGACTTTTGTAACATTTCTGGTTTCTTTTTGTAAAGGTATGTTTTCTATCTTTTTATTTTGTAAAAATGTATCATCATGACAACTAGAAAACATTTATTTATTTCCTATATATTTTCTATCATTGTGTATGATGTTGTTGCTTGATATATTTAAAAGAATATGACATCACTTTATTAAATAGAAGTTTATTAACTTTGTAAAAAAATTGTACCCAAATCCTTCAAATTAATTTTTATATCTAAAAACTCTAATGACGTATAGTTTTTTTTTCATAGCCTAAAAATATATTAAAATAAAGAAAACTAACAAATACCTAGAGGACGTAGGGAAAAAAGGTGAAAAAGAAAACAACATTAAAGCGGATTATGAGATTCACCATTGAAACTATAGTTTTTTATTTTATTTTTTTGGATTTCAAGACAACTTTAGAGAAATTGTGATATCTAATGGTGTGTTTGGTTGAGCCACAAGACAATTATCGCGTCCCAATCCAAATACTGTCACAATTTTGAGAAGCTTTAAAACTTAGCTTCTGCATTAACATGAATTATGGCCATGATTTTCATTGTTTAACTGCATAGCCAAACGAGTGCTAAGACAATGATCTTCTCAGTTTTCAATCAGCATTATCACTCTAAAGATTGTTCAAAAGATGTGTATCATATCATGAGCAACATTTGAGTAAGCTTTGCAGAGGGGGGGTTTGATGAACTCTTCCTAACGTGAACTATCCCGTGCTCAACTTCATCATCCACCACCGCATCACTCCAAAGAGCAGGGCTCCATATTTCGCAATTTGTTGTTCTTGACATGAAATGTTGGTAAATGAAAGTGACACCAATGAGGGCATGCATGCATCACTGGGCAGCAAAGGTAATAATGTAATTCAAGTACAAGTAACCCATTGGTCTAATTTTTTAATTGCTTCTCCAATTGGCTGAAAACAACTTCAAGAGGATTTGGGCTAGTCAATTGAGTTGATAATAAAATACACTAATGTCATATATGGTCGGCGATTATTTTCAACGACATTATCTTAATTTCATCAGCTTGTTTACGGTTTACCTTCAAATCATGCAAGGAATTTGTTCAGCATCACTCGCCAAGTGATGAGACGAGAATCGTTAATTAGGAGTAAATTTTTAAGGATAATCTTTGCATCTCTTAAAGTATCATGTTGTTTTTGACATTGATTGTCAAGTTCATTGAACTTTCTCCATCACACCAGACAAGATATATACATGAGTGAATAGAATGCAAAACATGAAAACAATAGTATGTTATGTTCACCTCTTCCCTTCATATCCAAACGTGTTTTTTCTGATGTAGTTGCTAAAGATTATGGTGCGATGAGCGGCGGTTGCCCTTCGCACCACCCCTCTCCCATATCTCTCGGTGATTTCAATGTCGATGGTTTTGGAGGAGGTTGTTCTGGTTTGCGGTGTCTCCCTTCCGACGTACTCCAAAGCGCCGGTGGTTTGGGTCATCTGCAACAACCTCTACTTGGGTTAGTTTCAACAACCACCGCTTTTTCATGGCGGAGGTTGGAGCAAGGATCGGCATACACCAACCTGGAGGAAGTTTGATCTCGTGTTCACAGATTTTTTCGATGGTGGATCTTCGTCGGTGACAGATCTTTTGGTGGTTCAAAATCTAGGCTCTTTTTAGAGATCTAGATCGGTTCTTTGTTGGTTAAGGCTCCTGAATCCGACGTAACTTTCGTTTTTCTGTGATTCGTTCAACAGTGTTGCTGGAGTTGTTGCAGCTGGATTGCTGGTTCGTGGTTGGTTTGTTCGACTTTTGATTCTCTGATTCCTTCTCAGAGCTGTTGAGCACTGCAGGTTTCATGGTTGGTTCTGCTGACACGCGCCAGTCCCACTACAATATGTGATATTATCCTAATCACTCTTTGTGTTTGATTGGGATTGTTGGGCCCGAAAGAGTCGTTATACTTGCTGCTGTTTGTCGTAGGGAGTTGTCGGCTCTTGGATTCGTACCGTGTTGGCGGTCTGTCCATACACCGTTTTTTTAACCTCTGGCTTGTGCTAGAAATGTTTTTGCATCATTTTTTTCGCAACCTTGTTTCGCGCTTGAACGCGAGTGTGTAAGGTTGTGCCCGTGATCGTGATTCGTTTGTTTGGTTGAACTAGAGGTTGATCACTAGCGTTGTTTTTACTGTATTATTACCTATTTGGGTTGGCCAACACATTTATGTGACGTGGGTGAGGTCATATTCCCAAAAAAAAAATAGTATGTTATGTTAAAAATGTAAATTAGACTACTATACAACTGGGTAATTTTTTTATATGTACATGACTAATTATTAGTAAGGAATCATTAAAAGTCAATTTATTGAGACATACGACATTCATTTTCACTTATGCGATTACTCTAATGCTATTGATAATTATTATGGTTGATTATGTTTAACAATCTTTCTCCTAATTGCTTATATGCACTCTCATACTAGATAATCATTTAGATAAAAATAAAGCCTATCAACGAACTCAAATATCAATTTTCTCCTAATTGCTTATCTGCACTCTCATACTAGATAATCATTTAGGAAAAAAAAATAAAACCTATCAACGAACTCAAATATCAATAATTAGTTATGATGAAATCACCTATTATCAAATTATAAGGTATTTTATAGAAAAAATACCCTATAATTATCAATTTACAACATTAACAATTAATTTGATCATGCTTACAATTTTGAATACCAATTGGTGTATTCATTCAATTTTTTGAGGTCAAAATAATTGCTTTAACAGATTCTCCCTATTTGTTGGAGATTTTTTTGCATTGGCAATATCGATGTGTGTGTGTATGTGTGTGTATATATATTATACAAAGAGGACTTAACGCCGAAAAAAGAAAACTACATTGAGATCGATCGATGGACAGAAAAGAGCAATTGTGTGATTAAAGAACTTCAAATATCGATATGTGTGTATATGTATGTATGAAAAAAGAACTTCAAATAAAAATATATAAATAAACATTTAAAAAAAACAAATTGTGTGATAAAAAAGAGCAAGATGGTTGCTCGTCTCGCCAACAAATTTGCTCTCCCGCACCTAAGACCTTCAGTACCCCTAACGACAGTTAACTGTCATTCGCTCCTTAGCATTTGGCTTTGGAGCGAACGACGGTTAAATATCGTTTGGGATATTTTGGTCTTTTTTCAGGTGTGTGAGAGCATTTTTTTAAGTGTAAAAAGCAATACTATAAAGCAGATCTTAATCCACACAAAAATGGGTCAGGTATAGTCCCCCTTTTGGGCCGGACATGCTACTCTTGGATCTTGTTATTGAAGATTGCTTTTAGATTTCCGATATTTCTCTCAGCCACCCCAAAATTATTTTTTTCCCCCAACGACAGTTAACTACCGTTCACGATAATTTTTAAATTGGTTAAATATATTTACTTTTTAAATCGGTTTAACTACCATTAGAGAGCTGAACGATAATTGAAAAAAAAAATTGGGAAGTGAGAAGAGTAGTGTTCCTTGTTATTTGACTGGCAAACGGTCTCAATTTAGATTAGAACGTTTTTCTTTGGACATCTAGTAACTGCTCACAGACACATCGAACTACCAAAAATACCTCCAACGACAATTAACTATTGTTTGTTGTTGAATGAGAATTAAAAATTGTTCCCTAGAACAAAAATTAACCACCGTTCACAGGAAAGATAATTATGAATGAGTTCCATAGAAAAATCCAGTGCAGAAGTGGAATGCAAAACCATGACACAAAATGGCTTGTCTCGACACACTAAAAACACAAATAATTCAACAACCAGTAATTTTTCCAACAACATTTAAATCGCACGTAATTCAACAACAATACATCATCATTCATAATTCAACATTACACTATAACTTAAAAGTGATCAAGAATACACCCACGATTTAAATTCAACAACAATTCCATATTACGTAAATTGACAACATTACACAAAATTACATCTAATAACTTCAAATTTCACAATATGATACCAAATCTTACTGATAATTTGGACACTTATGGTTCGAACAAACCCAAAGATATAGCTTATTATCTTCAAATACCATCCAGAAAAAACATGCATGCTACATCACCATCATCCATAAACATCTTAGGATGATAAACAATAGCTCTTTTGTCGTGATTATCCCTCAGATCTACGTGTAGTACCGGAACACCAAGATGACATGTGGTATGATTTTCACCAACATGATGAAAGTATTTGTTAAGTCACTACAAAAAACGCGCTAGATTGCGGCAGTTTTTTTAGGAGGTTTTAAAAAACCTCCACAAATTAGTTGAATAAGTGACGCAAAGGCTTAGGGCGGTGACAAATACGAATCAATCTGCGGCTATTTTGAAACCCCCACAAAATGGAAAGGATTTTTTTTCGCTTTTTCACCTACCCCGCTTGATTTTCACGGGTGGCCCACTTATGTTTTTCATTTCCCTCTATTTTATTTTATTTTATTTTATTAAAAAAAATAAACATATCAATATCACTCACTCTCTCTCCAAACCTTCTCACTTCCTCTTCATGAAATCTCCTCTCATTCACCATGGAAACCCAGAATCTCACCTTATCACATCGACCTCATCTCACTCTCTCTCCAACCTATTGCCTCTGTCAATCCCCTCACTCCCACGAAGGATTCCTTCTCACTCTCACCCTTTCAAAAACCCTATGCCGTTGTCAACCCTCACGAAGGAAACCCTCTCATCGCTCCATCACCCTCTCCCTCACAAAGGTATTTTTATTCTTTTTCCATAAGACAATTTGTTCTATCAATTGTCTTGTCTTTGAATTGTTTTAATGAAATTGATAATTATAGGGTTTGATGTGGTTGATTTCAGTGAAAAACTGGGATTAAGAACAGTCAAAATTTGGATACTCGGTCATTCTTCTCACTCGAAACTCTTCTATAAAGGTAAGTGAATCACAATACCCATCTTTGAATATTGATTTGTTTGCTGCTAGGTTGTGATTTCGGGTTTTAGGGTTTTTGATTTGGGATTTGTTATTCATGTGCTCCTTCAAATTTGGGTTTTAGGGTTTCTGATTTGGGGTTTTTGATTTGGGCTTTGGGGTTTCTAATTTGGGTTTAGAGTTTCTGATATGTTTTTTTTATTTATTTATTAATTTGCTAATGTCCCTTTATATTTTCCCTGGATATAAATCTCATGGACTAAGGGTTCCCTTAAAAGCTTCTTGAATCTTATATGTAGACAGAAAGAACATAATATTAAGCTAATTTTCATGTACCTGTCGCACTCTATCAAGCAATTATTGCACTATTGTGAGTGAAAACAAAAGGAGCACGTACGTGTGTAATTTGAAATCAATGAATTACATTTTTTTATGTCTGCTAATGGACATAGAAATATCACTTTCGTTTCTGCAATATTTGAGCAGACCATCATAACACTTGTTTTTTTATTTATTAATTTGCTACTGTGTTGTGATTTGTGTTATTGTGGTTTTTATTAGTGTTTTAATTGTTTATGTTGAATATGACTGCGGTTTCTCTTTTTTGAATTCAGTCATGGAAGCAACTAAAATATTAATGTGAATGCATGACTCTATTTTTGGGAGTCTTTATTTGGAAAAAATAAGGCAGAAGAAGCATTGCTAGCAAGTGAACTTCGATACACTATAAGTCACTGTGATACTATGTATAAGAGACTGAGTTCCAACTACTTACTCTAGTCTAATGTTCTTATTTTACTCTAGTTCCATACTATTCTTTGTCTTGTAGGAAATTTATGTCAGAGATGCTTTGGCAAAGTCCATAGATATATGCATGCCTGTTTAATTGGTTGGTTGAACAAATGAGTAAATGATTTGTTGTTGGCAAAAGACGTACAGAAAGATCAGTTAGTGTTCAAGATATATATGGATTTGAATCGTTAAATGTATGTGGATATTAAACTTTATCTCGTTCATTCTTTATATTTGTGTGATTATCATTTTCTTGTTTAAATTTTAAAGTATTTTGGTACTTTGATGCTGCATATATCTGCAGAGGAATAGTCTTGAGCAGTTCTGCATGCTTATGTATATCTAATTCAGTATGTATATGCAGAGGAATATTTTTGAGCAGTTCTTCTATATATCTAATGCTTATGTATTTTAGTTACTAGTTATATATTTCTTGTCTAATTCAGTCAATCTCTGATTTAGTGCATGTTTACTGCAGCCCAAACTCAGCCCAAGAAGTGAAAAGACCATGGGTTTTATGTGCTAATGAAGCTTCAGTTATATTTTCATAGAACTCTCAAATCGTCGAAGACTGTTTAAGAGGTAGGTGGTTAATCTTTGATATGTTGAAATGATAATATGGCTTAAAAATATGATTAGTGATTAATTCCTAAGTCTTCATGTGATTTTGAATATTTTCACTAATTAATCTTATTTTTTTGTTATTTAAGGAAGGGAGCATAATTCACATATGGATGCAAGGGAGCCTAATCCACCTATGGATGCAAGAGGATCATTTAGTACTAGAAATGTTTGATTTTTTTTTAATCTTCATAATTAATATAGATTATATTTAGGCTATTATTAATTTTGTGTTGTATTATCACACACATTTAATGTTTGTAGTAAGATTTATATAACGTCGATTATAATATTTTATGTAACTTTGATTATATTTTAATGAATGTTTCGATATTGTGATTTTTTTTTTAACAATTTGCGGGAAAACCTCCGCAACAAAACCCCCGCAGTTTATTCGGCAGGATACCAGCGGTTGCCCAAAACCCTCGCAAATAATTTGTGGGAGCGGCGATTTTGAAAACTCCTGCAATCCAATTTGCGGAGGTTGAAAACCCCCGTAAAATAGCTTACCCCCCCCCCCCCTCCCCCCGCAATCTGGGCGCGTTTTTTTGTAGTGAGTCGTGTCTTCAACTCATCCAACTTGTCGATGGAGGTTAAAATAAATCTGACATGAGCTTCCATTTGATTAACTCGAGACATGATTCGCTTAGATGTGGATGCACGAGAAAATACCATAATAAAATGAAATGAAATAAAGAATAAAATGAAATTTAGATTAATTGGAGACATATATTTATATAAAATATGGTGTAATATTATCCCATAAACTATTGGTGCATTGTCCTCCGCATAAAACAAAAAAAACATATATTTATATTACATTAGTGATATATTGGTAAAAAAAATGTTGGTGCATTATCGACCACAAAAAATATGTCGTTGCACTATCAACCATAAAAACTATGAACACAAACAAAAAAGCTCATATCATATATGGTGAAATTTCTTCTTCGTCTTCATTATCCAACAAAACTGGATTGTCTTTATTTATTTCTTTCTGAGCGGGTGCTCTTCTTTTTGAATATCCATGAGTTTACAAAACAAAGATTGCCTATCCAAAAAAGTATCTTCACATGTCTCATCTTTATCTTTCTTGTATAATTCCATTTCGTAAATAATGGAAGTAGTGGACACCCATCTTTCAAAAATACATAAACAGATTGATAGGAGATTAAACCGATACACATAATGTGAGAATTCGGGTTATGTGGTGGTTGGCCTCTAACAAAGAAAAAGTTTCAGAATTAAGATTTTCATATTTTTTTATCTTAACTACAATTTTATTGTAGCAAGTTGCGATAATGTGACACATATTCGATAACGTCAATCACTTCTCTTTTGGTGCAATCTCATTATTTAGTGGAGGGTACAAACAGGGGCGGACCTGGACTGGGCCTGCTGTGGCAGGTGCCACACCAGTCCAGGCCCAATTTTTTTTTTTTAATAAAAAAAAATGAAACATCAGAACCCACCCACCGCGCCGATCCCCTTCCCTCTTTCCTTCTTTCAGGCGCTCGATCCCCTTCCTCTTTCCTTCTTTCATTTTCCTCTTCTCACTCACACCACCAGTCACCACTCACCACCCACCCACCGCGCCGCCTGCCAGACGCCAGTACCACCATCATCATCCGCCCCTGGTTCCACCACCATCATCTTCGCAAATCTCACCAGGTTGAACAGATTTCAAGTAAGTTCATTTTTTAATACCCTGTGAAATTCTCTAATGTAACACCGGTTTTTATGTTAATGTTTAAAGCTGGCCAATATTATTATTTCTGTTGATGTTTTTGTTCCAGATTTTGTTTTGTGGGTTTTGATTATGCGCAAACATGCTTTAGTTTACTTCCATTAACAACAAAGATTTAACCCTACTCCTGTAAACAAAGATAAAAGCAACTTACATGCATCTATGGTTTTGCTAAATCAGTTTTTTTACCTAATTCAATTGTTCCTCTTTGCGGCTTTTTGATTGTGAGTGTTTTGAAACACAAAATTCAAATTTGTGTGCCATCTCATTTATCTTTTGTTTTTGTTTTTAAGTAATCCCTCAATTTAGTCATCCAAGTATCACTCTCTCCTGCTCTGCTGACTGCTTCTGCAATTGATAAATGGTTCTTATTTCTTAATTATGTAATATGTAATGTAAATCAGAAGGAAAAAAAACATTAATTTTGTTGTGTAATTGAATCAGGTCAGGATGAAGAAATTTTTTCCAGTTATGCCCCACTGGTATTGAAAGTCCAGGTCCGCCCCTGGGTACAAACCATCTTTGATATATTTCAAGTGTGTCTAAGAACCAAATTCTGACATATAATCACGCTTATGATTAGTTGACTCTTTAATCAATGTATTATGAATCGACTATCTTCACTCATACCAACTATCATCATTGCAATAAAATAAAGAGTAAATTACACTTCTCTCCCCTCAAAGATGCTTGAATTACACTCACATCCACTCTTATGTTAAAATATACACTTCCCCCCTCTTATTCAAAACATATTGAAAAATATTTCACTCCCCTCCCTTGAGAGAAACTTGAATTACATTCCCCTCCCCTCTTATGTTAAAATTTACGCTTTACTCCCTCAATAATTTTTTTTATTTATAATAATCTAGCAAAAAAATAATATAACACACTTCGAAGAAAAATAGTATTGCGGGTCCATTTTTATATAATCAAATTTTGAATACATATTTTTCGCTATTTTTTATTCACAATTCCATTAACATGTAGTTTTAAACCCTATTATAAAATATGAAACAACCCAAAATAAAATTATAAATGTAAAAAATTACAAAAGTCGATTAAGTAGGGTTATTTAAAAGTGAATTTTATACTCCAAATGATAAAATTAATAACAAAATATTTAAATTTAATTATCATTAACATTTAAATTATAAAGAAACGAATTACTTATATTATAAGATTTTACGTAACCATCTAGAAGCAAGGATGTGTTGGATGACGAGTCAAGATCCTCTCCATTTATTAGTCTCTCCATTTCTTCCATTTGGAGAGATAAAGACACAAAGAAATTTGAAAATAATTAATAGTTGTGGGTCCTACTAAGTGGGGGACCCACTACATACTTTTTTGTATCTATCTCTCACCAAATGACATTGTCTATTTATTTTAAGCAAATGAAGAGGATCTTAACTCGTTGGATGACACCCTTTATTTAGAAACTCAATAACAATTTGAAAATCTGATTTTGTCAAAATTCGCCTAAGTCCTCCATTCCAAGACATTCTAAAGCCCAATAATAACATCTGCAATTCTTCGTGAGTAATAGTGCATGTGCACAAGTTGGAAGTAAAACCAACTAGGAAATTGCTCTTCTCTTATACAAAACTGTTCACTCTCACGTGAATTGACCAAAATAACCCCAATGTGAATTAACTCACGTTCGATATCACCAATGTGAGTTAACTCACACTGAACCCTAACGTGAGTTAACTCACGTTAGTTTACTTATGTGATTTATTTATTGCAATAGTCGTATGATTCAGTGCCTCTTTCCTTCTACATTACAGTTCATGGACTAAATTGGTAAAATGTTGATAGTTTAAGTACAAAATTGATGGTTTATTCTATCAAAAGTAATAGCTAATTACATGTAAATATTGAGCAAGAGAGATAATTGCAAAAATCATGACAATAAATTTTTAATATTTTTTGTGATGAAAAAGGCAAGTAATATTTGGTCAAGAAGACTTTTGTTTAATTTAAAATTTTGAATGTCATTTAATTAGGATTTTCTATACTTCGAAAGTTGAATATAAAAATCTTGTGATATTCAAAAAGTTGTCTAGCTATGTTTTTTTGTTAACAATCATCAAATAAATTGCTTAAAAATCATCGAAAAATTACCATGAATTGCTTAAAAATAATTTTTCAATAGAAAGAAAATTATTGAAGATACTTTTGAAGTTTTCTTTTTTCAATATTTTTTTTGATTTTATATACTTTTAAAGTTTTCTTTTGAAGTTTTCACTATGTAGAAATCTTGTGATATTAAAAAAAAACTTATTTTCAATAAAAATGATTTTCTATACTTTTAAAGTTGAATATAGAAATATTGTGATTTTTTCAATGATTTTCTTTAATGTCCATTTCATTTTTTCACTCATTTCTATTTCTACAAAATTGTCCAGTTATATTTTTCTTTTACTAATCCTCTAAAATCATGTTTCTTTTGACCAATATAATAATATGAACTTATAAATTACCCGCTTTTTGCTAAAGAAATTAGCCTTAGCGATTACCTGTATAGTCTTTTTTTTTTAGAAATGATATTTGAACAACTATATTTTTTGACAATTTTTTTAACAATTTTTTCGCTCATACTCACATTATGTTTTTAATTTATCTCTCGATTGTTTTAGTTTTTGTGTTAAATATTATTTTTTTTATAAAATTTTGGTTGTCTCAAAAGTTATCATATAAATGTATGTTTAAATAACACAACTCTTTTTTTTAGCAAATTACTCCTATATAGTCACAAGTGATATATTTTAGTTAAAAAAAGAAATTGACAAATGATATTTCTCGGACAAAAAATTAATTACCGATAAAATTGTGTTTAGTACGCAAAATTTTCATGATTAGAGAAAAAAAAATCTTTGGACTGTACAGTATAAACGCACGTGGCGCCACACGTGATTAAGGGTTTCCTTCCTTCCATCTCAAATTATTTATTCTGCATTTTCATTTCTTCGCTGTCTTCGCTCTCAACTGCTGCGGAGGGTGCTGCTTGCTTACTTGCCAGCTGCTTCATATATTCTAGAGAGAGAAACTCTTTTTCAACTCTCTCTCTCTCTCTCTCTAAAATGGCCGCCGATGATGAACCAATGCCCACTCGTTGGTCTTTCGAGGTTCGCCAATTTTCCCTTTTCTTTTCTCTCTGTTTCCCGAGAAAATACTTGAAAATTCTCAGATTCCCGAATTTTTTATGCTTCGATTCTCTGATTTCATCTAAACTAGTTCAACAATTTGTTAGTGTTAGTTTAACGATTTTCAGGCGATTGGAGCTGTTCTTGTTGCTTCAATCGGTTTTTGCTTTTTTTTTTCTACTAGCTTTCCGAATTTCTAGGAAATTTTACTTGTTGTTGCCGGTTGATTTTTTGTGATGCAGTTTTTGTTTTGGTTTATTGATTTTGTTAGATGTGAATTTGAATCTTGATCTGGTGGATTGCATTGTTGATTTATGATGATAGTTTTTAATTATTTGTTTGGATCTTCAGGAGTTCAAAAAGTATTATGATGTTAGGCTTGGTAGGAAGAAACTGGCGGCGGAGAATGGTGAGAATGCTGTTAGTAATGGAAGTTCGTCCGGCATTGCATCCAATGGCAATTCACACGGCAAAGTAGCATCGGATAGGGCTATTTATGAGCAGTTTCAAAGCCAGGTACCGTGTTTGATATGTCGAGTTTCTTGCTGATTTGGTTGTTACTCTTTTAAAATTTAACTGATTTTGTTTTGTTATGTCGTTTTTCTTTATGTTTCAGGTGCAAAATCCAACACATACAAATGGTTTTGGACCAAACGGTGTTGATGACAAGCCGTAAGATTCTTTGATCCGTTACTTTGTATTATTGGACATTGTGATTGGCAAATAATTAGTTTATGTTCTGCTGTGAGGATTAATCGAATAAAAATCTGAGAAAAAAAAGTATTAGAATACTACTTGAGTTGTGAATCAAGTTTATGATTCGATAATTAAATAGCTAGTCAACTATCTATTGAAAACCATCATTTTATTGATTAAATATCCGTTTCAAGTTAATTAATTAAGGTAATTGACCAGTGGTGGTGTACTGTTAGTGTTTATGAGTCATAAAAGGGTACGTACTTTTAGTGCTGATGATGAAAACAATTCTTCCATAGGATAATACTTTATTCTATGAGCCTAGCATAGCTTATCCGCATGCTAATCTTTGTTGCACTAAAACTGATGTGTATGAAACCCATAACCTAGAAATTTTCAGAGAAAACCGATTCAATGTGTAACTTGACTTCCTGACAAATTCAAAAACTTTTTTATATATTAAATGTGATATTTTTTTAAAAATGGCAGATATAGCCAAGTTATCTAGTTTGAACATGCCTTATGTCATGTCTTTAATAAATGAAACAAAATTTTACTGAACCAAAATACTTTTGGTGTGACTTATACTAGTTAGAGTAATTTATTGGAATTTGAAATGTCATTTTATATCACAAACATGTAAGTTATCATCCATAATTTATTTAGCAACCAATTGGTTCAACTATGACTAAAGTTCCCGACGCTCAAAATTTGACAAGCGAGATTGGGCAGTTATAGGATCAAGGAATTTTTTCGATTTTCTTTCATTGCATGTTGAATTGGCCTATTGTCATGCTTACTTTGTTTCTTTTAGGCTTTTTACCACCTAACGGGAAAGAAAAAGACAATATGATATAGTTGTTCATAGTTTAACAGCCATCACTGAAATTGATTCTTTGATCTTTACTCACAAATGTAGCAATTAATAGTATCATCATCTCATGAGTTCTCCGACTCTTAGGTACTGTATTGAAGATTGAGAATTCGTTTCCAACAAAAGGAAGAACCATACATATTGTACAGCTCTGCATCTTTAAGATGCGACAACTGAAATTGATCATTTGATCTTTGCTCACAGTTGTAACCATCAGTAGTATCATCCTATGAGTTTTCTGATTATTGAGGGACTATTTGGAAGATAGAGTATTTCTTCATTCTCTGAAGTACTGAAAACTATAATAATTACAATTATCTTTAACATTTACAGGCAGAAGTCTTTGATTCCACCTTTTGAATCTGCAGAAATGCGTGCTTTAGCAGAGAGCTTAAGTAGGTAAAATTTCTCTTCTTTTAGTCTTTTACACACCCTTGAGACAACTGGTAACGGCAAGGACATTGTGTGTTGGTCAAGGTTTTCTAATGTCTTTCTATTCGGTTTAAGTTCTATTTTCATGTATGTATTTATCATTTCACATAATACCATTGCCAGGGATATCATTCGCGGGAGTCCAAATGTGAAGTGGGAAAGCATCAAGGGTTTAGAGAATGCCAAACGTTTACTGAAAGAAGCTGTAGTGATGCCGATTAAGTATCCCAAGTAGGTCTCACTAATGAAAACGTACTATGCCTAATATAAATTCTTTGTAGTAGTTTTTTTTTTTCATTTTAAATTACTTGATATGCTAATGGCCTCAAGATTTGTTATTTGCAATTTTTACCACCTCAGTCGTTTAGTTTATTTTTTTAGAAATTTGTTGCAATCTTGATTTGAAGCAACTAATAATGCTAAAAACGGTTTAGTTCAGATTTAAGATATTGTCCGGAAATGGTTGACTAATATATTTTCTCCCCTTGCATATGTGCAAATAAAAATTTACTTGCGATATGGCATGAATTTTTTTTTTTTACTCATAGTGAAGCCTGTCTTTCTCATTTGTCTAGGTACTTTACTGGTCTGTTATCACCATGGAAGGGCATTCTCCTTTTTGGTCCCCCAGGGACAGGAAAGGTTTGTATTGAATTTCCCTTCAGAAATATATATATGTTGCTTTCTCAGTTTCACACTAAAACCGTAAGAGAATAGTATTTGTTTTTTTGTGAATAACATTACATATTAAAAAATAAACTATGTTTAGCTTTTCTATTTTCATATTTTGATGATTGTGACTATGACAGCTTCATTTCAAATAAATGAATAACTGTAGATTTTTTTGTTCAAATGTTGCAGACAATGCTTGCAAAGGCAGTTGCAACTGAGTGCAACACTACATTTTTTAACATTTCAGCATCGTCTGTTGTCAGCAAATGGCGAGGTATGTGACTAACAACCTTTCCCTCCTATTTTTGCGAGTATTTTTTTCTGCGTAAATCTGAATCTTGGTATGAAACTTGAAAGAGTTCAATGTTTCAAGAAATTTACTTAAATCTCTTGCCCTTGCATCAGAACAGGAATCCAAGATAATTGTAGTATAATATCTATTTTTAGAAGATAAAATAATATATATTTAGAGGATGATATGACTAAATATTGTTCTTCAAATATTGTGATGTTACAATTACAACTACCATAAATTTTGCAAATTGATCATATATACTCTTTTTGGTTTGGAGAAGTCATTTTTTCAATATTCTCTTCCTCTGTTTTATTTGCCCAAATAGATACAAAAAGGCTTGGACATCATATATCATATCATAACACTGGTTATTGTCAGTGAGAATAACTTACAGCAGCCCCTTGATATAGCACAGATAACTTGTATTAAAACAATTGGTTGCACGAGTCTCTAGATATTGTTTTCCTGGACCTTTTGTTGTGTTCCGACGTCTCATTGTAAACCTATGATATGGAATAAAAATATGGCACTATTTTTATATCTAATACCCTCACTATTAATCTTTTGGAATGATACAAATTATGGGTTTTTATTCTTCAAATCCATTAAATTTAGTGCATATGATTTAGATGATGAGAGCTCCTAACTCAATTCGAACCTTTCAAAAACTCTGAATTGGAATTTAATTATGTTGTTCTTTTCATACCTCCAATACCCTGTTCTCATGAAATATGAAATTTTTCTTCGCAGTGCTGAAATCATTTATGGTTGAAGTTTCACTGTCTAAAATCTCCCTCACCCCAAAATATGCTTTCCATTAAGTGCTGAAAACTCATTGCAAAAACATTTTAATTGCTGGCTTCTCTGCCTCCATTTTTTTTGCTCCTCGTTTCTCTTTGTTATACTTTGCAATTTTGCGTAGATGTACATTTTTACAAAGGTTTTTTATGATTGCAGGTGATTCAGAGAAGTTAGTAAAGGTGTTATTTGAGCTTGCAAGGCATCATGCGCCCGCAACAATATTTCTTGACGAAATTGATGCAATCATTAGTCAACGTGGTGAGGGACGCAGTGAACACGAAGCAAGTAGACGGTTAAAAACTGAACTACTCATTCAGGTGATGCATGCTTCTGACATATCATTGAGTTACTTGTTGTATTGTTAGCTCTACCGCCAACACATAGCAGTTGATTTTTCCCCTGGGACATCATATTTGGGAACTCTGTTGATTTATTTCTTAGTCTAAACTGATTTTATTGAGCTTATGCTAAATTTGAAAGTGTTTTTTGGCATGAGGGGCGGATACAATGGTGATGAGTACGAACCTATGACCTCACACTTACTTTGAAAGCTATCACCTTTATAAGACTCCTTTTTATGTCACGTCTCCCACCCTCCCTTATGTCAGATTAATGTTATATGTGATGGGGACAAATGTCGCCGCTGAGTATGATGAGGAAATTTATTGAATAAACATGTTATTGATCATAAATTGCCCCCATGAACCAGCAACTATAACGGAGTCGGATAAAAAACAATAAAAGGTACTTTACAATTTAAGAAACCCACTGCTAGTCTAAATGTAATACCACATTCTCATCGTAAATAGACAGTAACGATAATCGTTGGAATTGTAAGAATTTCAGAATTCTATTTTTCATTTTCTTCCCATTTTACTTTACACATAATCCAGCATTTCTTCTAGTACCCTTCGGTATGGAGGAAGGTCCTTAAACTTCTCATACATAATTTGAACAGTGAACAAAGATTAAAGATAGATTATGTCTCAGAAATATCCAAATAAATGATTAAAACTTAGCTTTTGCAGAATCTTTAGTGACGTTGTCCATTAGTTATTTAAGTTTCCATGGTGCTTGGCGTTTGGAACTGTGAACGTTTTTTCTTTTTACTTCAGTTTGTGCCTTCTGCAAATTCAGTCTCAAAGTAAATATGAATTATTACAATACAATGAAGCTGCATATATATATATATATATATATAGCGCCTGCCATGCTTTTTCCGATATTAATCATTTAGATTAGATTGCAGATGGATGGTTTAGCACGGACAGATGAACTTGTTTTTGTTTTGGCGGCAACAAATCTTCCCTGGGAATTGGATGCAGCCATGCTTAGACGTCTTGAGAAGCGAGTATCCTTCCAGTTTAAGTTTTTGCTTAATGTTCATGATAATTGAATTGACCAAATTGTTCTAGTCTTCTAAATGACATTTTACTTCATGGAATTTGAAACTGGTCTTGTGGAAGATACATGTATTATCCGTTAGATTTCCTTCTTATTTTTTGGGAGCATGGAGTAAATTAGTAAGCATTTCGAATCACCTCATTACTTATGCTTTCTAGAGTACTGTCATTATAACGTTTTATTCCTTACAAACGAACCTGGTGTTCTTTCTAGTTTGCTTGGTAAGTTATCAAAATATCAGTAATTGTTGTTTTGGGGTTAGATTTCATTTGCATTTGAAGTAGGCATGCTTACAGGTGCGTATGAACACAATATGCATCGCCATCACAAAAAAGAACACAGTATGCATGAAGCTCATTGCAGCCTTATTTATTTATTTATTTATTCAAGATATTTGGGACATACCAAATGTTACTATCTTTTAGGTCTGTTTTGTGAGATAAAAATGTTGCCACTTAATTTTTACCCCCTTTGATCAGCAAATTGATGCTTATTGTCTTTTTCCGTAACGTTGAGGATAGATCATAGTTCAGTGCTTATTTCATTGATGTTCAATAAGCAATCTGATGTTGCATTTGAATGCTGCACTGATTCTTTTTAATGGTTGTCCCTTGACCTTAAATGAAAGATCCTTGTACCACTTCCAGAACCAGAAGCAAGAAGAGCAATGTTTGAGGAACTCCTTCCTCTGCAGCCTGATGAGGAACCGATGCCCTATGATTTACTGGTGGACCGGACAGAAGGATATTCAGGCTCGGATATCCGCCTACTTTGTAAAGAAACGGCAATGCAGCCATTGAGACGCTTAATGTCACAACTTGAACAAGAACCAGATGTGGTGCCTGAAGAAGGTATATCGCTTACAAAATCTAGCCTCAATATGTATCCATGATGTGTGCCTGAACAGGAACACTTATATCTGTTCCTTTTAAGTTTATTTTTCAAATATGAGCATTTCTCATGAAATTTGAACATTGTTTGTTATTTTCGTCAAGTTAATTTTACTACTTGTGAATTATAAGTAATTATTATGGTGCAGAGTTGCCAAAAGTTGGGCCAGTCATGCCTGAAGATGTAGAGGCAGCTTTAAGGAACACACGGCCATCTGCTCATCTCCTTGCCCACAAATACGACACGTTTAATGCCGATTATGGTAGTCAAATACTTCAATGAAATGATGTAATTGTTATCATTAGGTGATCTATGATTTGGGGTCATAAAATTGTTGCGGCGCAACTAGGAAAAATAAAATAGTATTGTTTTGGGTAAAGTGATGTTGTTTATAGATTTTCATGACATGTTAATCACATTCTTCTATGTAAGTAATATTATAATCTGTATGCAGCTTTATATTTGATTTTGTTCATTGTTTATTAGTAGTACCAAGTTTTTTTTTTTTTTTTTTACAACTTAAGTAACAAACTGCACAGAATGTTTCTGTTCTTTAAAATCCCACATTAGTTTGTTTTACTTTGAAATAATATTTTCTGGGCATATTCTCACTTCCCACAAGTTTAATTTTTGCACTATTTTATAATTAGAAAATGAAGACTTGTCTTTTGGTAAAAATAAATGAATACGAAGACTTGTTTCAGCATTAGGTGTTCAATGAAGTATTGTTCACGTTCAGCATTAGGTTTTCTTTAAAATGAAGACTTCATAATTCCTATTTCTGCTCGATGCTGAAACTGGGAATCCAGTAAAGAATCAGGTTATGTTTCATGGAAAAACAAAAATCCGATTTTATTATGAAATTTAAAATTATTTCCCTAGAAAATACAGATCCACCTCTTTACATGAGAATAAATATGGCAATTTCGGCTTAACAAATAAATATGGCAATTTCTAATTTTGAGGGTTGAAGTAAAATCATTATAATTGTTTTTAGGTTTATATACATTTTTAGCCCGATATTTTACGAACTTCAAGATTTAGGTTCTTATCCTCTTATAAAAAGATTTAGGTTCTTCTATTTTATTGTTCATGTGTCCACATACATTGTTTTACCGTTTTGATTTCCACATTTTTAATTATAGTTTTGTTACTCAACTTTGAGAATTTTAGGCACTTTTAATCCTAAAAACCAAGGACCAAAATTTAACTAAAAAATAGTGAGAACTAAATTTGAGAAACTAATATATTCCAAAATCAATCGGTATTTGTTAAAGGAAGTCAAATTCTTGATGATATCTTAATTGCTAATTAAGTGGTTGATGAAGATAAGAAGCGAGAGAAAGAATTGTTAATGTTCAAGGTGAATTTCGAGAAGACTAATGATCGGGTGGAGTGGAAATTCCTGGATCCTATTATGAGAAAAATGAACTTTCTATGTAAATGGATGAGGTGGATAATGAAGTGTGTTAGTTCAACTTTAACTTCAATTTTGGTTAATGGGAGCTATACAAATGAATTCAAGATTGAAAGGGGTTTGAGACAGTGTCACCCTCTTTCACCTATAGCGGCTGAATGTTTGAATTCTATGTTGTGTGCTTCAGTCAATGTTGGTCTTTTTTTTGGGTTTCATTTTGGTTATGATCCTTTTTTTAGGGTGACTCGTTTGCAGTTTGAAGATGACACTTTGATGATTGGAGAAAAATGTTGGACAAATATTAGAGCTATCAAGGCTATTTTGTTGTTGTTTGAATTGATGTAGAGTTTGAAAGTGAATTTTCAAAAAAAGTTTTTTGTGGGTATTAATGTGCCAGAGTCTTGGTTAGAGGAGGCAACTGATGTGCTTTACTATAAAGATGAAAAAGTTATGTTTAAATATCTTAGTCTCCCGATGGATGGCAATCCTCTTATGCTTTCTTTTTGGAGGCCTCTGATTGATAGAATAAAAAACCGTTTATCTGGTTAAATGGTGTTGGAGGTTGAGGTAGGATGAGGATGGGTTATGGTTTATGGTGTTGGTGCAAAAAATATGGGTTGGCTAGAGATGTAATTAGTTATGGTGCGGGTTAAGGCGTCAACTTGGTGGAATGAGTTGATCCAGTGTTGATCAGTTGATCCTTGCTTGTTAGTAGTTGCGATGTTTGGGAGGGGTTGAGATGTCGAGCTTGTGACCAAGAGTTGTTGTGTTGATGTTTATTATTGGATAATATTTAATTTTTTGGATCCTAGTGGGAATGACAAGTGGGTTTTGAGGGGTGATCATAGTGACATGTATAATGTGACAGAGGCATACAATTTGCTAGTCTAGAGGGAGAAAACATGTACTGAGAACCCAAACACAAATGACATAATTTGGAAAAAAGAGGCTCCTCCGTTGAAGGTGTCATTTTTTTGCATGGAGATTCTGGACCAATCATGTACCGACGAAGGATAATTTTTTTAAGCATGGGATTTTACATAATGATTCTCGAATAATTTTGTATAGAAGACTGACATCTTTTGATTCATGTAGTCGACTCTATTCAGTGAGATAAAACTTGGTTGTTGTTGTTGTATTCTAGGATTTGCACTAACGGATACATTTTCTTTAATTGCGATGTTTTTCATATACTTTGGTGTATGATTTTGAATTGGTTAGGCATGTCTCGAGAACATTATTAAACAATGCAACTATGAATGTTCATCATCAATTTTGAGGGTTACATGTTCATGTTGGATTAATTATTTAATTAATCAATTATGTATTGACAATAATAAATTAGTATAAGTTAATCTTAATATAAATTATGATCTATTGTGTTAAGCACTAATCAATTGACGAATATGTGTGATTGGACTATTATTTCTAAATGGACCGTGATCGGTTGGCCAATTTAGCTAAGCCCAATGAGAGGTCCCTGCCCTCAGTCGTTTAGTTATTTAAACGTCATACAGTGTGGTGAAAACCATAACCTAAACGATGATGAGGGTAGTCATCCCTCTCATATTTGTTGGTTGTTGTCCTTCATGAACCTAAACCTGTACACAATTTCTTCTTCCTTCTTTGTTATTAATGATATGCTATAATTTGCATCTAATAATCTATGACTAAGTATTAAATTTATCAATAAGTATCAGAGCCAAATAGATACAATTACGGTTATCACGTATGAACCCTATTTTGGTTGGATCAGAATTTGTGTATAAATCGATTCAATTATTCTTGATATTAAATTAGGGGTTTGTGTATGTCGTATATGGCTTTATTATTTGATTCGTATGTCGCATGATATGAAATTTGTTTTCAGTCATATATGGGTGTGGCTATTTGAATCGATCAATCCCAATACAAGGTATTAACAATTCTCAAAATTCTTAAAAGACATTTCTTGTCCAATGTATAGTGATTTTGTTCCTTAACAAATCCAAGTAAATCGCTGTGTATTGGTATTTTATGAGAAATCCATGGTTTTTATATTCTAATTTATCAAAACACTATTTTCCGATCTATGATTTCAATCTATTATTCATATTATTCTAAAAGTTGTTAAATGGTTTCTCTTAGTTAATCGCGAACAAAACCCTAATATTTTCGATTCGTGATTTCCATGAACTGGTTTAATAATCTGAAAAATTGATATGTGCAATCCTTTTGTTTCTATCTCGGGATCAAAAGCATTTAAAAATGGATCAAAACGGTGGCCGAAATCACAAAATATCGTCGGGTCTAAGCGGTTCAAACACGACCCGTTTCTGGGGATACGGTAAAGAAGATGCAAAGCACACTCACTTAAAAAAATAAATAAATAAATAATGCCTACTCGCGGTTGTAGTGCATGGGGCGCCTGTACAATATTTAAAATTCCATTTTTTTATTTTCTTTTACCAAATAATAATAATTTAATATTATAAATATTTTGGTATAATTTTGGAATTTGTTTTGACATCCGAAAATATATTATGTAATTTTATATGGGGATAATTAAATTATATTTTAAGATAGTATATTCTCACATTTGTTGTGTGAAAATTTTATGAACATTTCTTACTCTTATATGACACATAAGACATATCTCACTCTCCAAATTGATGTGTCATTGAGGAATTGTTTATTCCCTAGTTAACCAGTAAATATTCTATTATTTTGGGATAAAATTATAATTTCTTTTGCACCCAAAATATATTTAACAAGATTTGATTTAATCTATACCCTTAAAATTTGGGATTTAAATTATTTATAAAATCTCTAAGTATTTGATGTAAATTAATATGAGAATCAAATATTCTTTAGTTTTGAGTCTAAAATATCCTATGAGAAAATATTCTTTTATAGTAATAACACTTATGTGAATAATTTCTTTCAATATCATATATTCTCAATATTTGAGCCTAAACTTGAAAATTCTCTCATATATTAGTAACACTAACTATTTAATCAATTAAAATGTTACTATTGTTTGTACCGAAAAAATAAATAATAATAAGATGTTACTGTTGTGAATTTATAGAAGGTTCAATTTTAATAACTCTAATGCTAAATAAAATTGATTAAAATTTTATGATTTTAAATAATCTTGGCATTATAAATATTCTAATATAATATATTCTTTAATTCATATTATCTTAGCATAAAGATCCAACGTTTTCTAGTTGATCAATCTTCTGCAACATATATAAATCTTGACACTTTTTCTAATCTTTGTCACAAATTGATTTAAAAGGTCGCAATATTTTATTATGAGTATAGTGAATTGTATATTATATATGGCATTTATATTAAATGAATCTAAAATTGGCATATTTCTCTTTAATATACATTATACTTTCTACTATACTCTATAATCTAGACTCATAATTTATTACTTTAAATTTTATAACAAATACTATTAACTCTTTAATTATGTGTCTTGTCACAATTAAACATTTGGATCACAATAATATTAAACTGTATATAGTGAATGGTGCATTGTTGCATTTTTTATGCTAAAATTTGAATTATGAATTGATATTTGTACGCCTCTTTGTTGTTTATCCTTTAAATATCATCAAAACAACTTATTAAGAATTGGGGGCAATTTAAAACAATTTTTTTTGAAGCAATTATCATCCTTACAACTGAATACTTATATAAATCATAATGATTTATATTTAGAGTCTCATATATGTTTAGTTATAATGACTTATTCTTTATTCATGATTATTTTAATATGACAATATCAATAATATATATATATTCTCGTCAACTCATCAAAATTCATTGACTCTAAGTACAATGTCACATTCTATGAGGTCATTTGTAATTTAATTTTCAACCTCGTGTGACTTATTATTGCATATATGAAGTAATTTATTTCTTCTTGTATTTTGTTGTGCAACTATGGAATCCTATATAAAAGTGATATCATTTTTCTAAGATATTATAAACATAACTCTATAATTATTATATATTGTTTTCTTACTATAATACTCCATTTTGTATTATAAATATTATTTCTAATTTATGGTGGGAGTATTTAAAATTTTATTCTAAGAGTTCTATTCTGGATAAAATACAAAAACTATTTGAGACACTTTTATTTTACATAATAACTCTTGTCATTATACTATTTCATATAATTAAATTCTAAAGTCTTATTTATGATCTGCTCGTTTAAAATATTAAGCATGTATTTCTATTATTTGAATATGACCGAATTTGAGTAGATTAAGTATAGTTGTTTACACATGATATTATTTTATCATATTCTCTTGAGCATAAATATAATTGATTTGTATTATTGTAATATCACTTATCGTGGATACAATTATGCAAATTTTGTTAAATAGATTAGCATTATATTGGTGACAATCATACCCTATCGGTGTGTTGTTATTAATATAATTTTGTTATTACTCGGTGCACCTTAATTTTTTATACTTATGTCAAATATAGTTAGATTACCCCATCAATATTTAAATTTTTGAGACATAAGAATTGTACATTGTGATGATATAGTTCTTACTTATTATCCTTAAGGTCCTCGAATGAGATTACAATAAGTATGTCACTCTGATAAAAGACATGTAGCGAACTGTATAAATTTTGCAATCCAGTGTTATTCTAATTTCGAACTAAATTTCTACTTAAATGTTATTATATATATATATATTGGATTGCTACCATCCCTGTGTTATGTGAGTGAGAAATAGTTTAATATTTATTTAAAATATTTATTTTGAATTACTTAACATGATCATTCTGTGATAGAGAAATTGTAATATCCCGCTTAAGCGTGACTTTTAACAGTATTACAGGAATTAAACGTATGGAATGGCAAAATGGTAAATATTGAGAAAAGGACCAAAGTGGATAAATATGAATTTATTCATGTTTATCATTCATTTCTCACACTAGAAAAATCTGATTTTCTTCTCCCCTCTCTCTAGAATTCGCCCATCATCATCAGCATCACCATCCTTGTAATCATCATCAAATCTTGTGGAATATTGGCTAGGAAACTTAGTTTAAGAAGTTGGAACAAGAAGAAGTTAAGGAAAAGGCAAGAAAGGATCAAGAGATCAAGCTAGGTTTTGGTAGAGGAAGCCTCTCAAGAACAGCAACTTATATGTGAGTTCACTAGATTAGCAGTTATCCCTTGTGGGTTGTGTTGTGTGAGTTTTATGAGATAATTGCTAAGTTAAAGAAAATAATAGGTTTTTCCCCCAATTTGATACATATGCTTGATTCCTGGTTAATCTATGTTTTCAGTATGTTTTTATGGTTCAAATGAGTCCCTGGCATGATCTAAAGTTCATTGGACAGTTTGGGTACCAAGGTTTTCAGAAATCAAAATAAGTTTTTCAGAAAAATCTCATGTTCTGTCATGGTCGCAGAGCGACCCTGAGATGGCTCTGCGAAGTAGCTGAACCCAGCCACTGCCTATCCATCGCCTAGACCTTTGCAGTGCGAAGTGTTCAGAAGCTGAGTTCGCAGTGCAAAGTTTTCTACGCTCTGCGAAGCTTCAGACGCAGAACTTCGCAAAGCGAAGTCTAGGGGTCGCAAAGCGAAAGTGCCCAGTATGACCTTTTAATTATAAACGACTGTACCATGCCAATGACCTTTGATATGCCTTAGGGTAGAGATACTCATGAACCTTCAAGGATTAATCTAGGATAAAGAATATGTATCATATAGAGAGATGGGTAATTTATCCATAAGTTATGAGATTAGTTAAGGGTTAGTTACCAAGTTTCCCTTGATCAAGCAGATGAGCTTATAGAGTTGGTCTCCAACAATTAATAGGTGGCTTATGAGAACGATAAGCCAAGAATCTTAAGTTATAGGTTAAGTGTTATACGATTGTTATAGTATGATTAATGCATCTGATATGTATATGTAAAAGTTAAAGAATAATATGTCACAGTCATAGGCATGTTCAGCAGACTCCGGGATACGCCGGATGGGACTTCACCGAGAGGGTTGTCCACATGCAAATTAAAAGAGGAGTCCGGTGTTAGCCTGATATGATAGGAATTTCACCGGGTCATAGGGAGATGTACTTCGGGGTTACTCCACCCGGATGCACTCCGTAAAATGAACTCAGATAATAATGTTTGTTCAACGCTAACATCTAACATAATATTTGTTTATACTTATTACGTTTCATAGTAATAGTCAGAGTTATAGTTACAGGCAGAATTATAGTTATAGGCAGTTTAAAGTTATAGTTACAGGTAGTTTAAAGATATAGTTACAGGTAGACTTACAGTTATAGACAGATTTATATCTTTTGTGGATAAAGATAAGACTTGGCGATCATAGTATTTCCCCAAGATTGCCAAGGTAGGCATGGCGACCCTAGGTTCCCTGTGGTTGCCAACAGTAGGTTGGGTAGAGCTCACTGAGACATTATGTCTCATCCCATTCCTTCTGGTGCAGGTTCGCAGGCAGCACGCAACAAGGGTAAGGAGAAAGCTTTGGACTGATCGTGCTGATTTTATATGTTTTACAGTTTAACTGTATTATGTTGTTGTACTTATGATGTACATGTATCAGAGAGATGATTGTATAAACCTTGGAAGTAATATTACTATGTGATGTAATATTCTGAACTACTTTCAGTATCGTAAATTAATGTATCCAGTACGAAATTTTAATACTCGTATAAGATCCTATGCAATCTTTATATGGGTGTTACAGAAATAGTTGAATATTTATTTAAAATATTTTTCAAACTTTTTTTTAATTCAACTATCATTATCCGTTCTCTATCAAGTGGGAGAAACATTGCTATGTATTGTGTAACGTGGTGGACATACCCTATCGGTATGACATTACTTAACATAATCATCTTTTTATAGGTAAGCAAAATACCTTATTAGTTTAACTATCATTCTCCACCAAATGGAGAAAATATCATTCTTCAACAAACGGGGAAAAATTTACATGTCAATTAACTATATCTCATAAACAAATATATTTATTTGTTTTATAACTCTAGATATAAAATTATTGTAGAGACTTATATTAAGGATATTAATTATATTCTTTTCTCATAAATTATTATACACTTCCTCCTTTTATACTATTGTAAACTTATTTTGTAAAAGCAATATGTCAAAATCACAAAATTCTTAACAACTCCATTGAGAAAAGTTTATTTATACCATTATTCTAAATAATTATAATTGGTATATTTGGGATATTTAATTTTACCATTTTCACTATATTTTGACATATTTTATATTATTGATATTTTTTAATACTTATGGAAGTTTATGACTATTTTCTCTTATATCCTTAATAATAATAAAATATAAGTCTCATGTATTTCCGATGCGTGTAACCTAATTTTTTTCTCAAATGTGTGTAAGTATAATTGTAGCATTTGAGTTTTAAGTGAGTTACTAAAATTATGAATGCAGTCTCATATCCTATTTTATAAGACTAGAGACTTAATCTCATTCATATGATGATAAACCTTTTATATAATCATCACACTCTAATATGTGGTTAACTACGAAACTCAATTATTGGTAATATCTGCCATTAATAAAATATATTCATGGAGTTTCATACTATCATTGAGTTACCACTTGTGATAATAATTCTGATAAGTATCTCACTGTTGAATATTACATTATTAAAATATTTCTATATCAGTGATCACTAATGAGAATCTCACTTACTCTTGTTTATATATACGTGGGATCAGTGGGAGTGTGTACACAACACTATATACTATGAACTCAAATGAGAAATCTCACTCTTGTTTATATATATATATGTGTGTGTGTGTGTGTGTGTGTGTGTGTGTGTGTGTGTGTGTGTGTGTGAGATCAAGAGAAATGTCTACACAATATTATATACTTACAATTTAAAATTCTTATCATTGCCATATACTCTTGTACACACTATAAAATATGACATAGCTTAAGAGACTTTAAACTTTAGTCTCATTCTATTATATCGAAATATATATTAAAATTCTTTTAATCTCAGTAAGCATTATAATTGGATGCTTAAGTCAATTTTGTTGGAATATGCACAATAACCTCTTAGCATACAAATATATATATCGTGCTTCTCTTTCACCAACATTCCACACTTTATGAGGTCATAAATAATAAGTACAATGTAGAATATCAATACTCCTATCGAGTATGATATTGTGTTCTTGAAGTACTTATAAATTGAGATAATCATAAATGTTCGCTCATTATTGACATTCTAGTGGCCACATTAATCCACATCTTATTTTCTTTAAACTAAGTGTCTATGTTAATCCAATTTGGAGATTCTTGAGTTTCCTATTTCTTTATGGATTTTCATAGTCACAGTTTTTTGCTAAAATATGCATTAATTGAATGTCAAACATTGTAGAACATTTATTGATTTCGACTAAATATAATTACATTCTCTTAATAGGTTATCCCTATAACTTGGGTTGGCCTGGTGGTATTGACTTGGGACTTGGGAGTGTGCTCCTCCTCAAGTTCTCATGTTCGATTATCTCTGGTGTCAATTTAGGTGAGTTAATTTAGCTTCTTAAAAAAAATAGGTTATCCCTATAAGTAATTACTTTTACTATACTTGTGTAGATATATGACTTTTATGGACTTGAAAACTCATTGACATAATCACTAACCACAGACTTATATATACGAGTATTGTAACTCATAATGATTTGATTAAGTCTTTAATATTTTGGGTTAGTGGGAGTTTCTTGTAGCATTTTTTTAAAATGTTTGGGCCATTGTTTAGTGACACATTCTTTTTAACTCAAATATGTCACTATAAATTCATCATTTGTTAGAAAAAGTGAGTCTTTGACTTGTATGATTTGTTTTCCCTTTCAGATTCAATTTCTACAATATTAAAGCTTGCTTCTCTTTTTTGAATGATTAGTGCTTTGACCATAATTAAAAGTTTTAAAATTTAAATTCTTTATGACAAGCGAAATTTTATATTCTTTTAGTAATTGGGTATTGTCATCTAAATGGGAGACTGTTGGATTAATTATTTAATTAATCAATTATGGATCGATAATAATCAATTATTATAAGTTAATCTTAATATAAATTATGATCTATTGTGTTAAGCACTAATCAATTGATGAATATGTGTGATTGAACTATTGTTTCTAAACGGACCCCGATGGGTTGACCCATTTAGCTAAGCTCAATGAGATGTCCCTGCCCTCAGTCGTTTAACTATTTAAACGTCATCCCATCGGACGGTTAAACATTCTGAACAGTATGGTGAAAACTTAGATAACCAAAACGGTGATGAGGGTAGTCATCCCTCTCATACTTGTTGGTTGTTGTCCTTCATGAACCTAAACCTACATGTACACAATTTCTTCTTCCTTCTTTGTTACTAATGATATGCTATAATTTGTATCTAGTGATCTATGACTAAGAATTAAATTTATCAGTTCATGCTTTGAAACCAAGAGATTGTTTTCGGTTAATTTGATTGACCATTATTTAGATGATTTGGAAGGTTCACAATATTTTTTTTTCCGGCAACAAGGAGATTATTGTTGATGTGTTATTGATCAAATTAAAATTCAGGACGGCGGTGTCTTAAAGTAAAGACTAAGAGCTTTGATTTTATAATTTTAGCCTTTGGTGAACTAATCCTCTGAAATGTCTCGAGTATTCTGAGTGTTGTCTATAGAGGGCGATCTTTAGAGGTTTTTTATTTTATGTCCTTTGGTAGCTCTTGTTTTTCTTGTTTGGGTCCTTCAGGATTCAAAAATGAAAACAATTGATAACTTTGATGGAGAAAAAGTTGTTTTTTAATATTTCAATGTGTTGAATACACAAATCTTAAGATAAATTTTTTACTTTAAACTTCTTATCAAATGCTCTAAAGGCACTCGTTAACATTTCATTTTTTCTATTAGTAACTACTGTAGTAAAATTTAGTAAAATGAAACACAATGTTTACGTACTTAATATAATGTTTTTTCTCAGTTTTTCTGTGTGATAAATCGGTTGTTTTTTCGCTGGAGCCATGGCCCATTCTTAAGCAAAGCAGTTCCTTTATTCTCGCAACCAAGTTTGGATTGAGGTATTTCCCTCCCATTACTATGGCTTTTGTAAATGTTCAGGGTTTTCCTTCCTAGGCTTCTTTTGTTAATTGAAAGTAATTTCTTTCTTAGTAAAACAACTTAAAAAGGTGAATAAGATAGAACACCTTTTCCTGTTATCTATATTTTGGTTTATTGTGGAAAACGCAAGATATATATTTAGAGATTGTTTGTTTTAACTTTTTGGCTAAAAAAATGAATTTTATTATACAATATATTTTGAAAGTTTTTTATTTTTTTAATTTTTTAAGCCTTTAATTTTATAAAAATGCAAGTATAATTTTTTATTAAAATATTTTGGATTTTATATGATGGTTAATAGAAATAAAATAGTATCAAAAGTTTGAAACCCAAAATTTTGATAATATTTAAAGTATATTGTAGAATGTGAGATAAGAGCATCAAGAGAGGAAAATTTGATCTTTCTTTCAAAGAAAAAAAATAGAAGAAAATTTGAGATTGTTTTATTTATATTTGATACCACAGTTAGTGATTTTTTATTGAAATAATTTTTAAAACATTTAATAAATTCAAATTGTGGATTTTTTTAATAGTTTATGAGAATTTGAGAGTTTTAAAAATGAAATGATTGAAGGGGACTTGTGTCACAATTAAAAAAAATTGAGTTATTAAAATCGCTTAAAAAATAGAGGATCAAAAGCATTGTAGGTAACTCAAATTAAAGAGATCAAATTATAATTAAGCCTAAAATTGTTTGTAAAGTTGGATTGAAGCAAGGTAAGATGATACACGCTGAAAATTTGAAGGGTTTTAGAGATTAATGATCCAACAATTGGTTCTAAAGAGTTCTAATAAATAGAACAATTAATTGTAAAACCTAGCTGAACACCGAGATGAGACTTAGAATTTCGATTCTTCATTTATGTGTGTGTTAGTTTTCAATAATTATTATGATTTTATGTACAAAAATTAGAACAATTAATTCAAAAGAGGAAAACAAGAACATGTTAGTGCTACCGTAACTAACTTGTTTTACTTTTGGTAGTAGCTCTCTGTTTTTGCAATTTTTGGTTAGACAAGGTATACCATTTTGGCACACATTATTTGTTTCCTCAAGCTCTATATATATTATGACAAAGCGATTAGAAAAATGGAAAGTTAAAAAAGAAAATGTAGAATCAAAAGGAACCCAAATTTGAGTCTCTGTCTTCTCTCCTATGCTGATTTCTCTCACCGAATGCATTTCGGGTTTATTAAACGTTGTTTCTTCTACTTTCTTTCCCCGTGTTCGTTTTAGTTTCTTCTTACCTTCATTTTCAACGTGACTATCTTGTTGATCTTGACTACAAACTCTTTTATGTAGATCTTCATTGCATTATGTCTTCTTTATTTTTCTACCAAAGGTGGTGTTATCAATCTTGATTTGTTGGGAAGAGGCTGCTGCACTTGAAACCTGAAATGATTAATGGTTATGCACGAAAACTCAAAGCGTATGGGGTTGCCACACTAACCTTTAGGTTCGATTCGCCCCCACCAATAACTTTATATTGGATGCAATAGGAATGTCCAGCGAATCCCCTTCAGGATACTATGAGTTCCTTGATGTGTATTGCACAATCACACCAAGCGTATCTCCTAACAATATTTGACAGAAATATGTTTCCAACAATTCACTCATGCATTAGAGAATTGATGGATGATTTAGAGTATGAGAATAAGGGAGAATTTGACTGTAATTGATGTCAAAAACGTGCTCCTTCTGATACACAAATGCCATGCATTTATAGTGCATCATATGCCCCTTCATATGAGAGAATGCAACTTTTAATCAAAAGTTACAACCATATACATTCAACTTTTGGCTTGAATCAATGCAATGATTCATGATTTATCAGTAAATGATAACTTCCCAATGTATACAAGTCATTCCCATGAAGAGTTACAACTTTTGGAACCCAAAACTATGAGAAAAAGTGCAGAAAAACACATCCAGTCCCGTGGTAATCGATTACCATATGCAGGTAATCGATTACCCAAAGTCTCTGTTTACCGTTTGCAAATTTTGCTTGATGTAATCGATTACATCAATATGGTAATCGATTACCATGTGTAATTTTCTGTTTTTCAGTTTTTCTCACCTATTTTGGAAATCTCCAACAATCCCCCACCATTTTCAAAATACTAAATCCCATAAAACTGGAAATTCCATGGTTTCAGATAATGGTATCTCACGATTTGAACCATTACTTAGTAAATTAAGTTTTCGCTCATTCCCAAATAGTATGGTAGGCAAGCTTTGAACCAACTATTCATTAGAACAAGTGTACATAATTTACACATAGAATCTCAATATCATTAATAAAGAGAACTGTAAGATGACACATTAATAAGGCCTTGTGTCATATATCCCTTTTCATGAAAACTTAAGAGTCAAGCCCTTGAACTCCGTGAAGCGGCCAAACTTCATTCTCACATAGGTAGACTATATCGGAAATGCCCCATAAGTATGCATTTCAGCAAATGTATGCTATATGTCCATTAAGAGAAAAATCTCAACCTACCATTTTTAATCTTATGGTCCAAGTACTTTTAACCTTGGGATGTATCTATTAACAAGTACTTCAATTACTCTAATAATGTACTTTCACCATTGAACCCAAGACTTGATGTTACTCAAGTGTGGGTTGAGTTTCCATTATTGGTAATCAATTAGATATGGGCTTGAGTCCCATCCCCAATGATGTCTTCAACACCATGTCTCTTGTCAAACCTTTCGTCAAAGGATCTGCAAGATTCTTTTCTGTTCTTACGAACATGATGGATATTACTCCATTAGAAATCAAGTCTCTTACATAGCTATGTCTTAAACCAATATGCCTTGATTTCCCATTGTATACTTGATTATAGGCCTTTGATAGTGTGGATTGACTATCACAATGTATGGATACTGGTGCCATTGGCTTTTGCCAGACTGGTATCTCATACAACAAATTCCTTAGCCATTCTGCCTCTTTACTTCCTGCAGCCAATGCAATAAATTCTGCAGCCATGGTGGAGTCGGCAATGCATGTCTGTTTCTTTGAACCCCAAGAAACTGCACCTCCACCAAGGTTGAAGATCCATCCACTTGTGGAAGCATGATCCTCAACATAAGTTACCCAACTAGCATCTGTGTATCCTTCCAAAACTGAAGGGTCTCCACTATACGTTAAACAATAATTCATTGTTCCTTTCAAGTATTTTAATACTCGTTTCACAGCATGCCAATGTTCTTTACTTGGATTGCTAGTATACCGACTTAACCTTCCAACAGCATATGCTATATCAGGTCTTGTACAGGTCATGGCATACATCAAGCATCCGATTACTTTTGCATATTCAAGTTGTGCCACCGGACAACCTTTGTTTGGTTGCAAACTAACAGTTTGGTCAAATGGGGTAGAGACCGGATTACAATCTAAATGATTGAATTTCTGAAGCACCTTTTCTATATAATGAGATTGGGATAAACCAATGTGGTTACCATCTCTTATGATTTTAATTCCTAAAATCACATCTGCTTCGCCTAAATCTTTCATATCAAAATTTTTGGATAAGAAAGCTTTAGTCTTTTCTACCTCATCTAAACTTGTGCCAAAAATTAACATATCATCTACATATAAACAAATCATGACACCTTTTCCATTGTGGAATTTACTGTAAATACACTTGTCAGATTCATTTATAATGTATCCATTGGCTAACACAACTTGATCAAATTTTTGGTGCCATTGTTTGGGTGCTTGTTTCAATCCATATAAAGACTTAGTTAATTTACACACTTTATCTTCTTGACCTTTGATCACAAACCCTTCTGGTTGTTTCATATATACCTCTTCATCCAACTCTCCATTTAGGAAAGCAGTTTTAACATCCATTTGATGGATAACAAACTTATGGATGGATGCTAGTGCAATTAGCACTCTAATTGATGCAATTCTTGCAACAGGTGCATATGTATCAAAATAATCAATTCCTTCTTTTTGTGTAAACCCTTTGGCAACTAGTCTAGCCTTGAATTTATCAATGGTACCATCAACTTTCATTTTCCTTTTAAAGATCCATTTACAACCTATTGGTTTGGATCCGGGTGGGAGATCTACTACTTTCCAAGTTTTATTACCCATAATTGAATCCATTTCTTCCTGGATAGCTTCTTTCCAAAAGGCTGAATCTTGAGACTTTATAGCCTCTTCATATGTCACTGGATCACTCTCAAGGTTAAAGCAAATTGGTCCATAACTATTTATGGATGTACCAGTTCCTTCTATAAGAAACATGAAGAAGTCAGGTCCAAAATCTTTTTCTTTTCGGATCCTCTTACTCCTTCTAAGTTCTGAACCATCCAATGTATCTACATTTGATTCATTGTTTTCTAAATTTGGTACATTAGAATGAACAATGTCCTTGGGATAAGAGAATGATTTAAATCTATCTTCTTGAAAAATTGCATCTCTTGACTCAATTACTGTATTGACAGAATATGAGTCATTCGATTCAATAACCAAGAATCTGTATGCTTTGCTATTTTCTGCATAGCCTAAGAATACACATTCAATTCCTCTTTCACCCAACTTCTTTCTTTTTGGTTCAGGCACTTTCACAATTGCTCTACAACCCCAAACTTTTAAATAATTAAGATTTGGCTTCCTTTGTTTCCAAAGTTCATATGGGGTTATTTTGTTCCTTTTGTTTGGAACCCTATTGAGGATATAACATGCTGTAAGCATTGCTTCACCCCAATATCCTTTAGATAATCCAGAATAGGACAACATGGCATTAACCATTTCTACCAAAGTCCTATTCTTCCTTTCTGCTATTCCATTTTGTTGTGGGGTGTATGGTGCAGTAACTTGATGCACAATACCGGTGGATTCAAAATAACTCGGATGATAGAATTCTCCTCCCCTATCGCTTCTAAAGCATTTAATGAAAGTTTCATGTTGAAGTTCTACTTGTGCTTTAAACATTTTGAATTTATCTAAGACTTCATCTTTTGAATGCATTAAATAAACATAACAAAATCGAGTGCAATCATCAATGAAAGTAACAAAGTACTTTTTACCACCAATGGTGGGCCAACCATGTAAATCACATACATCTGAATGAATTAAATCTAGCACCCTAGAACTTCTTTTAACACTTTTAAAAGGTTGTCTTGTAATTTTAGTCAACATGCAAGTAGTACATGAATCAAAGTTTTTATCAAGATTAGGAATTAGATTTGATTTCATCATATCCTCCAATTTTCTAAAATTAACATGTCCCAATCGCATATGCCATAAATCACAAGACTCAACAATATAAGCAGAAATCATATCATTATTATTAATATTTGCAATATTACATTTGAACATATTCTCACACAAATATCCCTTTCCTACAAACATACCCCCTTTTGAGAGGATAAATTTATCTCCCTCAAATACAGATTTGAACCCATTCTTATTAAGTAATGGTACAGAAATCAAGTTCTTCCTAACTTCAGGAACATAAAATACATCTTTAAGAGTAAGTGTCTTTCCAGAAGTGAATTCAATCTCTATGGTCCCTTTTCCTTGGACTTGCACAGTTGAAGCATTTCCCATGTACAAAACACTCCCATCTTCATTGATGGTCTTAAACAATTCCTTGTTTTTGCACACATGACGAGTAGCACCAGAGTCTATCCACCAAGAATCAACATCTTCAATCATGTTGATTTCAGAAATGACCGCAACAAGATCATCATTTGTTGCACTTGAATTCTTTTCTTTGTTATTCTTTTTCAAGAACCTGCACTCATTCTTAAAGTGTCCTTCTTTCCCACAAAAATAACATTTACCTTTCTTTTTCTTTTTAATGTTATTACCATTGTGGTTTTGAGACTCATCATTTTCATGATTTCTCTTTTTGGAAGTCTTACTTGATTTTCCCTCTTCCACAACATGCACCTTCTCTTGAGTAATTTGATTTTTAATACCTTCTTGTTTTCGGTATTCTTCTTCTAAACGAAGGTGATTTCCAAATTGCTCAAGAGAGATATCTTCCTTCTTATGTTTCATGGATCGTTTAAAATCTTTCCATGAAGGAGGGAGTTTGTCAATTATGGATGACACAATGATAGTTTCATCCATATGCATGTTATGTTGTTTGTAGTTGTTAAGAATACGTTCAATATCATATAATTGTTCCATAACAGGCTTACCATCTACCATTTTGTAATTATTAAATTGTGAGACAAGGAATTTCTTACTTGTAGCGTCTTCACGCATGTATCTGGTTTCCAATTTGTCCCACAAATCCTTTGCCGATGGGCTGCTCTGGTAGATATCGAACAGAGAATCAGACATACCATTCAAGATATGTCCCAAGCAGATGTAGTCATCGTTGTCCCACTTCTGTCTCTCTCTGGTCTCAGCAATGGTTTCATCATCTTTCTCCACGGGCCTTGCCATGTTCAGAACGTAAGCCACCTTCAATGTTGTGAGAAGAAACTTCATTTTCTTCTGCCAACGGATGAAGTTTCCTCCATCAAACTTTTCCAACTTAACAAAGTCAGAGGTCATTTCTTTCAATGAAGCAGCCATATAATCGAACCTAAAGATTGTTATCAATCTTGATTTGTTGGGAAGAGGCTGCTGCACTTGAAACCTGAAATGATTAATGGTTATGCACGAAAACTCAAAGCGTATGGGGTTGCCACACTAACCTTTAGGTTCGATTCGCCCCCACCAATAACTTTATATTGGATGCAATAGGAATGTCCAGCGAATCCCCTTCAGGATACTATGAGTTCCTTGATGTGTATTGCACAATCACACCAAGCGTATCTCCTAACAATATTTGACAGAAATATGTTTCCAACAATTCACTCATGCATTAGAGAATTGATGGATGATTTAGAGTATGAGAATAAGGGAGAATTTGACTGTAATTGATGTCAAAAACGTGCTCCTTCTGATACACAAATGCCATGCATTTATAGTGCATCATATGCCCCTTCATATGAGAGAATGCAACTTTTAATCAAAAGTTACAACCATATACATTCAACTTTTGGCTTGAATCAATGCAATGATTCATGATTTATCAGTAAATGATAACTTCCCAATGTATACAAGTCATTCCCATGAAGAGTTACAACTTTTGGAACCCAAAACTATGAGAAAAAGTGCAGAAAAACACATCCAGTCCCGTGGTAATCGATTACCATATGCAGGTAATCGATTACCCAAAGTCTCTGTTTACCGTTTGCAAATTTTGTTTGATGTAATCGATTACATCAATATGGTAATCGATTACCATGTGTAATTTTCTGTTTTTCAGTTTTTCTCACCTATTTTGGAAATCTCCAACAGGTGGTATCAAGAACAGTACTCGTAAACAAGGGCCGACCCAATATTAAAGAGGATGTTGTTTTTCTCACTTCAAAGAAGGTTAAAACACACCAGTAAATGACGGTTTTACCCCGGCGGCAGTTAACTGCCGCTGGTACCATCGGCAGTTAACTGCCTCTGCAGACAATTATGCAGAACAGAACCTGCTATTTTTGCAAGCAAGCCATTTTTCGGCCGATTTATTACCTGTAATCCAAAACAGCAATTCCAAAGGCAGTACAAATTATACATCAATTATAATCATTCATAAAGCAAGAACATTACATAATCTTTCACAATTGACCAAAATAAAATCAATTCGACATTTCGTTAAAATTACACGAATGTTTGAAATTCACCAAAAACATAAATAGTGTTTGACATTCAACAACACATTACATAATATTACATGAAATCTCTACCGACATTTGATGCACATACAGTTGGAACGAATACAAAGATATAATACATTATTTTCAACCATATGCCTAAACATAAATCCAACGTCACTATCGTCACGAATAAGTCTAGTCCAATAGACCGTTTTCCACATGTCTTCATCTTTATCTGCCCCCAGTTCATAAATTGGCATCTGAGCAAATACATGACATGTATGATGATTTTTACCAACATGGAGAAAATAACTGTTAAGTTGTGCCTTCAACTCATCCATAGTGTCGGTCGGAGTTAGAAAAACCTTAATTGTCTTTTTGAAAGCAGAGTACCGGACATGAGCTTCAATTTGTGCAACCTCAGACATGTTTAACTTCACAAAAGTTTATGAAATATCAAACATCAGAATAATATTAAATTAAACGTAATAACCAATATATATATATCAAATGCGGAAACATTATAACCAAAAACAAAGTAGGTGCATATTCGACCACATAAAAGTTATATATATATATATATATATATATATATATATATATATATATATATATATATATTAATATGTTAGTTATATATTGGCCACAAAAAATTAGCGTTACAATATCGACCACAAAAAATATGTCGGTGTAATATCGACAAAAAAAAAGGATGAACACTGACAAAAACAAAAAATCAGTCATATCACATCAAGTTAATTTGAACCGTCTTCATCTTCCGCAATAACTTGAAATTCTTGCTTTGCTTTTTCAGGAGTGTCACACACAATTGGATTGGCTTGGTTTGACTTTTTTGGTGGGAGCGGATTCTCTCTTTCTCAATGTTCATTAGGTCTCGGAACCTAGCTTGTTGATCCAAAAACTCAAATTCCCAAGCAGATGCCTCTTCACTTCTGTGTATGTTCCACTCCGTAGATGATGGAGGTAGTGGACAACCATCTTTAAAAAAAAAAACAAGAACAAAATGGTTGGGAATTAATCCTAGGCACATGATGGGTTTTTTTTGCTTAAGCGGTGTGTCGCGCCGAATTTCGGATGTCAAGCTATGGGGAAGCTTTGAATCACTAATTCTAAATTACGACTGAACTTTTAATTTTTCGGGGAAAAAAGGAAAAAAGTTCTAAATTACCTTGAGAAAAGATTTTAGGTTCGAAAGTCGATTATGCGAGGGGAAGGTATTAGCACCCCTCACATCCGTTGTACTCAACGGGAACCTCTCAGTCGGCTTAGGCTTAAAATGGTTCGATATTTTACTTACGTGTTTAACATGTATAAAAAGGAGATATATATATAAAACAATAATGCGGGGTAAAGAAAGAGATAAAAACAAACGAAAAAGGAAAAACAGGTTTTTTATTAATGGGCTTGACAAGATGTCGATCTTGCTCCTACGTATCTCCCGGTAGTCGGAGAATTCAAAGCGTACGTAGTTCTTTGGTAGAAAAACGTTTGTATGTTGATTCGTTTTAGTTAAAAAAAAGATTGATCGCGTCCGAGCGAAAAAGTTTGAAAATAAAGAAAAAAGTGTAATAAAAATAAATGTCAACTGCTCGGGTTGCTGCCGAGCTGGCCATTGACGACAAGAAAGTAAAAGTCAGCTGCTCGGGTTGTTGCCGAGCTGGCCACTGACGACAATGCATGAAAATAAATGATTTGATGAAAAAGTTTTACACTCGGACGTGAGCAAAGGTTTTAAAAACGTACGAAGACGTACAAAGTTTTAAAATGGTGAAAGATGGACGCTAGGCGATAAGCTCGCGCAAGGCGTGAATGTTTTAAAAGAAATAAACAAAAGACAAACGCGCGGAGGCGAAAGATTCGCGCAAGGCGTAAAAGATTAAAAATAAAACGCGCAAGGCGCGAGAGGTTCGGATTGACCACGAGGGCCAAGAAAAGGGAAAAAATGGCCACAAAGGGGGCCAATGGAAGGTTAAGCGTGCTAGACGCGTCAAGGGTGGAATGACGATTGCCCGAGCGACGAGACATACGTCACGCATTCGTGCAATCGAGGTTTGGGGAGACATACGTCAAGCCATTCCCGTTTCATTCAATGTTTGGTTTTGTTATGCTAAGGAATCTCAAAGGGAACCAAAGCTTTAAAAAAGAAAGTTAAAGAAAAGAAAAAACAACACGAACAAATTTGTTGCTCGGTTTTACTAAAAATCATGAACGTGACTTGTTACTTAAGTTATTGAAACTCAAGAACAAGTTTGGTTCAAGTTTGAATGGCAAACACAATCATAAAACATGCAAAACGTCGGAAAGTTCACAAGTTCGGCTCAATTCGAGCTTGGTTTTTAAGAATGAGCAAACTCGGCTTAAGTTCGCGTTTGGATTGAAAATCATGAACAACGTGGTTGTTCAAGTTTGTTTTTGAAATAGACGAACTTAGCTTGTTGCTCAAACTTGGTTTTGAAAATATTGAGAACATAACTTGTTTCGCAAGTTATTCAAATTTTGTCGCACAAACTTGTAAAATCTTCAAAGTTGTGCATGATTATGAGTTGGGTTTGGACCAAAATAGTTTTAACCCTTTTTAGGTTCTGAATCAAGGGCTAGAATCCCAAAAATTTGACATTTGAATGCCTGATTCATGTTCTGAATTTCAACATACTTCGCAGAGCAACCAGAACTTGGCTCTGCGAAGTCAGGTTCTGGTGTGTTCGCAGTGCGAGCAAGGCGTGGCTCTGCGAAGTATGCGAATTTCCAACTCAGAAGCTGTTTCTGAACATGAGTTCAGAAACTGCTTCTAAGTAAGATTCAGAACCTAAAGGAGGTTAAGAAACTTGACAAAAAGGAAGAAAAAAGGATGAAAAAACGCAGTTTTAAAGCTTGGCCCCTTTGAGGTCCTTTTTGGGGTTCAAAGGAGGTTTTGGTTCACAAAGCAAAATTGGACAAAGCAAGATATGTAAACAGCATATACAATGAAAAAGAAAAGTTATAGGAGACTTACAGAACTCCTAGCAATGCTTGATTAAGACTGGAAGTAGCTTGCTTACTTTGTGAAAGGCTATGAACAAGGTTCAAGGTGTTTGTGATGAACTGGTTTTGTGTTGTGATGCAAGGGATTTTTGGTGTGAATTTCGTGTGTGTTGGCTCTCTGAAATGGTCTGGCTTTCAATGTGTTTCAGTTGTGTTTGTTGGTATCCCTTGCATTCCCTTTTATAGGCAAAAATGCAATCTATGTAATGATGAACAATGATGAATAAAATCCTAAAACACTAGCTGATCATGAGCTAAACTCAGGCTAGATCACTTTGCATTTAATGCTAATGGATAGGAATTGCTTTGCCTTGTGCCAAGGGGCAAGGTCTTGACTGATCTCAGCCACAAAAGCCATTGATTCTAGAAGGTAATGATGGCAAAATCTGTAACAGGGCAGCTGCAAAAGGGATGATTCTTGGGATCAAACCTTGCAATCCTGGAGGGTCAAACAATCAAAACGTGTACTGCCATGTACAGGGAGATTGGGGGAATCAAAATCAGCATGTGGGCTTATGTGTGGGGGGAGAAATTCAGGTCAAAACAGGGCATGTCACACAGCTTTCTTGCAACATAAACCACTTGGGATTGACTGGTTTTGGCAGGGAAAAAGGGGAGGAAATGGATCAAGCAGCTGGCTGGCATGTTTAGGTTGGGTGAGGGGTCAATTTGGGGGGACAAAAACTGACCAAGGATAGCCAATTTGTTTGATCACATGAGAGGTTGGAAGAAAAATCTTCTTTCCTTTTACCTTTAATGTCACACATTTAATTCTGCCTTGCTGCACCAAATCAGTCACAAAATAGCAAGAATACAAGTAATAATGCTAATAATAATAATTGTAGTTGAAAGCAAAAAGGATAAACAACTACATAAAAATCTGCAGAATTTTCGCAGAGGTCGCAGTGCGAAGGTGAGTTCGCACTGCGAACTCCACTTTTTTTTAATTTTTTGTATTTAAAGTAAAAGGGTAAAAAATGAGGAAAATAATAATATTATATAATAATGATAATAAATGATAAAAAATGCAAATGGCAATAAAAATGAATAAAAATAGTAATGACAATAAATAAAACCTAATAATATTAAAAGGTAAAAACTAATAATAATACAATAATAATGATGTTATAAAAGGAAAATAAAATAATAATGTTAATAAAAATAAAATATTATAGCAATAATAAAATAATAAAAGGTAATAAAAACAACACCCATAAAAAATATGAGTCAAAAAATGGGGTATGACAGATGCCCCTATTTAAGTTTCTTCGTCCCGGAGGTTGAAAATGTGATTTGAAATGGACGGGCCGAAGAGACTTAAATATAGAGTACGCCATTTTTTGACTAAATATTTTCCCGAGTTATAAATGCTATAAATGCATGCAATGCAAATGTTATGAATGCTTGAATGTAAACATGAATGCAAAGATGACAAAAAGAAGACCACACTGGGGATAGGTGTCAGCTAGTCGGGTGGTCACCGAACTGTCACTGACAACAAAGAATGAAAAGGTAAATGCCAGCTGTTCGGGTTGTTGCCGAACTGGCCACTGGCGACAAAAGAATGAAAAGAATGTCAACTGTTCGGATGTTGCCGAACTTGCCATTGACGACAGGAAAGTAAAATGTCAACTGTTCGGATGTTGCCGAACTTGCCATTGACGACGGGAAAATAAAATGTCAACTGTTCGGATGTTGCCGAACTTGCCATTGACGACGGGAAAATAAAATGTCAACTGTTCGGATGTTGCCGAACTTGCCATTGACGACAGGAAAAAGAAATGTCAACTGTTCGGATGTTGCCGAACTTGCCATTGACGACAGGAAAAAGAAATGTCAACTGTTCGGATGTTGCCGAACTTGCCATTGACGACAGGAAAAAGAAATGTCAACTGTTCGGATGTTGCCGAACTTGCCATTGACGATACTGGGGATGCGGCTGACAAGCCGTTCCTTACAAAAAATGCCCCTTCAATCGGGGAGAAAGAATGCACAAGCTGTTCATTGAAGAACTTGCCACTTGGCACAAAACTGGGGAGTACGCACAAGCTGTTCATCAAAGAACTGCCACTTGGCGTAAAGACTTGACAAAAAGACGCGCAAGCTGTTCGTTTGAACTGCCACTTGGCGTGAAAGGATGACATCTCTGAACCAGAAGGACTGGGGATGACATTGGGAAAAAAGAATTCACGAATTGCTCGCGATTATTTGGTGAGACTCATGATGGTTGGAAATAACCATGTATGACATGCTGTATGCATATGTATGAATGCATGAATGTACGACTGTCACAGAGGACGTCATGTGAGGGATGAATTTGTACCGGGGATACCCAACTTGTTTGTTAAGGAATTTCCCCTTGATGTGAGATGCATGCTAATGAATGATTATGATATGATGCATGAATTATGCTGACCTGAGGGATGACAGACATCACGTGGGACGCCGAGGAACTATGGTTTGAATGCCGAACTAAGTCGGGCTTGGATAATGTAAGACTCCACTGGGGGTATGCCAATAAGATTGGGCTTCGCTCGTGAATTCACTGGGGATATAAAGATCATTTTGGAAGCATGATCGATATCCGGCTTTTGATGCCAATGGTAATTGGGCTTGCGAGAATGGAACAAATATTGACTTCCCGGGGAATTGGTAGTCCACTGGGGACTGTGCTAATCCGCTGGAGAGAAGAACTGGCGATTCCGTCAGGAATGCTTATACCTTGGTTGGTCTTTGCCGGAAGGGTCCCTTCGGGCTCTTAACTCACTGGGGAATTTTTGATTAATTCGCCGAGGATTCTGTTGGGGGATCCCTTTTTGCGATTGACCCTGCTTGGCCTGCGAAGCGTTATCTGCTTTAAGGATAGACATTGATGTTCACTCCGAGTATTCGCACGTTCGAAAAGGAATGTGTTTGTCATTGGATAAAAATGAAAGACTCATGTAATAAAATTTTGAAAAAGTGTTTTTTTTTTTGTTTTGTTTTGTTAATACTATCATCAAGAATAAAAATGAAAGAAGGAAACATGACAAAAGATGTAAAGAAAGTTGGGAAATGAAATTTATTAAAGGGGTGGTAGCCTGCCAAAGGCGTGGCTCCGCCAATCTTACAAAGTCTAAAAAAAGAAAAAAAGGGTAATATAAAAGGGAAAGGGTACATTTGAACACGATGGCCACTAGTATCCCTAATAACTTTGAATTCCCTGTCTGGATGCTTCCGATTCGGAGTCTTCAGACAATTGATGTGTCCCGAGTAAACCATGACCAATCCGATGTAGTTACCTTGTCTTTTGATCCTTAATTTTTGCATAGGCCATCCTTTCAGATGCTTGACCTATCAGGATAACTATTTCTGTTTTGTGTCTCTAATTTTTGCCTGGACTGCCCTTTCAGGTTTTCAGTCCACCGAGACGCTCTTTTTTGCTTAAGCCGCCCTTTCAGGTTTTCGACTTACCGAGCTATTCTTTTGTTTTTAGACAAAATATTTCTTGACTACATCGGAGTTCACAGGACGCTGAAAATCTTCACCATCCATTGTTGTGAGAATCAAGGCTCCTCCGGAGAATACTCTCTTGACGACATAAGGGCCTTCATAGTTAGGCGTCCATTTGCCCCTAGAGTCAGGTTGAAAGGATAGGATCCTCTTGAGTACGAGGTCTCCTTCTTGGATTTCCCGAGGACGAACTTTTTTGTCGAAAGCTTGTTTCATTCTTTGTTGGTACAGTTGTCCATGACATAAAGCTGTCATGCGTTTCTCCTCGATTAAATTCAACTGATCGTATCTGTTTTGACACCATTCAGCCTCTGACAACTTAGCCTCCATCAAGATCCTCAATGACGGGATTTCGACTTCTACGGGGAGCACTGCTTCCATGCCGTACACTAAAGAGAAAGGGGTTGCCCCTGTCGACGTACGTACTGAGGTACGGTATCCATGTAAGGCATATGGTAGCATCTCATGCCAATCCTTGTACGAGACTACCATCTTTTGCACTATCTTCTTGATGTTTTTGTTTGCAGCTTCAACCGCACCATTCATCTGAGGTCTATAAGGAGAAGAGTTATGATGCTCGATCTTGAACTCTTTGCATAGTTCCTTCATCATTTTGTTATTCAAGTTGGTCCCATTGTCGGTGATGATCTTGCTGGGAATACCATATCGACAGATGATGTGATTCTTAATAAATCGGACCACCACTTGTTTGGTGACGTTGGCATATGATGCAGCCTCAACCCATTTGGTGAAGTAGTCGATTGCCACTAAGATGAAGCGATGTCCATTAGAAGCTTTGGGCTCGATCCTACCAATCATGTCAATGCCCCACATGGAGAAAGGCCATGGTGATGAGAGGACATTCAGAGCCGTTGGTGGCATGTGAATCTTGTCCGCATAGATTTGACATTTGTGGCATTTCCTGGCATGCTTGTAGCAATCGCTTTCCAAGGTCATCCAATAATACTCGGCTCTTAAGATTTTCTTAGCCGTTGTGTGCCCACTGGAATGGGTTCCGAAGGAGCCCTCATGTATTTCATGCATTATGAGGTCTGCTTCTTGCTCATCAACACATCTGAGCAACACCATATCAAAATTCCTCTTGTATAAAACTTCTCCGTTTAAAAAGAAGCTGCCGGCTAATCTTCGCAGAGTTTTCTTATCCTTGTTGGATGCCCCATGCGGGTACTCTTGCTTTTGGAGGAAACATTTGATGTCATGGAACCATGGTTTGTCATCTATGACTGCTTCGGCTGCAAATACATGTGCGGGCCTTTCGAGGTTGAAATTCTGGCCAGGCAATGTGACAGAGTAACCAGGTTCTGAACCAACAGGTTCTGAACAATATGCAGGGCACACTAAATTGCTTAAAACAGAGCACAAACACAAACACACACAAGCAGCAAATTAAAGTGCAGGAAAGTAAAAAGGCACAGAGGTTTGTTAACCCAGTTCGGAGTAAACACCTCCTACTCTGGGGGATACCAATCCAGGAAGGAATTCCACTATAGGAATTAATCCTTATGACTCAAGACACTGACTCCCAGTTCCCAGCCTAAGCAATTAACTTCCTCCTAGTCTTGAATTCTACCCAACACGTTGAGTATTAGAAAACCTCTAACTTCCTATTCAAGTAACAAACCTGTTACTGAACTACCCTTGAACTTAAACCAGTTCTGAACTCAAACTCCCCTGTTTTTGAAGACACCTTCAAAGACAAAACTTCATTCGTACCTAAAGGCTTAGAATGAATTACAACTCTTTAAAACTCCTAAACCAACTCTAACAGAGTGGTGCACAATAAAGCTAAAAGCTTAAAATACTAAGACTCAATTCTCTGATCTTAAACTCTATGAATTCGTGAGTTGAATAGCAGCATCACCCCTCCTTATATAGTCTTCAGTCTTGCAACATAAATAACAAACTAATCTTCTGAATTGATTTGTTACTGAAATAAGATTGGTCCAATCAAGTAACAAATAAAACTGTTTTGTATCTTTGAAAGATTTAAAACAGAAAATATGAATTTCATATCTTTGAACCAAATCTTCAATAAAATCTTCTCCAAATAATTCAGCATTCTAGAAGCACTTATACAAAGATAATTCCTTGCTAAATCTCCCAAGATACGTGCAAAAACTAATCTGAAAACCCAGCTTCTGATGTGGTCAACAAAAGTCAACGCTGGCTTCAGAACCTGAAATCAGCTTCTGAACTGCTACAGTGCATTCAGCTTCTGATGACATTTTCTGCTTCTGAATGGCTTCAAATCACAAAACTTGCAACTGAAGAAATGTTTCAAATATGGAGATGCTTCTTATTCAATACATTGGTTTTGCCAAAACATGCAGTCAACACAAAAGACTCAACAATCTCCCCCTTTGGCAAATTTTTGGCTAAAACCATCCAAGTCCTTCAATCTTCATTATAATCAGCTCAACAATGAAGAACTCCACAATACTACATCATAGCAATTAGTTTAGGCAGCGGATTCAGCTATGTTAAACATGCAGCTTCAACTTCTGAACTTCTGATAGAGCTACTCCAAGGTATCAGAGCTACTGATCAACTCCTGATCATCACACATACTCCCCCTGCAACTCAGCATACATCAAACTCCCCCTTACTTCTGAATTTATGGTATCAGAGCATATTAGAGCCAACACTTCAGGAGCTGCACACAATTGTTCTTCAGGACCACTACACTTCAGGATCACTACACTTCAGGAATATAACAAACTTGTACTCCCCCTGAGACACATATTCCCCCTTGATCGTATCTGGACATATCTTGCTTGGTATCAGAGCAAAACTAGTCACCTTCTGAATTAATGACACACATATCAGAGCAATACATCTTCTAATTCTTGGTATCAGAGCCAACAAGGCCAACACATTGCATAAGATTTTCTCCCCCTTTTTAGCCATAAAATTCTGACACATCATAGTCTTTAGATAGGGAAGGGAAACTGCACAAACATCTTCAACTACTGTCCCAGTTTGAACTTCAGACTTAGTATCAGAGACAGCATCACACTCAGCACTGACAAAGCTGGCAGGTACTCTACCTTCCTCACATCCAGTTTGCTTTAATTGCTAGAATTCTTCATATAAGCACACACCTAACTTGCTCCTTAAGTTTTCAAACTGCTTAGCATCCAAGGCCTTTGTGAAAATGTCAGCAACTTGTTCTTCAGTAGCTACATGTTCCAGCTGAACAATCTTGTCCTCCACAAGGTTTCTGATAAAATGATGTCTGATGTCTATGTGTTTGGTTCTGCTGTGCTGAATTGGATTCTTAGAGATGTTGATGGCACTCATATTGTCACAAAACAATGTCATAGTTCCTTGTTCAATGTTGTACTCCTCCAGCATCTGCTTCATCCACACCAATTGTGAGCAACTACTTCCAGCAGCAATGTACTCAGCCTCAGCAGTTGACAATGACACACAATTTTGTTTCTTGCTGAACCATGAAATCAAGTTATTTCCTAAGAAGAAACAACCTCCTGAAGTGCTCTTTCTGTCATCAGCACTTCCAGCCCAGTCAGCATCACAAAATCCCATCAAATCAGAACTTGAACTATGAGAATACATGATTCCATAGTCACTTGTACTATTCACATACTTCAGAATCCTCTTCACTTGTGTCAGATGACTCATCTTAGGATTAGCTTGATATCTTGCACATACTCCAACAGCATAAGTGATATCAGGTCTGCTTGCAGTTAAATATAATAAGCTTCCTATCATGCTTCTGTACTGACTTTGATCAACTGAAACTCCATGTTCATCTTTGTTCAACTTCAGATGAGTAGCAGCTGGTGTCTTCTTATGAGCAGCTGATTCCATACCAAACTTTTTCACAATGTTCTTGGCATATTTACTCTGAGAAATGAAGATAGTATCTTCCATTTGCTTGACTTGTAATCCAAGAAAATATGTCAGCTCACCAACCAAACTCATTTCAAATTCTGATTGCATTTGCTGAACAAACAGTTTGACCATCTTCTGAGACATTCCTCCAAACACTATATCATCCACATAAATCTGAGCAATCATCAGGCTCCCATTTTCACCTTTCACAAACAAAGTTTTATCAGAACCTCCTTTTCTGTAACCTTGAGCCACAAGAAACTGAGTCAGCCTGTCATACCATGCCCTTGGTGCTTGCTTCAACCCATATAAAGCCTTCTTTAACTTGTACACATGTTCTGGAAACTTAGGATCCACAAAACCCTTAGGTTGTTCAACATATACCTCTTCTTGCAAATATCCATTCAGAAATGCACTCTTCACATCCATCTGGAATAATTTGAACTTGAGAATGCAGGATACACCCAACAGTAATCTTATGGACTCTAGTCTGGCCACAGGTGCAAAGGTCTCATCAAAGTCCAATCCCTCCACTTGAGTATAACCCTGAGCAACCAACCTAGCCTTGTTTCTGACTACAGTACCATTCTCATCTGTTTTATTCTTGTAAATCCATTTAGTACCAATTACATTCAACCCTTCAGGTCTTGGAACCAGATCCCACACTTCACTCCTTTTGAATTGATTCAACTCATCTTGCATTGCTTCAATCCAAAATTCATCAGTCAGGGCTTCTTTCACATTTTTGGGTTCAAACTTAGACACAAAACATGAATCAGTAGCAGCTGGTTCTGATCTCCTGGTTCTGACCCCTTGATCCAAACTCCCAATGATAAGCTCCTTAGGATGATCCTTCTGAATTCTAATAGATGGCCCTTTATTGGTAGAATTATGTTCTGGATGTACATCTGCTTCTTCAGACTCTGGATGAATTTCAGCTTCTGAAGTTTGTTCTTCTGATGGTTCAGACTCTGGAACAACTTCAGACTCACTTCTATCTTTCTCAGCAGTTAGATCATCAATTACCACATTAATGGACTCCATCACAACTTTAGTTCTTGAATTAAAACACCCTATAAGCTCTGCTGTTTACTGAATAACCCAGGAATATGCCCTCATCAGATTTAGGGTCCAGTTTTCTTCTATTCTCTCTGTCAGCCAAGATATAGCATCTGCTCCCAAACACATGGAAGTATTTGACTGTAGGCTTTCTCCCTTTCCATAATTCATACAGAGTTGATGCAGTACCCTTCTTTAAAGTGACTCTGTTGTGTATGTAACATGCTGTGTTCATTGCTTCAGCCCAGAACATATATGGAAGTTTCTTAGCATGCAGCATTACTCTTGCACATTCTGCTAAAGTCCTATTCTTCCTTTCAACTACACCATTTTGCTGAGGAGTAATAGGTGCAGAAAACTCATGCTTTATACCTTCAGAAGCACAGAATTCTGAGAAACTCTTGTTTTCAAATTCTTTGCCATGGTCACTTCTGATTCTGAGAATAACCACAATCTTTTTCTCTTTGTAATTGAACGCACAGGTCTTTAAATACTTCAAATGTATCAGACTTTTCTCTAACAAAGCTGATCCATGTGAATCTTGAGTAGTCATCTACCATTACAAATGCATACCTCTTCCCTCCAATACTTTCTACTTGCATAGGCCCCATTAAATCCATATGAACAAGTTCTAGTACTTTAGTAGTTACCTGGTAAACTAATCTGGGATGAGACTTTCTTGTTTGTTTCCCAATTTGACAATCACCACAAACATTGTCCTCATTGATCTTCAGATTTGGTACACCTCTGATAGCTTCAGTACTTAGGATTTTCTTCATGCCTTTCAAGTGCAAATGTCCCAGTTTCTGGTGCCAGAGTTTGACTTCTTCTTCTGAACTCATAAGACAAGAAGTCAGACTTCTTTCTTCTTCAGAAACCCATAAGTAACAATTGTCTTTAGATCTGCAGCCCCTCATCTGAATCTCATCTTTCTGATCAGTAACAATGCACTCTTGCTTGTTGAAATTAACCTTTAAGTCTTGATCACAAAGTTGGCTAATGCTGATCAGATTTGAAGTTAATCCTTCCACCAGTAGCACATCATTAAGTCTGGGCAAACCTTCTCTTATCAAATCACCAATACCCAGAATCTGACCTTTTACACCATCTCCAAATGTTACATAGCTTCTGGAGTAAGATCTGATATTGCTCAGCAGCTTCTTCACACCAGTCATGTGCCTTGAACACCCACTATCAAAATACCAATCTTCTTTTGAAGTGGCTCTCAAAGAAGTATGAGCTATAAGGCCTACATTCTGAACTTTGGGCTTCCACACCTTCTGAACATTGTGTCTGATAGCAGCTGGTTCAACTCTTCTATACTGAAATGTTCAGGATAGCCATGAAGTTTGAAGCAGAATGGTTTGATATGCCCTTTCTTTCCACAATGATGACAGACCCATGGATGATTCCTCCTCCTTCTGTTTCTGAAAAAATTCTGGGGTTGCTTCTGAGGTAGCATCTGAACTTGCTTCTGACCTTGCATCTGAGGTCTCTTCTGAGCTTGCTTCTGAGCTGGCATTTGGGCTCGTTTCTGAGGGCTCCTCTTTGATGTTCCAATCATAGGATCAACACTTTGAGTGGCAGGGACAAAATTCATCTGTTTAGGAATCTGAGTCTGATCAACAAAACCTAAACCAGTTTTTCCTTGTTGCTGATTCCCCAAAATGTCCTCCAACTTATCAGTAGCAGTATTCATCATTCTAACCTGTTTTTTCATATGTTCAAGTTGGGAATTTAACTGGTTCACTTCTTCTTTCAAATTTGAATTCTGCACAAGAAGTTCTCCCTTTTCAGTCTCCAGTGAAAAATAGTCTCCTTCTGATCCAGCACTTGTTTGCAAACCTCAGCACTTCTGGTATACAGCTTCCTGTAGTTGTCAGCTAGTTCATCATATGAAGTTTTACCAGCTTCAGACACAGATGAACCTTCAGACTCTGAGTCAGACTCTGAAAAAGTCTCAGACTCTAAAGCAGGTTCCTTCTTCAAGATAGCTCCTGACCTCACTACCAGACCAGTATCACACATACCAGATTCACTATCATCATCTTCTTCAGAACCATCATCAGACCATGAAATAGCTAGGCTCTTTTTCTGCTTCTTGAGAAAAGTGGGACATTCAGACTTGATGTGTCCATACCCTTCACACTCATAGCACTGCACACCTTTAGCTTGGTTACTTTTCTCCTCAGATTTGGTCTTTTTCTCATCAGTTTGTTGCTTTTTGTTATTGAATCTGAAGTTCTGACTTTGGCTTTGGCTTTTCTGTTAACATTCTTCAGAATCTTGTTGAATTGTTTTCCCAGCAACACAAGAGCTTCTGATAAGTCATCCTCTTCAGACTCTTGTTGATCATCAGCTTCAGTATTCACAGTAAAGGCTATACCTTTCCCTTTCTTATCAGGCTGTTTGCAGAATGCAGTCTCAAAATTAACAAAGAACCAATGAGCTCTTCAACCTTCATAGCAGAATATCATGAGCCTCCTCAATAGCTGTCACCTTCATATCAAACCTTCTGGGCAGGGACCTGAGGATTTTTCTTACTATTTCTCATCAGACATCTTCTCCCCAAGAGAATCAAAGGAATTGCCATATCCAGCACATTCATGTAAAAATCCTGAATGGATTCATCCTCCTTCATCTTCAGGTTCTCAAACTTGGTGGTCAGTAACTGAAGTCTGGACATCTTCACCTTAGAAGTTCCTTCATGAGTTGTCTTTAAAATTTCCCAGGCCTCCTTTGCAACAGTACACTGTTTGATAAGTCTGAACATGTTCTGGTCCAACACCATTGAAAATAGCATTCAAAGCTTTTGAATTTCCCAGAGACAAGTCATCTTCAGCTTTGGTCCACTCCTCTTCAGGCTTCAAAACCTCAGTCTTGTTACCATCTTTGTCTGTATACACAGGATGATCCCAGCCTTTGATCACAGCTTTCCAAGTCCTGCTGTCAATAGACTTTAGAAAAGCACACATTCTTGACTTCCAATACTCATAGTTTGTGCCATCTAGTAGGGGTGGTCTATTGACATAGCCTCCTTCTCTATCCATGCTTGCCAGATATTAAGTCCTCCGGATCTCACCCAAATTACAGGCAGGGTGCCTGCTCTGATGCCAATTGAAATTCTGGCCAGGCAATGTGACAGAGTAACCAGGTTCTGAACCAACAGGTTCTGAACAATATGCAGGGCACACTAAATTGCTTAAAACAGAGCACAAACACAAACACACACAAGCAGCAAATTAAAGTGCAGGAAAGTAAAAAGGCACAGAGGTTTGTTAACCCAGTTCGGAGTAAACACCTCCTACTCTGGGGGATACCAATCCAGGAAGGAATCCACTATAGGAATTAATCCTTATGACTCAAGACACTGACTCCCAGTTCCCAGCCTAAGCAATTAAACTTCCTCCTAGTCTTGAATTCTACCCAACACGTTGAGTATTAGAAAACCTCTAACTTCCTATTCAAGTAACAAACCTGTTACTGAACTACCCTTGAACTTAAACCAGTTCTGAACTCAAACTCCCCTGTTTTTGAAGACACCTTCAAAGACAAAACTTCATTCGTACCTAAAGGCTTAGAATGAATTACAACTCTTTAAAACTCCTAAACCAACTCTAACAGAGTGGTGCACAATAAAGCTAAAAGCTTAAAATACTAAGACTCAATTCTCTGATCTTAAACTCTATGAATTCGTGAGTTGAATAGCAGCATCACCCCTCCTTATATAGTCTTCAGTCTTGTAACATAAATAACAAACTAATCTTCTGAATTGATTTGTTACTGAAATAAGATTGGTCCAATCAAGTAACAAATAAAACTGTTTTGTATCTTTGAAAGATTTAAAACAGAAAATATGAATTTCATATCTTTGAACCAAATCTTCAATAAAATCTTCTCCAAATAATTCAGCATTCTAGAAGCACTTATACAAGATAATTCCTTGCTAAATCTCCCAAGATACGTGCAAAAACTAATCTGAAAACCCAGCTTCTGATGTGGTCAACAAAAGTCAACGCTGGCTTCAGAACCTGAAATCAGCTTCTGAACTGCTACAGTGCATTCAGCTTCTGATGACATTTTCTGCTTCTGAATGGCTTCAAAACACAAAAACTTGCAACTGAAGAAATGTTTCAAATATGGAGATGCTTCTTATTCAATACATTGGTTTTGCCAAAACATGCAGTCAACACAAAAGACTCAACAGAGGTGTTGAACCTTGATTGTGGAATTTCATTCCGGCGACTGACCTCATACATCGAAGATAAGGTCGCTAGAGCATCCGCCATTTGATTCTCGTCTCGAGGAATGTGGTGTAGCTTGACTTTGTTGAAAAAGGTTAGCAAGCGTCTTGCGTAATCTTTGTAAGGGATCAAGCCGGCTATGGCGAGTTTCCCAATCTCCATTGATTTGATTAATCACAAGAGCTGAGTCTCCATAAATGTCGAGGTTCTTGATCCTTAGATCGATGGCCTCCTCAATTCCTAATATACAAGCTTCAGTACTCTGCCATATTGTTTGTACAGTCGAATGATAGTCTTGCAGCAAAGGGAAGATGCTTGCCCTTCAGGGGTGACGATGACTGCTCCAATTCCGTTGCCATAAACATTGACGGCTCCATCAAAGATTAACTTCCATTTAGATTCGGGATCTGGACCCTCGCCGAATAGTGGCTCGTCATAATCCTTCATCTTTAGGTACATAATTTCTTCATCGGGGAAGTCAAACTTGATTGGTTGATAATCCTCAATTGGTTGATGAGCCAAATGGTCAGCGAGAATGCTGGCTTTGATAGCTTTCTGAGTGTGGTACTCGATGTCGTATTCTGATAACAACATTTGCCAACGGGCAATCCTTCCGGTTAAGGCGGGTTTTTCAAAGATGTACTTGATAGGATCCATCTTGGATATCAACCAAGTAGTATGATTAAGCATGTAGTGGCGAAGACGCCTAGCAGCCCATGCTAATGCGCAGCAAGTCTTTTCAAGTAGAGAGTATCGGGACTCACAGTCCGTAAATTTCTTGCTTAGGTAGTAAACGGCGTGCTCCTTTCTACCGGTTTCATCTTGTTGTCCGAGTACACATCCCATGGAGTCCTCCAACACGGTTAAGTACATGATCAATGGCCTTCCTTCGACTGGAGGAATAAGTATTGGAGGTTCTAGTAAGTATTCTTTGATGCTATCAAAAGCTTTTTGGCAATCCTCTGTCCATACCACTTCTTGATTTTTGCGGAGCAGCTTGAAGATGGGTCCACAAGTGGCTGTCATATGGGATATGAATCTAGAGATGTAGTTTAGACGTCCTAGAAATCCCCTTACTTGCTTCTCAGTTTGAGGAGCAGGCATTTCTCTGATGGCTTTGACTTTATCGGGATCTACCTCGATACCCTTTTGACTGACAATGAAACCTAGGAGTTTTCCTGATCTCACGCCGAATGTACATTTGTTGGGGTTCAAGCGTAGCCGATACTTTCTCAGGCGTTGAAACATCTTTGACAAATATTCGACATGCTCTTCTTCCGTTCTTGATTTGACAATCATGTCGTCGACATATACTTCGATTTCTTTGTGTATCATGTCGTGGAAGAGAGTAGTCATGCCCCTTTGGTAGGTAGCGCCCGCATTTGTTAGGCCAAAAGGCATCACTTGATAGCAGAAAGTGCCCCAAGGTGTAATGAAAGACGTTTTTTCTCTATCTTCGATAGCCATTTTAATCTGATTATATCCTGAGAAACCGTCCATGAAGGAGAAAACCTTGGATTTCGCGGTGTTGTCGACCAATATGTCAATGTGGGGTAACGGGAAGTCGTCCTTCGGGCTAGCCTTGTTTAAATCTCGATAGTCGACACACATTCTGACTTTTCCATCCTTCTTGGGAACTGGCACTATGTTGGCCAACCATTGAGGATATTCCGAGGTAACGAGAAATCCAGCGTTAATTTGCTTTTGCACTTCCTCTTTGATCTTAAGAGCCATGTCAGGGCGAGTTCTTCTCAACTTCTGCTTGACTGGCGAACATTCCGGTTTTAGAGGTAAGTGGTGTTCCACAATCTCAGGATCCAATCCTGGCATATCTTGATATGACCATGCAAAGATATCCACATACTCTTCAAGAAGCTTGATTATTTTCTTTTTGACAGGCGCATCCAATAACGCTCCTATCTTAACCTCTTTCTTTTCTTCTTCGGAACCCAAGTTGATGACCTCTATTGTTTCCTCGTGAGGCTGAATGGTCTTCCTCTCTTGTTCTAGTAGGCGCTTGATCTCATCCGGGATCTCTTCATCCTCTTCCTCTTCCGCTTCGTAAACAGGGAATTCAAAGTTCGGAGGGAGTCTAGGGCTAAGGTGTTCAACGGGTTTATGGGTGCTTAGTCTGCATGTAATGGATGATTGATTTTAATAAAAGAAGAAAAAATGCAGACTCTTTGAAATTAAAATGAAAATGTTTTTTTTTTTTTGGGTTTTGATATTGAAAAATAAAAAAGAAAAGAGACAACGTATAAATACGTGGAAGTTGTAATATAAACAACGATTTTTATTTATTGATGATAGTATATTAAACAAGCCCTACATGAGTCTCCTTTCGCTTCGGGCGAGGCGAAAGGGTTTTTTCAAAAAAGATAAAACAGACAAACACATTACTTGGAAGACTGAATAACAGAGGGAACATCGATAGCAACCCAATTGCGACACGCTCCTCCGGGCGTTACATGGACAGGTGTTGCTTCTTCCGGCCCATCTTCAGTGATGGCGTTGGTTTCCTTTGCGGAGTGAATGAAACTGGCGCTACGAAAGATGTTCTCGAGCGGCTCAATGTTAGTTCTTGGTTTGGTAACTCTCGTGGTTGGAGTGAAACCTAAACCTTCTCTATGCTTACGCTCCGGCAGACTTATTGTCTTTCCCCAATCCGGGAGTAAGTCATCTCGCACTGCTCTTTGTGCGCTCTTGAAAGAAGACATGGACGCTTCCTCCTTTGTGGCACTCTCATCTTCTAAGGAAAGACCTTGGAACGATGTCCCGTCAACGATATCAGCACCGATGAACGAGAAAGCCGACAAATGGCTGATTAATAGAGCCTCCTCTCCTCCCACTGTAACTAGGCTCCTCTCCTCCTCTCCTCCCACTGCTAAGGTAGTTGGAATAGGAACGGATTCTTCGCCAAATTCAAATGGCATACCCCATGTGCAACCGGGGGGTTTAGTGTAGCGCTGAATTCCGTCATGTAAGGGCGGAGTTGAAGTAGAAGCTAGTGCTGGAGCTTGGGAGCTAGAAGGAGGAGGAGGTGCCGGGATTTGTGCGGCCGCTAGTAGTTTTACTAACTCCGTTAGTTTTTCCATTTCAGCTCTCATAGATGTTACTTCTTCGCGAAGATCTTGATTCTCTTGCTCGAGGTTTTCCATTTTCCTCTTTAGGGTCGCTCGGGTATTGTAGGAGTGAGTTGCCTCGGAATGATGAGCCACTTTCTCTTACAAGAAGACACGTAGTGTTGCGGAGAGAATGCAAACACTGAAGACTCAATTTGGATTATAAGAAATCCTGAGGATAAGAAAAAGGGAAATGAGCTTGGACTCGAGGATGACCGTATGCATGATAATGAATGATGAATGATGTATGCATGAAAAAAATTTGCTTTGCTTTATAAGGAAATTCAAAAGTGAACAATTAATTATTAGCAATTTAAAGTAATAGAAACCGGAAAATTAACATTGTCAAAATATATTTGATTTAATAACATTGAGATTACAAAGTGTAACTAATGCTAATACAAATCAAATAGCCGCTCGCCTCTCGGCCTTGCTTATTTCCTCCCTATAAAAATCTAATGTGTTCTTGCAGAACTCCATAAATTCTTGAATTTCCGTAGGGATGACAAAGTATGGCACGACCATTTCGGCCTTTGCAAGTTTCTTTGGAAGTTCGGCGATGACTAAGTTTGAGAATGCGACTAATCTAGTGAAGTCCTCACTTAGTCGGGAGGCATCTTGCCATACAAACTCAATCACTTCCTTACGTTGGGCTAGCTGGATATTTGCATGCCTAATCTCATCGAGGAGTCGTGCAATGTGACTTCCATGCTCTCTTGCAATCTTATCGAAGTATTCTTCGAATTTCTTGATGTCCGCCTCGAGGCGATTGCAATGTAGCTTCCCTTGATGAGAAATGCTCTCGTGTCTTTGCCGTTGGATGCGTTCGGCTTGAAGCTGCTCTTTGTAGTCTTTGACCACTTCTTGGAGCTGTTGATTCTTCTCTTGAAACTTCAACCTCCATTTCCGTTGAGCTTCGATAGCTAACTCGCCGAACTTCTTGAGCTCTTGGTTGGAATGCAAGATTCTTTCCAACTCTTCGTCTTTGGCCACAAGGTTGGCATCCGCACTAACCAAACCGCCTCCTATCCAATTTCTCTTCCCTTCGGAGATCCTTAGCCGTTTTTGGCATACTAGGAGAGAATGTGATACTTCATCACGATCTCTCTTCGTCCTAGTAATTTCTCCTAAAGCTTGGAGGTGCTTTAATTCTAAGTCTCCGTTTTTGTTTTGGAGCTCTTGAATCTTAGCTTTGAGTTCCTCCGTTTCTTGGTTAGGAATGATTGTGATAGGTTTAGGCGTAGGAGGCTTTGGAGGGCTTATAACCACGAAGGGTAACTTGATCGCTTTGACCCTCTCCTTCACCCATTGAGTATAAAGGGGTTTGGCGACACAATTCCTCTTGCCGACCCTTCCTTTGTGTACTTGGCTCCACGCCCCTTGGATTCTTTCTAACAATGCTGGATCTTGATCGCCTTCCCTCAAAAAGAAAGCTTCCAACAAAAGGTCATTAGGTTTGTTTTCCATTGAAAAACCTAATTGTCGGAGAGAGAGGACCGGATTATAATTAATGCATCCCTTAGTACCAATGAGGGGTACATTAGGGAAGTCCCCGCAACTGAGGATAACCTCCGGGTCCTCTAAGTTTGGAGAAAACCAATGGATGTCCTTCGCGACGAGAGTCGTCATCCGTTGTGACCATTTGAGCTTGGCCCGGTTTTCCGCAAAGTCTCGGTTTCTTGGCATGTGGGACATCATCCAAATTTGCACTAAAGGAGTGCAACAAGAAATCTTGCGTCCTCTTGCTTGTTCATGCCTAGAGTAGAGGGAGTGATAAAAATCCGCCAAAATTGTGGGAACCGGATTTTTGATCATGAATACCTCTAGAGCCGGAAAGTCTACGAAATCATCCATGTTGGGGAATAAAACAATCCCGTAGACTAAGAGGGCTAAGATGGCGTTGAAAGCCATTACCTCTTTGTTGGCTAGTAAATCCCGAGCTTTGGCTTCCAAAAACTTCCTTGTGAATCCCCTAGCATTTCCTCTAATTTCCAAATTAGACACTACTTCTTGAACATCAAGGTACAAGGATTCGGCAATGGCCTCCAATGTGGGGTCTTTCCCGGGACCTAAATATAATTCACGACCTTTCATGCTACAACCCAAGATCCTCTCGAATTCTTCCAATGTTGGAGCTAGTTGGAAATCTTGAAATGTAAAACACCGGAGTGGTGGATCGAAGAATTGTGCCAAAGTAGTTAATGCCGTTGAATCTATCCTTACGGGTAGGAGATCAAGTATCAATCCATAGCTTGCCTCAAAAATACTCTTGTTGACCGGGGAGAGCCTTTTGCTTAAGGCTAACAAACTTTCCACCCTAGGAGCCTTAACTTTGAAAGCGAGCGTACTTTTGTTTCCGGAATCCATATTTCTTTTTGCTAATTTTTGATTTGTTCTTTTTAAATTCCTATAAAGCAAAGTGATATGCGAAAATTATTTTCCATGAATGTAAATGTATGATATGCATGGGTGTGATGTGTAGGTTCAAAATTTCCCCCCATCCTCACGTGTAGGCTCTAATAGGTAAGATTCCTAAGAAGAGGTCCTTAGAGTCATTAACCTCATATGGAATTAGGGTTGTCTATGGACATACGTCGACATGACTTCAATTAATTCCATATGAGAATCTCGTCTAAGCGGAGTTGGGCATCCTACCTCACGGACATACGTCAACGCGGGCTTCCGCACACAACTTCCTGCTAACTTAGTTTTTTCTCGAGCTCGGGTAGAGAGCCTCACACGTCCGGCATTAACCCGAACAATGTGGAGTAACATCGCTCAAGTAACCCCCACAATTTGAGATATATATGAATATGAAGCACAAAGGATATATATATATATATGCAAAGTATAAGAATAAACAAAACAAATAATGACAAGAAGCAATAAACACGTAGGTAAAATAAATCAAACTAGCCTAAAAGCCGACTGAGATAGGCTTGACTTGTTTATGCAAAAACAAAGTGTTTTATGCATGGTCCCCAGTGAAGTCGCCATTTCTGTGAAGAAATGGTGACGAACTCAACTAGAGATACAATGTCCCCAGTGAAGTCGCCATTTCTGTCGCGTCGAATTTCGGATGTCAAGCTATGGGGAAGCTTTGAATCACTAATTCTGAATTACGACTGAACTTTTAATTTTTCGGGGAAAAAAGGAAAAAAGTTCTAAATTACCTTGAGAAAAGATTTTAGGTTCGAAAGTCGATTATGCGAGGGGAAGGTATTAGCACCCCTCACATCCGTTGTACTCAACGGGAACCTCTTAGTCGGCTTAGGCTTAAAATGGTTCGATATTTTACTTACGTGTTTAAATATGTATAAGAGGAAATATATAAAAGACATAATGCGGGATAAAGAAAGAGATAAAAACAAACGAAAAGGGAAAAACAAGTTTTTTATTAATGGGCTTGACAAGATGTCGATCTTGCTCCTACGTATCTCCCGGTAGTCGGAGAATTCAAAGCGTACGTAGTTCTTTGGTAGAAAAACGTTTGTATGTTGATTCGTTTTAGTTAAAAAAAGTTTGATCGCGTCCGAGCGAAAAAGTTTGAAAATAAAGAAAAAGTGTAATGAAAATAAATGTCAACTGTTCGGGTTGCTGCCGAACTGGCCATTGACGACAAGAAAGTAAAAGTCAGCTGCTCGGGTTGTTGCCGAGCTGGCCACTGACGACAATGCATAAAAGTAAATGATTTGATGAAAAAGTTTTACGCTCGGACGTGAGCAAAGGTTTTAAAAACGTACGAGAACGTACAAAGCTTTTAAAATGGTGAAAGATGGACGCTAGGCGATAAACTCGCGCAAAGCGTGAATGTTTTAAAAATAAAAGACAAACGCACTAAGGCGAAAAGTTCGCGCAAGGCGTGAAAAGGTTAAAAAATAAAAACGCGCAAGGCGCAAAAGGTTCGGATTGACCACGAGGGCCAAGAAAAGGGTAAAAATGGCCACAAGGGGGCCAATGGAAGGTTGAGCGTGCTAGACGCGTCAAGGGTGGAATGACGATTGCCCGAGCGACGAGACATACGTCACGCATTCGTGCAATCGAGGTTTGGGGAGACATACGTCAAGCCATTCCCGTTTCATTCAAGTTTGGTTTTGTTATGCTAAGGAATCTCAAAAGGAACCAAAGCTTTAAAAGGAAAGTTTAAAGAAAAGAAAAAAAACAACACGAACAAATTTGTTGTTCGGTTTTACTAAAAATCATGAACGTGACTTGTTACTTAAGTTATTGGAACTCAAGAACAAGTTTGATTCAAGTTTGAATGGCAAACATAATCATAAAACATGCAAAAATGTTGGAAAGTTCATAAGTTCGGCTCAATTCGAGCTTTGTTTTAAGAATGAGCAAACTCGGCTTAAGTTCGCGTTTGGGTTGAAAATCATGAACAACGTGGTTGTTCAAGTTTGTTTTTGAAATAGACGAACTTAGCTTGTTGCTCAAACTTGGTTTTGAAAATGTTGAGAACATAACTTGTTTCGCAAGTTATGCAAAATTTGTCGCACGAACTTGTAAAATCTCCAAAGTTTGTGCAAGATTATGAGTTGGGTTTGGACCAAAATGGTTTTAACCCTCTTTAGGTTCTGAATCAAGGGCTAGAATCCCAAAAATTTGACATTTGAATGCCTGATTCATGTTCTGAATTTCACATACTTCGCAGAGCAACCAGAACTTGGCTCTGCGAAGTCAGGTTCTGGTGTGTTCGCAGTGCGAGCAAGGCTTGGCTCTGCGAAGTATGCGAATTTCTTAACTCAGAAGCTGTTTCTGAACAGGAGTTCAGAAACTGCTTCTAAGCAAGATTCAGAACCTAAAGGAGGTTAAGAAACTTGACAAAAGGGAAGAAAAAAGGGTAGAAAAACAGAGTTTTAAAGCTTGGCCCCTTTGAGGTCCTTTTTGAGGCTCAAAGGAGGTTTTGGTTCACAAAACAAAATTGGACAAAGCAAGATATGTAAACAGTATATACAATGAAAAAGAAAGGTTATAGGAAACTTACAGAACTCCTAGCAATGCTTGATTAAGACTGGAAGTAGCTTGCTTACTTTGTGAAAGGTTATGAACAAGGTTCAAGGTGTTTGTGATGAACTGGTTTTGTGTTGCAATGCCAGGGTTTTTTGGAGTGAATTTCGTGTGTGTTGGCTCTCTGGATTGGTATGTTTTTGACTGGTTTTCAATGTATTCAGTTGTGTATTTAATGGTATGAAATCCTTGTGCCTTGCATTCCCTTTTATAGGCAAAAATGCAATCTATGTAATGATGAATAAAATCCTAAAACACTAGCTGATCATGAGCTAAACTCAGGCTAGATCACTTTGCATTTAATGCTAATGGATAGGAATTGCTTTGCCTTGTGCCAAGGGGCAAGGTCTTGACTGATCTCAGCCACAAATGCCATTGATTCTAGAAGGTAATGATGGCAAAATCTGTAAAACAGGGCAGCTGCAAAAGGGATGATTCTTGGGATCAAACCTTGCAATCCTGGAAGGTCAAACAATCAAAACGTGTACTGCCATGTACAGGGAGATTGGGGGAATCAAAATCAGCATGTGGGCTTATGTGTGGGGGGAGAAATTCAGGTCAAAACAGGGCATGTCACACAGCTTTTTTGCAACATAAACCACTTGGGATTGACTGGTTTTGGCAGGGAAAAAGGGAAGGAAAATGATCAAGCAGCTGGCTGGCATGTTTAGGTTGGGTGAGAGGTCAATTTGAGGGGACAAAAACTGACCAAAGATAGCCAATTTGTTTGATCATATGAGAGGTTGGAAGAAAAATCCTCTTTCCTTTTACCTTTAATGTCACACATTTAATTCTGCCTTGCTGCACCAAATCAGTCACAAAATAGCAAGAATACAAGTAATAATGCTAATAATAATAATTGTAGTTGAAAGCAAAAAAGATAAACAACTACATAAAAATCTGCAGAATTTTCGCAGAGGTCGCAGTGCGAAGGTGAGTTCGCACTGCGAACTTCACTTTTTTTAATTTTTTTGTATTTAAAGTAAAAGGGTAAAAAATGAGGAAAATAATAATATTAATATAATAATAATGATGGTAATGATAAAAAAAATGCAAATGGCAATAAAAATGAATAAAAATAGTAATGACAATAAATAAAACCTAATAATATTAAAAGGTAAAAACTAATAATAATACAATAATAATGATATTATAAAAGGAAAATAAAATAATAATGTTAATAAAAACAAAATATTATAGCAATAATAAAATAATAAAAGGTAATAAAAACAACACCCATAAAAAATATGAGTCAAAAAATGGGGTATGACACCTTGCAACCTTGCTTCTTGGCTTTCCTTCTTGCTCTTTAGCTTGTTTTTCATAACCATTATCAATCAATACTTATTTAGCACGTGGTTCTGAAACACTTAAACAAAGCATTAGCAAATAACCAATTTTCTATTTAACACTTTGTTATCATCAAAACCATAAAGAGAGATATGTTTACACATAAATGTTTCAACAATCTCCCCCTTATTTTATAAGAGACTTGTTAAACACATTTTGTTCCAACAATCTCCCCCTTTTTGATGATGACAAACATAAGTATTAAAACAGAAAATTGTTGTTAACTTAATTAACAAGTTAACTGCAGGGTGTGAGGTTTGTAAGCTCCCCCTGAGTCTGATCCAAGTTAATTAAGTTCAGTTAAAAACATAAATGTGAAAATTTCAGAATTGTTGCTAAGTTCAATTAATAATCTGACTTCAGGAGAGGTTTGTAAGCTCCCCCGAGGTCTGACAATCCTCAAGGTTAGGTTTGCAAGCTCCCCTTGATTCTTATCTATGTTAATTAAGCTTAACTTAAAACAATATAGTGAAATTAACACTTAGAATTTTAAAAATGACTTGTTGACTTCAGGTTCTGAGGTTTGTAAGCTCTCCCCCTAAGTCTGATAATCCACAGGATGAGTTTTGTAATCTCCCTGAGTCTTATCCAAGTTATTTTAAATTCAATTTACTCACTAAGAGTAATGTATCTCACAGAATTGTAACAGAGCTAGAATTTCACTTCAGAGACTAAGAGTTAAAATCTGTTCTCATAAGTTAAATTCAGTCAGAATTGTATCAGAGCTTAACTGATCAGTATTAGAGCTAGCTTAACAATTGTATCAGAGCTTAACCCTAACAATTGTATCAGAGCTTAATAAGCTTAACTTCTGACAATTTTAACTTATTTGAGCTCAGGTGCTTTAATACTTGTTTTACTTTCTCCCCCTTTTGTCATCAACAAAAAAGTTTTACTTACCCCTCAACACAGAAAATTTCTCCCCCTTTGTCAAGAGAGTTGGAAAATATTTCTGTATTAGAGCAGAAAATGATTTTAAAAGAGCATGTATCAAAGCAGTTCAGTCTCCCCCTTTTTAAAAAGAGTTTGAAAACATTTCAAAAGGATTCAGAGTGGGGGGGGGGGGGGGGGGGTTGAACCAAACAGAATTGTGAGATATTTATGCAATCATATGGATAATCAAGCAGCAAGGATGAGGATCAGAGCATACTTGACTTTCAATGAGTATATGACTTGCATTAAAAATAGAAGGCTGTTCAGAAGCAGAAAAAAGGTTTGGAGCTTCTGACCAGTTCATTTTGTGTTCAGACAGGACTTGTTCAGTACAAATTGTTCAGTATCAGAACAAAACAACCAAATTGTGTTCAGTATCAGAGCAAAACTTGCAAGAAGGTATCAGAGCAAACTTTGTAATAAGTATCAGAACAAATCTGAGCTGGTTTAAAAAAAAATAGTTCAGATCAGAGCAGGTCTTAATCATTTTTCAAAACAAAATAGTTTTAAATGATAGACCAACTGAAGGAATATCTCAGAGCTTGATACCAATTGAGGATTTTATCTCAGAGTCTGATACCAAACATACAGTTTTAATGCTACTGAACTTGTATCAGAACCTGATTTCAAAACATGAAGGTTTAGAGTCTGATACCAACGTGATATTTTAGTACTGATACTAAGATAAAATAAGTTCTTAGGACTGAACATGTCTGAAACACTTTGGGCTTTTAAAATGTGTCTGTGCTAAACATTTGAAAACAAACTGATACCAACTGAAAAATTGTTTGTCAAGCAATTTGACCATTGAATATCAGAGCAGAAAATCACATTTTTAAATTGATGACTTTGGGAGGGTTAGAGTATAACTTTCAAAGCTTTAATCATCTTTGCCCATATCTATACTTATCAGATTCTGACCAACATTAGATTTCTATCAGATTCAGAAGTCAGAAAATCCAGGTTCTGATCCTTCAGACTCTGAAGTTTTTCAGGCTTAACTTTATTCAAACTCTCAGAAGATGAGTGTTTGATAAGTCTTAGCTTATGATAAACTTAGAATCAAGGAATACATTCAGATTCAAGCACATTTTTCAAGAGACAAAATGCATGTTCAGATTCTTTTTAATAAAATTAAATCTTTCTTCTGTTAGGGGTTTTGTGAATATGTCAGCCCATTGATGATCAGTATCAATGAACTGAATATCTAACACACCCTTCTGAACATAATCTCTTATAAAATGATGTTTTATTTCTATGTGCTTGGCTCTAGAATGCAGAATTGGATTTTTAGACAGACATATAGCAGCAGTATTATCACAATAAATAGGAATATTGTCTGCATGAATCTGATAATCCTCTAATTGATGTTTCATCCAGAGCAGTTGTGTGCTACAACTTGCAGCTGAGATGTATTCTGCTTCTGCTGTTCACAAAGCAATGGTTGCTTGTCTCTTGCTGGCCCAGGATATCAGATTCTCACCAAGAAACTGACAGTTTCCACTGGTGGATTTTCTTTCAATCCTGTCCCCAGCATCACAGAATCCAACTAGCTTATAATTTAGAGATTTCTTATACAGAAGTCCCAAATTAGTTGTTCCTTTCAGATACCTGAAGATTCTCTTGACAGCAGTCATATGAGATTCTCTAGGATCTGATTGGAATCTAGCACACAGACATACACTAAATAAAATATCTGGCCTAGAAGCATTTAAGTATAGGAGAGAACCTATCATACCTCTGTACAGCTTCTGATCTACTTTAGAGCCATTGTCCTCTTTGCTTAATGTGCAGGTAGGATGCATTGGTCTTGTCATCAGCTTGCAGTCATCCAACTGGAACTTCTTCAGAAGCTCCTTGGTGTATTTGGACTGATGAACATAAACACCCTCTTTGCATTGGTTGATTTGAATTCCCAAGAAGAATTTCAGCTCACCCATCATGCTTATTTCAAATTCATCCTGCATTAACTTAGAAAATTCCTTGCAAAGGGAGGCATTAGTAGAACCAAATATGATATCATCAACATAGATTTGTACAATCAAGATTTCTTTCTTAACAGTTTTTCTAAAGAGTGTATTGTCAACTTGACCTCTTACAAAATCATTTTTAATTAAGAAATTGCTTAGTCTTTCATACCAAGCTCTGGGAGCTTGTTTCAGACCATACAGGGACTTCTTAAGTTTAAAAACATGATTTGGATATTTAACATCTTCAAAACCAGGAGGTTGTTTGACATACACTTCTTCAGAAATTACACCATTTAAGAAAGCACTCTTAACATCCATTTGATATAAGATGATATCATGATTAATAACATAAGAAAGAAGTAACCTGATTGCTTCCAGTCTTGCTACTGGAGCAAAAGTTTCTGTGTAGTCTATTCCTTCTTGCTGGCTGTACCCTTGAGCTACTAATCTAGCCTTGTTTATGATCACTTCTCCTTGTTCATTGAGCTTGTTCCTGAATACCCATTTTGTTCCAATGATGTTCTTCTGATCAGGTTTTGCAACAAGATCCCATACATCATTTCTTTGAAATTGATTCAGCTCTTCTTGCATTGCTACAATCCAACCATCATCAGCAAGTGCTTCATCAGCAGTTGTAGGCTCAATCATGGAGAGCAGGCCAAGCATAGACTCATTCTGAGTGAATGCTGATCTTGTCTTCCTTGGACTGTTCTTGTTTCCAATGATCAACTCCTCAGGATGTGAAGACTTGTACTTGAATGAGGTTCTGGGTGGATTAGCTTCTGAAGGGCCATCAGGGATTTGTTCAGAACCATGCTGGTCTTGATTAGCATCAGGAGTAGTGTCATTGCTGGAGAGTTTCTCAGATTCTTCATTGTTTTCAGCTTCTGAACCTTCATCAGAACCTGAACTGGGTTCAGCTTCTGAAGGCTCTTCTGAGATTCTGACATCTGCAAAACTCTCAACCAGCTCTGGTATTTCACTACCAGGCTTCTTGTCATCAAACCTAATATGTATAGCTTCTTCAACAACATGTGTTTCAGAATTATACACTCTGTATGCCTTAGATCTCTCTGAGTATCCTAAAAAGGTACCCTTTTGAGCCTTGGCATCAAATTTCTTTAGGTAGACCTTATTGTTTAGTATGTAACATGTACAACCAAACTGATGAAAATAAGAAATACTTGGTTTTCTTCCTTTAAATAATTCATATGAAGTTTTATTCAGAATAGGTCTTATATAGATCATGTTCTGAATATAACATGCTGTGTTTACAGCTTCTGCCCAAAAGTACTTAGCAATTTTAGACTCATGGATCATGGTTCTTGCCATTTCTTGTAAAGAACTGTTCTTTCTCTCTACAACTCCATTTTGTTGTGGAGTTCTAGGAGATGAGAACTCATGAAAAATTCCATGGTCTTCACAAAAGTTTTCAAAAGGTTCATTTTCAAATTCACCACCATGATCACTTCTGATTTTCAAAATTTTCAAATCAGTTTCAGTTTGTACTTGTTTGCAGAATTTGAAAAACACATCATATGTTTCATTTTTGGTTCTGAGGAATTTAACCCAAGTCCACCTACTATAATCATCAACAATCACAAGTCCATATTTCTTCCCATTGATTGAAGCTGTTCCAACAGGACCAAACAAATCAATGTGAAGGAGTTCTAGAGGTTTAGAGGTGGAAACAATGTTCTTTGATTTAAAAGAAGTTTTGGAAAACTTTCCAATTTGGCATGCACTGCACAGTGCATCTGAGTGATAATCAATACTGGGTAAGCCTCTGACCAGCTGTAACTTGCTAAGCTTAGAGATGAGTCTCCAGTTAGCATGTCCCAGCCTTTTGTGCCAGACCCATTTCTCATCACTCACAGACAGAAGGCAAACTACCTTCTGCTGAACCAAATCAGAAAAATTTATTTTGTAAACATTGCTTTTCCTACAGCCTCTGAACACTACAGACTTATTTTCATTGTTGATTATAGTGCAAGTGTTCTTATTAAACAGGACTTCATAATTACTATCACATAATTGACTTATGCTAAGTAAATTATGTCTAAGTCCATCTACCAGCCAAACATTATCAATGTACAGGGAAGAATTACCTATCTTACCAGTACCAATGATCTTTCCTTTCTGACTTCCTCCAAACCCCACAGTTCCTCCCTCTTTCAGAGTTAGGGTTTGGAACATAGACTTGTCCCCTGTCATATGATGCGAGCATCCACTGTCCAGGTACCAGGACCTTTCCTTTTCATTGGATGACAAGCATATCTGCAATTGAAATAATCTCAGACTTAGGTACCCAGATTTTCATGGGTCCTTTGGGGTTAGTCCTGAAAGGTTTTGGCTTCTTGTGTCTGAAGTTTTGATATTCAGACTTGTTCTGATACTTAGGATATGGATCCTTGTATTTTGAATTAGTCTGAGTTTCAGAACCTGAATACTTCAGAACCTGAGTTCTCAAAGGTTTGGACTTAGACTTCTTCAGAACCTGAGACTTGGAGGTCTTTGGTTCTGATTTGTTCAGAGTCTGAACCATTGAGTACTTTGGTTCTGATCTCTTCAGAATTCTGACTTTGTTTACTTCAGGCACAAGATAAGCTTCAGTTTTGCCTTTCTTAAAACAGTTTGAAGCAGAAAACTGATTGGTTTTCTTTGGCTTGCTTTGCCTAACATTCTGAGATTGAAAATATTTTACATTGACTGGTTTAACAGATTTTGAAGTTTTAATAAACCCAGTCTTATAAAAATTTGAATCAGATTTATTCAGCTTATGAGACTTGCTAGTTTCAGGTTCTGAATACTTCAGATTCTGAACAGGTTTAAGTTCAGAGTCTGATTTCCTCTTACTCTTAGGCTTAGGACCTTTTGGCTTAGATTTAGGCAAGGTTTTAACATCTGCCTTCATCTTACCTTTAGGTTCAGAAGCTTCAGAGTCTGAGTTGTTCAGAACTTCTGACTTAGTCTCAGATTTTGATACTTTCAACTTCTCAGAATTATCAGAAGCATGCACAAAGCATATATCATTGCCTTTTAAAATATCTTCAGAACATGAAGGTGAGTTTGATTCATTTGAAGGTTTAAATGCATCATAGCCAATGCCTTCACCTTTGTTTCTGATCATATTATACATCATGGAGGCAATTTTTGTTCTGTTGAATCCAGTTAATATGAAATCCTGAAGAGCTATTTCCTGTTCATTAGGAACCTCTTCAGATTTCTTATGAGCCTCTCTTCTGAGTTCCTCAACTTCTTCATCATATTCAAAAATTTGATTCTGAAGTTTAAGGTTTTCCTCAGACAGCAAGTTAGTTTGATTTTTCAAAGATTTAATTTCCTTTAACTTGCTTTTAAGATGACTCATAAGATCATTAACTGTGTCAATTAAATCAGATCTAGAGAGTTCAGAATATACCTCATCTTCTTCATCAGAATCTGAACATGATTCTGCATCAGAAGATGCAATTGCCATCAGGGCCAGGTTGGCTTCTTCCTCATCAGATTCTGACTCATTGTCCAGATCATCCCATGTAGCCATGAGACTCTTTTTAAGCTTATTTATGAAACTGCTGGACTTTGAGCTGGACTTCTTTGCTTTTTCCTTTGATTTTTCCTTCTGAAGATCAGGACAATCAGCAATGAAGTGGCCAGGCTTCTTGCAGTTGTAGCAGCTTTATCCCTCTTAGAACCAGAACTAGATCCTCTAAAGTTACTGCTTCTGTTAGAGAATTTTTTCTTTCTATTCATCAGATACTGGAGTCTTTTAGAAATCATTGCAAGCTCATCAGCATCTGAATCTTCATCAGAATTTCCCTCAGGAAATTCTTCTTCAGATTCAATTGCTTTCAAAGCTTTAGCAGGTTTTCTTTTAGACTTCAGAGCTAATGTTTTTGGCTCTCTAACAGAATCATCCTCATTGAGTCCCAGTTCATGCACCTTGAGGGAGCTTATAAGATCTTCAATACTTAAAGTATTTAGATCCTTAGCTTCCTCAATGGCAGTCACTTTAGGTCTCCATTTAGATGGCAGACTTCTAAGGATTTTATTCACATGGTCAGCTGTGGTGTAACTCTTCTTCAGAATCTGAAGTCCAGAAACCAGAGTCTGAAACCTTGAGAACATAGTCTCAATATTTTCATCCTCTTTCATTCTGAACAATTCATATTGCTGAACAAGTATGTTTGCCTTAGCTTCTCTAACCTTCTGATTACCTTCATAGTTAGAGCAGAGGGATGTGAATATAGCTTTGGCTGTTGACTTGTCACTCAGCTTCTGATACTCAGTATGAGGTAATGAATCCACAATGATTCCTCTCACATGATGATGCTTCCTATAGATCTTTCTTTCTGCATCACTCAGAGCTCTTCTGTTGACAGCAACACCTTCTTCATCTACTGGTATTGAGATTCCATCTTCAATAATGTCCCATAGAGTATCATCAATCCCAATAATGTGACTATACATTTTACTCTTCCACCAAGAGAATTTTTCTGGGTCACCAGTAAACATAGGAGGTTTATTATGTGACCTAGACTTCTTTTCTTCAGTACTATAGTCATATTGTACATTTCTTTGATTTCTGGGAGATGGTGGATTTCTGGGAGAGGGTGGAGGTGAACCACTAGTTGAGGTCATGTTTTTCTCAGGATCCTACTGACACACTGTTAAGTGTTAATATCAGAACCGAAGCTCTGATACCAACTGAAGGTGAGAAAAACACACACACAAGAAGGGGGTGTTGAATTGTGTGACTCAAAAACTGGTTTCTTTTACTTTTCAAAACTTAAGGCAAGTTCAGAAGCTGATGTGAATCAGTTATGAACTATTATCAAGAGTTATGCAGCGGTTTAAACAAGTAAAAGAGATAAGGGAAGAGAGACACACACAGAAATTATACAGGTTCCTTCTCAATGTGAGAAGTAGTCCTGTCCCCTTGTATCCAACAAGAGAGTTTCACTATAATCTGAAGATTACACCATGCTCAACCACTAAGGAAGAGACTTCCAGTTGCTCAATCACAAAGAAAGAGGCTTCTATGCTCAACCACCAAGGAAGAGGCCTTCAATGCTCAAGTCACTAAGACAAGAGACTTCTGACTCAGACCACAAAGGAATGAGATTACAACTGCTCAGTATACAGACTGAGACTTTAGGGACCAAACTGGTTTACAAGTGAAATAGTTTGGGATGAACACTTGATCAAATATCAGAGGTGTTCTCTTAATACAACTCAGGTTAAGACTCTTAACCTTAAGAAATTCTAAGTTACAAGACTATGAGAATTTCTAAGAGGTTTGAACTTGACAGTTTTTACACAGAAAACAGAGCAAAGTTTCAGCAATACGTTTCAAGAGTCTTAGACATCTTCTTCTTCAAATCTTCTTCCTTTTATAGATGAAAATATAGCTGTTTGAAGATTTGCTTGATTTGAGGAAAAGAGCCGTTGCAATTGGACTAGGTTTCTGCAAATGTGTGCTGCACTTTTTCAGTCAGAACAGAGCAGTTGCCATTTTTTGAAATGGCCTACCTTAAAAGCTGGAGAATGTTTGGGTCAGGGAGACAACTGTTCCATTGAGTTGTTCTGACACATCCAGGCATTAAATGCGCACAGTACTGGTTAAAATCCATGCCACATCAGCTTCAGAAGCTTCTCTGTGAACAGTGATCAGAAGCTGCTTCAGTTGTACGGATCAGAGGTTGGCTTCAGGAGTTGACTGTTGCGTTGACTTCATCAGAAGCACCCAGACTTCAGAAGCTGCCTTCAGACTCAGAAGCTGCACTTCAGGAGTACCACTTCAGGACCACTTCAGAAGCTTCACTTCAGGAGCACTTCTTCAGGACCTTTTCAGAAGCTCTTACTTCAGGAGCACTTCTTCAGGAGTACTTCTTCAGGACCAGTTTCTTTCTAGCCTTGCAACCTTGCTTCTTGGCTTTCCTTCTTGCTCTTTAGCTTGTTCTTCATAACCATTATCAATCAATACTTATTTAGCACGTGGTTCTGAAACACTTGAACAAAGCATTAGCAAATAACCAATTTTCTATTTAACACTTTGTTATCATCAAAACCATAAAGAGAGATATGTTTACACATAAATGTTTTAACAATCTCCCCCTTATTTTATAAGAGACTTGTTAAACACATTTTGTTCCAACAGGTTTTGCTAGTGAAAATCAAGTAGCTGTCGTTGGAGATGATCCAGAAGAGGGGAAGACACCTTGTTTGGTCTACCAGGGCTCTCCGAATGCAAGCCTCAACAACTGGACCGCCGTTGAAATTCCCGAGATAGTTTCTTTTTCAAAGTAATTTTTATCATGTTTTTCAAATCCTTTTGCTCTGCCCAAGGCTTAAGGATAACTTTGTAGGGCACCCTTTATTTCAAATGTTGAATCATCAATAAAAAGCATTTTGTTTTCCACCATTCTTTATTCTTCCATTTCTGCATTTATTTTTCTTAAAAAAATGATAATCCTTTCCGTTCTTTTGTTTATTTTTGTTTTGTTCATCCTTCTGAAAATAAAATCATCATAAAAACACATGCAGATACCCGAACAAACCCATTGAATGTGATACTGCTACTATCCCGCGTAACCTTGAACTTCCCATTAACCAAGCTGAAGAGGATGGTGGAAGCGATTGCGAGCTTCCCGAAGAATTGGCAAGACTGCTAGAGCGTGAATCTAAAGAGATACAGCCGAATCAAGAGCCTGTGGAGGTAATCAACTTGGGAACTGAGCATGATATAAAAGAGGTCAAGATCGGTTCGTCTTTAAAGGTAAAAGAGCACGAGAAGTTGGTCGAACTTTTGAGGGAATATGTAGATGGGTTGGATACCGAGATAGTTGAGCACAAGCTACCACTTCGGCCAGAATGCCCGCCGATAAAGCAGAAATTGAGAAGGACAAGACCGGACATGTCACTTAAGATCAGGGAAGAGGTCAAAAGACAATTTGATGCAGGATTCCTAGCCGTGGCAAAATATCCGCAATGGGTTGCTAACATAGTACCGGTACCAAAGAAAGATGGTAAAGTGCGAATGTGTGTCGATTACCGAGATCTGAACAAGGCGAGTCCCAAGGATGATTTCCCATTACCTCACATCGACGTGTTGGTAGATAATACAGCCCGATTCGCGGTGTTCTCATTCATGGATGGATTCTCCGGTTACAATCAAATCAAGATGGCTCCGGAAAACATGGAGAAAACCACCTTCATCACCCCATGGGGAACATATTGCTACAAGGTAATGCCTTTCGGCTTGAAGAACGCTGGGGCAACTTATCAAAGAGCAATGATGGCTCTCTTCCACGACATGATGCACAAAGAATTAGAGGTTTATGTGGATGACATGATTGCCAAATCCGAAACTGAAGAAGACCATGTCCTTCACTTGGAAAAGCTATTCGTACGATTAAGGAAATACAATCTGCGACTCAATCCAGCTAAGTGCACCTTTGGTGTCAGGTCCAGAAAGTTACTCGGTTTCATCGTTAGTCAACTAGGGATCAAGGTCGACCCCGACAAGGTACGCGCAATCCAAGATATGCCAGCTCCTCGTACTGAAAAAGAAGTCTGTGGTTTTCTAGGGAGACTGAACTACATCTCTAGGTTCATTTCTCATCTCACCGCTACTTGTGAGCCAATCTTCAAATTGCTACGTAAGGATCAAGCCATCATATGGAATGAGAATTGCCAAGGGGCATTTGAAAAGATCAAACAATACTTGCAAGAACCACCTATCTTGATACCGCCCGTTCCTGGAAGACCTCTCATCATGTACTTAACAGTATTGGAGGAATCCATGGGATGTGTGCTGGGGCAACATGATGAAACTGGTAGGAAGGAGCACGCCATTTACTTCTTGAGCAAGAAATTCACTGATGTCGAAACCAGATATACCCTGCTGGAAAGAACTTGTTGTGCTTTGGCCTGGGCTGCGCGCCGGTTGAGGCAGTACATGATCTGTCACACGACATGGCTGGTATCAAAGATGGATCCAATCAAATACATCTTCGAGAAACCCGCTTTGACTGGAAGAATTGCCCGTTGGCAAATGCTGTTATCCGAGTATGACATCCTGCATGTGACTCAGAAAGCTATCAAAGGAAGTGTGCTAGCAGACCACTTGACACATCAACCGGTGGAAGATTATCAGCCCATACCATTTGATTTCCCGGATGAGGATATTATGGCTTTGAAGGAAGACGAGGTCATAGGAGATGATGAAGGACCCGAACCAGGGGCTCGATGGAAGCTTGCATTCGATGGTGCATCTAATGCCATGGGGCATGGGATTGGAGCCGTTCTAATATCTCCACAGGGTGGTTATACCCCCTTCACAGCAAGACTATGTTTTGACTGCACGAATAATGTGGCGGAATATGAGGCATGCATCTTGGGACTTGAGGCTGCCATCGATCTAAGAATCAAGATTTTGGAAGTGTATGGAGATTCGGCCTTAGTCATTTACCAAGTAAAAGGAGAATGGGAAACCCGTCATCCCAAGTTGATCACGTACCATGCTCATGTCTCGAAGCTAATAGAGTTCTTTGATGAAATTTCCTTCCATCATATCCCAAGAGAAGAAAATCAAGTAGCAGATGCTTTGGCTACATTATCCTCAATGTACAAAGTGAAGTTTCAGAATGAAGCGCCACTTATAAAGGTGGAGCGCCGAGACGAGCCGACATTCTGTTTGTCAATCGAAGAGGTGTCTGACGGCAAGCCATGGTACCATGACATCAAAGTCTACCTCAGAAATCAAGAATACCCTGCAAACATCTCAAATAGAGATAAAAAGACTCTGAGACGACTGTCAGCGAAATTCTTCCTGAATGGTGATGTGCTCTACAAAAGAAACCACGACCTGATTCTTCTCAGATGTGTGGACAAACCTGAGGCAGATTTGCTCATCAAAGAAATCCACGAAGGGTCCTTCGGTACTCACGCCAATGGACATGCAATGGCCAGAAAAATCTTAAGGGCTGGATACTATTGGTTGACCATGGAATCTGACTGTTTCAGCTACGCAAGGAAGTGCCACAAATGTCAAATCTATGCTGATAAGGTGCACGTGCCTCCAACTCCTTTGAACGTAATGGCGTCACCTTGGTCGTTCTCTATGTGGGGCATCGACATGATCGGACCCATCGAACCTCGAGCTTCAAATGGACACCGGTTCATCTTAGTCGCCATCGACTACTTCACTAAATGGGTAGAAGCTACTTCATATGCCAACGTAACAAAGCAAGTGGTGGTTCGATTCATCAAAAAGGAGATAATATGTCGCTACGGACTCCCCAACAAAATCATCACTGACAATGGTACCAACTTGAACAACAAAATGATGAAAGATTTGTGTGAAAGTTTCAAGATCGAACACCATAACTCTTCGCCATATCGGCCAAAGATGAACGGAGCAGTAGAAGCAGCCAACAAAAACATCAAGAAAATCCTTCAAAAGTTGGTGAAAACGTACAAAGATTGGCATGAAATGCTTCCCTTTGCCTTACATGGCTATAGGACCTCGGTTCGCACCTCGACAGGGGCAACCCCGTTCTCCCTGGTATATGGCATGGAGGCAGTCCTCCCCATTGAGGTGGAAATTCCCTCAATGAGAGGCTTGATGGAGACAAAACTAGAAGAAGCAGAATGGATCCAAGAAAGGTTTGACCAGTTAAACTTAATCGATGAGAAGCGGATGATAGCCTTATGTCATGGTCAGTTATATCAAAGCAGGCTCAAGAAGGCGTTCGACAAGAAGGTCCGTCCTCGAGAGTTCCAAGTAGGCGACCTAGTGCTCAAAAGGATTCTACCTATACAAAAGGATTCGCGTGGAAAGTGGACTCTGAACTACGAAGGCCCTTATATAGTGAAGAAAGCTTTCTCTGGAGGAGCCTTGATTCTCACAACAATGGACGGTGAGGACTTCCCGCGTCCTGTGAATTCCGATGTAGTCAAGAAATACTATGCCTAATAACAAAAGAACGCCTGCTAAGTTGAAAACCTGAAAGGGCAACTTAGGCAAAAAGGGGAATCCCGGTGGACTGAAAACTCGAAAGAGCGGTCCAGGCAAAAGTTAGGGACATAAAAAAACAAAAAGAAAACCCGTTAAGTCGAAAACCTGAAAAGGCGACTTAAGCAAAAGTTGGGAAAAGAAAAGGCATATAACTACATTGGGGCAGTCTACTCCTAACACCGGCTGAAGAACCAATCCTTTCGCCATTCTCAGAAGCAGGGTGTTGCAGGTTTAGGGTTATTAAGAAAGTAGCAGTCGTCATGATTCAATGGGAACTTCCAATGTTTTCCCTCTTCCCATCTTCATTTCTCTTATTTATCTTGTGGAGTTACACCTTTAGTGTGCTACCATTCCATGTACTAAATTTTGTTTGACCATCAATAAAGCGCATCCTTTTATTTACCTTTTGTCATCCCCCTTTGCTAAATGCTATTTATTTTGATGATACAATTTTGAAATAAAAATAATAACATAAAATCTGTTGAAATCATGATTACTTTGATTTGAAAATATCTAAAGGAAATTAACGACTTCCGGTGAGGTGTTGTACCTCTCAGAATTCTCAGAGCAACCACAAGTGATTCCCGTCTATAGCAGAGTCGGCATCTACATAACATACGAACTGCCCATGCAGGCACGAAATGCCGAAAGCCCCGTCAGCAGCCATCCATTTGAAACTTCAATAGCGATGAGTTTTTGCGAATGCCGAAGGATCGAAAACCCCAAACATCGTACCCTAACCATTTTATCCCATAAAATCCCAAAACCAATTCTCATTGGCACTCCCTGCAATTTCCAACCAAAAGTCCAACCATGCTTGGCATCCGATCACAACCAAAGCTCAACATGCCATTTGCTTCCCCCACATGTCAGCATAGTACATGCATCATATCAAATTCACTAGCATGCATCTCATATTCATATTATACTTTTCCTCACAATTTCTCATGTTCCCCAATGAACCTCAATCAAATACTCCCCAACGAGTCATCCCCGTGTTCTCCAGTGAATCTCAATCAATTACTCCCCAGTGAGTCATCCCAGTGTTCCCCAGTGAACCCCATTCAAGAACTTCCCCAGTAAGTTTTTCTAAAAAATCCCTCAGCAGATTTCTTCCCAAACCATCCCATTCCTCAGTGGACCTACTCACAACCACTGAAATTCCCCAGTTAAAACTCCCCCAGCGAGTCTACCTGATCATATCATATCATTATCATTTCACCAGCGTCAGACTGCGATGATCATATCATATCATTATCATTTCACCAGTGTTAGACTGGCAACAATCATACCACCCTTTACCATTCCACCAAGACCCCTTTGGAGGTAATCGGTCAAGCATCACTTTCCCCTAAGGATCGACTCTCAGCGTGAGCGGCTGAGTAAGACCACCTTTCCCCAGTGAATCGACTTTCGGCATAAGCGGCTGAATAAGATCACCTTTCCCCAGTGAATCGACCTTCAGCATAAACGGCTGAATAAGATCACTCTTATCCTCAGGGATCTACCTCCAGCGCAGGCGGCTGGATATGATCACCTCTTTCCTTAGAGATTGACCTTCAGCACAAACGGTTGAATAAAGATTACTCTATCCCCAGGGTCTACCTCTAGCATAAGCGGCTAGATAAGATCACTTATCCTCCTGGATCGACCTTGTTGAGTCTTTTGGTGTTGGCTGCATATTTTGGCAAAACCAAGGTATTGAATAGAAGCATCTCCATGATTAGAACATTTCTTCAGTTGCAAGAAATTTCATTTGAAGCTATTCAGAAGCTCAAAATGACTTCAGAAGCTGAATGCTTCATCAGAAGTACTGAAGCACTTCAGAAGCTGATTCAGGTTCTGATGGACGCATTGACTTTTGTTGACTACATCAGAAGCTGATATTTTCAAGTGGTTTTTTATGCGAATCTTGGTGAAAATTGGCAAGGATTTGTTCCAGGATTATTGCTTCTAGAATGCTGATTTATTTGGAGAAGATTTAATGAAGATTTGGTTTTAAATTATGAAGCTCATATTTTTTCTGCGGAATCTTTAAAAGATATATTCCTGGTTTATTTGTTTTCTTATTGGATTACTCATAAATTAGAAACAAATCAATTTGAGAAGATTGGCTACAGAATTAAGAAGAGTTACTGAAAGCTATATAAGGAGAAGGGCTGCTGCTATTCAACTTACGAATTTAAGAGTATTATTCAGAGAAATAGAGTCTTAGTTGTCTTTAAGCTTTTGCTTTATTTTTGTACGCCACTCATATGTTTTGAGTTGGTTTAGGATTGTCATTGAGTTGTAATTCATTCTAAGCCTCTAGGTACGAATGAAGTTGTGTTTTTAAAGTTTTCTGAAAAACAGAGTGTCTTTGTTTAAGGGTAGTTCAAGTGGCTGGGTTGTAGTTACTTGAATAGGAAGTTAGAGGTTTTCTAATACTCAACGTGTTGGGTAGAATTCAAGACTAGGTGGAGATTAATTGCTTGGGATAGGAACTGGGAGTCAGTGTCTGAGTCTTAAGGGTTAATTCCAATAGTGGAATTCCTTCCTGGATTGGTATCCCCCAGAGTAGGAGGTGTTTACTCCGAACTGGGTTAACAAACCTTGTGTGTTCTTTAGCTTTCCTGCACCTTTTATTTCTGCTACTTATCTGCTTTAAATTGTGCTAAGTCATTGTTCAGAACCTGTTTTGGTTCAGAACCTGTAATCTCTTAAGTATTGCCTGGCCAAAATTTCAATTGGCATCAGAGCAGGCACCCTGCCTGTAAATTGGGTGAGATCCAGAGGAGTTTATTTCTGACAAGCATGGATAGAGAAGGAGACTATGTCAATAGACCACCCCTACTAGATGGCACAAACTATGAGTATTGGAAGTCTAGGATGTGTGCATTCTTAAAATCTATTGACAGCAGGACTTGGAAAGCTGTGATTAAAGGCTGGGATCATCCTGAGGTTTTGGACAAAGATGGTAACAAAACTGGAGTATTGAAGCCTGAGGAGGAATGGACCAAAGCTGAAGATGATCTGTCACTGGGAAATTCAAAAGCTTTGAATGCTATCTTTAATGGTGTTGATCAGAACATGTTCAGACTTATCAAACAATGTACTGTGGCTAAGGTTGCTTGGGAAATTCTGAAAACCACTCATGAAGGAACTTCTAAGGTAAAGATGTCCAGATTGCAGCTGCTGACCACCAAATTTGAGAACCTGAAGATGAAGGAAGATGAATCCATTCAGGATTTTTACATGAATGTGCTGGATATGGCAAATTCATTTGACTCTCTTGGTGAAAAACTGTCTGATGAGAAGATAGTAAGAAAAATCCTCAGATCCCTGCCCAGAAGATTTGATATGAAGGTGACAGCAATTGAAGAGGCTCATGATATTACCACTATGAAGCTTGAGGAGCTGATTGGGTCATTGCTCAATTTTGAAACAGCCTTTTGCAAACAGACTGAGAAGAAAGGAAAAGGTGTAGCTTTTAGTGTGAATTCTGAAGCTGATGATCAACATGAGTCTGATGAGGAGGATAATTACTTATCAGAAGCTCTAGTGTTGCTGGGAAAACAATTCAACAAGATTCTGAAGAATGTTAACAGAAAAGCCAAAGCCAAAGGTCAGAACTTCAGATTCAACAACAAGAAGCAACAAACTGATGAGAGAAAGACAAAATCTGAAGAGAAAAGTAACCAAGCCAAAGGTGTGCAGTGCTATGAGTGTGAAGGTTATGGACATATCAAAACTGAGTGTCCTACTTTTCTTAAGAAGCAGAAGAAAAGCCTAGCTGTGTCATGGTCTGATGATGGTTCTGAAGAAGATGATGTTAGTGAATCTGATATGTGTGATACTGGTCTGGTAGTGAGGTCAGGAGCTATCTTGAAGAAGGAAGCTGTTTTAGAATTTGAGACCTTTTCAGAGTCTGACTCAGAGTCTGAAGCCTCATCTGTGTCTGAAGCTGCTAAAACCTCATACGATGAACTAGCTGATAACTACAAGAAGCTGTATACCAGAAGTGCTGAGGTTTGCAAACAAGTTTTGGATCAGAAGGAGACTATTCTACAACTGGAGGCTGAAAAAGGTGAACTGTTAGTGCAAAATTCAGATTGAAAAGAAGAAGTGAATCAACTGAACTCCCAACTTGATCAAATGAAAAAACAAGTGAAGATGTTGAACTCTGCTACTGATAAGTTGGAGGACATTTTGGGGAATAAGCAACAAGGAAAAACTGGTTTAGGTTTTGTTGATCAGACTCAGATTCCTAAACAGATGAGTTTTGTTCCTGCTACTCAAACTCATGATTCTATGGTTGGAACATCAAAGAGGAGACCTCAGAAACCAGCCCAGATGCCAGCTCAGAAGCAAGCTCAGAAGAGACCTCAGATGCAAGGTCAGAAGTATGTTCAGATGCAAGGTCAGAAGCATGTTCAGATGATACCTCAGAAGCAACCCCAGAAATTTTTCAGAAACAGAAGGAGAAGAAATCATCCATGGATTTGTCATCATTGTGGAAAGAAAGGGCATATCAAACCATTCTGCTTTAAATTGCATGGTTACCCTGAACACTTCCAATATAGAATAGTGCAACCAGCTGCACCCAGACACAGTGTTCAGAAGGTGTGGAAGCCCAAGGTTCAGAATGTAGGTCTGATTGCTCATACTTCTTTGAAAGCCACTTCAAAAGAAGACTGGTATTTTGATAGTGGGTGTTCAAGGCACATGACTGGTGTGAAGAAGCTGCTGAGCAATATCAGATCATACTCCAGAAGTTATGTGACATTTGGAGATGGTGTAAAAGGTCAGATTCTGGGAATTGGAGATTTGATCAGAGAAGGTTTGCCCAGACTTAATGATGTGCTACTGGTGGAAGGATTAACCTCTAATCTGATCAATATTAGCCAGCTGTGTGATCAGGAATTGAAAGTTAATTTCAACAAGTAGGAGTGTATTGTTACTGATCAGGATGGAAAAACTCAGATGAGGGGCTGCAGATCCAAAGACAATTGTTATTTGTGGGTTTCTGAAGAAGAAAGAAGTCTGACTTCTTGTCTTATGAGCTCAGAAGACGAAGTCAAACTCTGGCACCAGAAATTGGGACATCTGAATCTGAAAGGCATGAAGAAAATCCTAAGTACTGAAGCTATCAGAGGTGTGCCTAATCTGAAGATCAATGAGGACAGTGTTTGAGGTGATTGTCAGATTGGTAAACAAACAAGAAAGTCACATCCCAGATTAGTTCACCAGGTAACTACTAAAGTACTAGAACTTGTTCATATGGATTTGATGGGGCCTATGCAAGTTGAGAGTATTGGAGGCAAGAGGTATGCTTTTGTTATGGTAGATGACTACTCAAGATATACATGGATCAGTTTTGTTAGAGAAAAGTCTGATACTTTTGAAGTATTTAAAGACTTGTGCTTTCAATTACAAAGAGAAAAAGACTGTGGTATTATCAGAATCAGAAGTGATCATGGCAAAGAATTTGAAAACAAGAGTTTTTCAGAATTTTGTGCTTCTGAAGGTATAAAGCATGAGTTTTCTGCACCTATCACACCTCAGCAAAATGGTGTAGTTGAGAGGAAGAACAGGACTTTAGCAGAATGTGCAAGGGTTATGCTGCATGCTAAGAAGCTGCCATATATGTTCTGGGCTGAAGCAATGAACACAACATGTTACATACACAATAGAGTCACTTTGAAGAAGGGTACTACATCAACTCTGTATGAATTGTGGAAAGGGAGAAAGCCTACAGTCAAATATTTCCATGTTTTTGGGAGCAGATGCTACATTTTGGCTGACAGGGAAAATAGAAGAAAACTGGATCCTAAGTCTGATGAGGGTATATTTTTGGGATATTCAGTGAACAGCAGAGCTTATAGGGTGTTTAATTCCAGAACCAAGGTTGTGATGGAGTCCATAAATGTGGTTATTGATGATTTGTCTGCTGAGAATGAGCCTGAAGTTGTTCCAAAGTCTGAAGCCTCAGAAGAACAAACTTCAGAAGCTGAAAAGCATTCAGATTCTGAAGAAGCAGAAGATCAACCAGATCAAGTTCCAAATGGTAAAGGGCCATCAATTAGAGTTCAGAAGGATCATCCTAAAGACTTAATCATTGGAAGCTTAGATCAAGGTGTCAGAACAAGGAGATCAGATGTTGCTGCTACTGATTCATGTTTTGTGTCAAAGGTTGAGCCTAAAAATGTGAAAGAAGCCCTAACTGATGAATTTTGGATTGAAGCAATGCAAGATGAGTTGAATCAATTCAAAAGGAGTGAAGTGTGGGATCTAGTTCCAAGACCTGAAGGGCTGAATGTGATTGGGACTAAGTGGATATTCAAGAATAAAACAGATGAAAATGGTACTGTAGTCAGAAACAAAGCAAGGTTGGTTGCTCAAGGCTATACTCAAGTAGAGGGATTGGATTTTGATGAGACCTTTGCACCAGTGGCCAGACTAGAGTCCATAAGACTGCTGTTGGGTGTCTCCTGCATTCTCAAGTTCAAGCTATTTCAGATGGATGTGAAGAGTGCATTTCTGAATGGATATCTGCAAGAAGAAGTGTATGTTGAACAGCCTAAAGGATTTGTGGATCATAATTTTCCTAATCATGTTTACAAACTGAAGAAGGCCTTGTATGGATTGAAGCAAGCACCAAGAGCATGGTATGAAAGATTAACTCAGTTTCTTGTGGCTCAAGGTTACAGAAAAGGAGGTTCTGATAAGACATTGTTTATGAAAGATGAAAATGGGAGTCTGATGATTGCTCAGATTTATGTGGATGATATAGTGTTTGGAGGGATGTCTCAGAAGATGGTCAAACTGTTTGTTCAGCAAATGCAATCAGAGTTTGAAATGAGTTTGGTTGGAGAGCTGACTTACTTTCTTGGGTTACAAGTCAAACAAATGGAAGATACAATCTTCATTTCTCAAAGTAAGTATGCCAAGAACATAGTGAAGAAGTTTGGAATGGAATCTGCTGCTCACAAGAGGACACCAGCTGCTACTCACCTGAAGTTAACTAAGGATGAAGATGGAGTTTCAGTAGACCAAAGTCAGTACAGAAGCATGATTGGGAGCCTATTGTACTTAACTGCAAGCAGGCCTGATATCACATTTGCTGTAGGAGTTTGTGCAAAATATCAAGCTGATCCTAAGATGAGTCATCTGGCACAAGTTAAAAGGATCCTGAAGTATGTGAATAGCACAAGTGACTATGGAATCATGTATTCTCATAGTTCAAGTTCTGAACTGATGGGATATTGTGATGCTGACTGGGCTGGAAGTGCTGATGACAGGAAGAGCACCTCAGGAGGTTGTTTCTTTTTGGGAAATAACTTAATTTCATGGTTTAGCAGGAAGCAAAACTGTGTGTCATTGTCAACTGCTGAAGCTGAGTACATTGCTGCTGGGAGTAGTTGCTCACAATTGGTGTGGATGAAGCAGATGTTGGAGGAGTACAACATTGAACAAGGAACTATGACAGTGTTTTGTGACAATTTGAGTGCCATCAACATCTCTAAGAATCCAATTCGGCACAGCAGAACCAAACACATAGACATCAGACATCATTTTATCAGAAACCTTGTGGAGGACAAGATTATTCAGCTGGAGCATGTAGCTACTGAAGAACAAGTTGCTGACATTTTCACAAAGGCTTTGGATGCTAAGCAGTTTGAAAACTTAAGGAGCAAGTTAGGTGTGTGTTTGCATGAAGAGTTATAGAAATTACTGCAAACTGGATGTGAGGAAGATAGAGTACCTGCCAGTTGTGCCTATGCTAAGTGTGATCCTGAACCTGAGTCTGAATCTAACAAGTTTTCAAGGATCTGTGCTACCTGTTTTGATTTTATTCCCTATTTGAAGATTATGATTTGTCAGAATTTTATGGCTAAAAAGGGGGAGAAAATCCTATGCAATGTGTTGGCTCTGATACCAAAAATTAGAAGATGTATTGTTGCATTTCAGATGTGTGTGTCTTTGATTCAGAAGGTGACTAATTTTTGCTCTGATACCAAGCATTATATGTCCAGATATGATCAAGGGGGAATATGTGTCTCAGGGGGAGTACAAGCTTGTTATATACCTGAGTGATGATGTGGTCCTGAAGTGTAGAAGTGTAGTGGTCCTGAAGAACATTAGTGTTCAGCTCCTGAAGTGTGGTTCTGAAGAACAACTGTACTTTGGTTTGTGCTCTGATACCATTTGTCACTGCAGTTCAGTAGTAAGGGGGAGTTTGTATGAGAAGCTGAGTTGCAGGGGGAGTGTTGTGAAGCTGGAGTGTTTGGTTATATGTTTGTGAAGCTTCAGGGGGAGTTGATTAATAGCTCTGATACCATGTTTGTGATGATCAGAAGTTGATCAGTAGCATGTGTGTGCTTCAGTAGCTGTTATGTTTTGTAGAACTGAAGCTGGTTTGTGTTAATCATAGCTGTGTCCGCTGCTTATGTTTATGCTATGATATATTAGTGTGGAGTTCTTCATTGCTAAGTTGCTTTTAAGGGAGATTGAAGAACTTGGATGGTTTTAGCCAAAAATTTGCCAAAGGGGGAGATTGCTGAGTCTTTTGGTATTGGCTGCATATTTTGGCAAAACCAAGGTATTGAATAGAAGCATCTCCATGATTAGAACATTTCTTCAGTTGCAAGAAATTTCATTTGAAGCTGTTCAGAAGCTCAAAATGACTTCAGAAGCTGAATGCTTCATCAGAAGTACTGAAGCACTTCAGAAGCTGATTCAGGTTCTGATGGACGCATTGACTTTTGTTGACTACATCAGAAGCTGATATTTTCAAATGGTTTTTTATGCGAATCTTGGTGAAAATTGGCAAGGATTTGTTCCAGGATTATTGCTTCTAGAATGCTGATTTATTTGGAGAAGATTTAATGAAGATTTGGTTTTAAATTATGAAGCTCGTATTTTTTCTGCAGAATCTTTAAAAGATATATTCCTGGTTTATTTGTTTTCTTATTGGATCACTCATAAATTAGAAACAAATCAATTTGAGAAGATTGGCTACAGAATTAAGAAGAGTTACTGAAGGCTATATAAGGAGAAGGGCTGCTGCTATTCAACTTACGAATTTAAGAGTATTATTCAGAGAAATAGAGTCTTAGTTGTCTTTAAGCTTTTGCTTTATTTTTGTACGCCACTCATATGTTTTGAGTTGGTTTAGGATTGTCATTGAGTTGTAATTCATTCTAAGCCTCTAGGTACGAATGAAGTTGTGTTTTTAAAGTTTTCTGAAAAACAGAGTGTCTTTGTTTAAGGGTAGTTCAAGTGGCTGGGTTGTAGTTACTTGAATAGGAAGTTAGAGGTTTTCTAATACTCAACGTGTTGGGTAGAATTCAAGACTAGGTGGAGATTAATTGCTTGGGATAGGAACTGGGAGTCAGTGTCTGAGTCTTAAGGGTTAATTCCAATAGTGGAATTCCTTCCTGGATTGGTATCCCCCAGAGTAGGAGGTGTTTACTCCGAACTGGGTTAACAAACCTTGTGTGTTCTTTAGCTTTCCTGCACCTTTTATTTCTGCTACTTATCTGCTTTAAATTGTGCTAAGTCATTGTTCAGAACCTGTTTTGGTTCAGAACCTGTAATCTCTTAAGTATTGCCTGGCCAGAATTTCAGACCTTCAGCACCAACGGCTGAATAAGATCGCCTTCGCCCTTAGGATCTACCTTTAGCATAAGCGGCTAGATGAGATCACCCTTATTCCCAAGGATCTACCTCCAGCGCAGGCGGCCGGATATGATCACTTTTGTCCTTAGAGATCTACCTTCAGCGTAAGCGGCTGCATATGATCAATCTTCCCCAGTCAAACCACATAATCCCCAGTGGAATCGGATCCCATTTCTTTAGCGAGCTCGGGTATCCTTTTATCTCGTTTTGTCCCCAGTCAGATCATCTTCGCCGTCTTGCAATTATACCTGCATCACGAGCATTCACAGCATTGCACGCATAACATTGCATCCATAGCATTTTCCAGTCAAAATTGGTCAAAAATGGTGTACTCTGTATTTAAGTCTCTTCGACCCGTCGAATTAAAAATTTCACTTTTAAATCTCAGTAACGAAGAAACTTAAATAGGGGCATCTGTCATACCCCTTTTTTTGACCCATTTTCATTTTGTTTTTTCTCGTCCTTTTAAGCCAGAAATTCTCGTCGTTTCAGACGAAATTTCGGCAGAGAGGTATTTTAAAATACCTCATTTTTTGGTTCGTTTTAGGGTCACTTGTTATCTTTTTTTTATGTTTATTTTTCATCTTTACTTTTAATCTCAGTTTTTATTTATTGTTCATTTATTCCATTTTTATTATTATTATTATCACTTTTATTACTATTTATTGTTCATTATTACTATTTAATTGTTTCCCTTTTTATTATTATTATTTTCTTAATTTTTTTTTAATTTAATTTTAATTTTTTAATTTTGTAGGTCAAAGTCACTGTAATGTATAGTGTACAGTACACTGTAGCGTACAGTACAGTGTCAGTGCCCATCATTTTTTTTCTCTGTTTTTCTTCATCCTGTGTCCAAAATCTGGTCCAAATCAGAGGCAAGTCATTTCTTCCCCTTTTCAAGGGATTTTAACCAAATTTTTTGCCAAGAGGGCCTATATACTGAGAACAAAATCCAGCAACAAGGGGGATTATTTTTTCGATTGGAGAAAAGAACAGAACAAGAAAAGAACACATAACAACATAAACACAAAAAAAAACAGCAACACAAACACAACCCACACTCCTCCCCCCACCAACCAGCAAACTCACACGGCTACACTCCTCCCCCCACCACCCTAAACACGCGGCCAGCACAGCCCCTAAGCAAACTAACACACACCCACGCAAGCAAACACACCCAACCACGCAAAAAAACCACACACGGCCAGCACAAAAACACACCACACACACGCCCCCCCCCCCAACACACACCATACACGGCCAGCATAACACCAAACACGGCCTCAACCATAATACACACGCACATGACCCAGTAACACACACACGGCCACACACACACCCCAGAACCGAATCTAAGCCCAACAACAGCACAAAACCGGATCAAACAAGCCAAAAAAGGTAGTTTTTTAAAAAACTTTAGACTTAGATCTAGCCCATTTCAAAAAGATTTTGAAAAATCTAACTTTGGTTTTAAAGAGAGGAAGGAAAAGGATATTGGAAAGTGTAAAAAGTTTTTTAAAAAAAAAAGGAATTTTTTTTCCAGCACGGTGGCGCCGCCCTCTGGGCCGGCCGGCCACCGCGCCGGAGTCTGTTTTCCGGTACCGTTTTTAGAGAGATGGAGGAGTGAAAAGAGAAGGAGGAGAAGTAGAGAGAGAGAGGAGAAGAAGAAATGAGGGTCAAAAAATCAGAAAAACAAATTTATACCCCAAACACTAAGCCCATTTTTCGGCCCAATCTGTTTTTCTTCCACTCTTCTTCTCAGACTGCTTTCTGCACCCCCCTGTTTACTCCTGCACCCCCTTTTCTTTTGTCTTTTAATTTATTTGTTTTCTTTGTTTATTTCTTGCATTTTTATTATTTCATTTACTTTCTTTTCACATTTTTTTTGCTTATTTGCTTTTATTATTTTAGGTCATTTCACTTTGCTTCATTTATTTACTTTTATTTGTTTTCTTTATTATTTTTGTCATTTTTTCTTTATAGCTTAGATTTATGTTAATGCATTTTCCTTTTTAGTATAGTTTATTTTCATTATTTTTTGCACTATTATTCAAATGTCCAGGACACCATGCATTTTTACTTTTATTCTTTTATCTATTTATGCAACTTATTTATTTAATGTCTTGCATAACATGCATTTTTTTTATTATTATTATTTTTATGCAACATATTTATTTTATGTCCAACACTTCATGCATTTTTATTGTCTTCTTTTTACTTTATGCAACATGTTTACTTAATGTAAAATCCATCTCATGCATTTTTTTATTTTTGATTTAGTTTTGTGTATTTTGCATATTTATCTACTTTTATGCACTTGCAATTTATTTTTCTTTATTTGTTGCTTTACTATTCTTGTTTTATTGGTACTTAGAATGTATTTTAGGAACAATGTATTATAAATGAAAATAAATATTAAGGGTTCAATCGACCGGAAAAAGGAAAACTTGGGTAGACACCCGACGCTTCCCCGAATGCGGAACGCGAGATCCCCGTCTCGGCTACGTTCAAAGTATTCGTCCCTCGATTAAGCTTTTAATAAAACAAAAATAATCAAACATTTTGTTTCTTTTCCTTCATGTGAGCGAAAAAGGAAAGCTTGGGTAGACACCCGACGCTTCCCCGAATATTTGGAAACGAGGTAGACACTTCACTTTTCGGATATTCGTCCTCCGCTTAAAATCAATCTCAACCCACTCAACTTTATTTCATTCACGCCCATGTGCGTTTTCAAATGGATATCATCGCCCAAGTGCGGATCCGTCTTTTTACTAAAGCAAACTTTTTCGCCCAAGTGCGACTAAACCATTTTCATAAATAAAATCAATCAACACACAAACATTTTCTACAAAGAACTACGTAGCTTTGAATTCTCCATCGCACCAGGAGATACGTAGGAGCAAGATCAAACTCTTGTCAATCACCCTAATAAAAAACTCATTTTTAGTCTTTAAATCATTTTTCTTTCTCTTCCATTATTTGCAAACATTTTTTATGAAACTAACACATTTTGAAAGCTAATTTAACTAATGGTTCCCGTTGAGTACAACGGATGTGAGGGGTGCTAATACCTTCCCCTCGCATAACCGATTCCCGAACCCGAATTTGGTTGCGATGACCTTGTTCTCGTTCTCAAAGGGGTTTATCGACGTTCCCCTTTTCAAAAATAAAACTTCGGTGGCGACTTTACTGTTTAGCGAGCGTTTTCCGCCCGCGCATTTTTCCCGCTGCTTCAATATAGATAGACAGAAGATAGATAGATTGATAGATAATGACATTTGGTTGAAGCATATCAAACTAATATTGACCAATAATATGTGGCAATACTTTTTTTTTTGTTACAAAATATGGGGCAATACAAATATAGATATTACGTTAATTTTTTTTTTTACCAAAATATACTTTACGTTGTTAAAACTGTAGTTCAATTTTTTTAATTAGTTGCATAAGATATAATATAAATATTAAATGTAGGAGTTTTTGTTTTAGGAGTTGTATCATCATTATCATTATTATCATCATTAAATTGATATATAGTAGTGGAGGATAGCAAGGTTTGAAGAAAAGGAGATAACATTTTATAGAGTGACACATCATCACAATTCTTGTATAAGAACAAGTCTTCAAAGGGAGTTGCCACATAAGCAAGTTTATTTTATATATAGAAGATATAGATAGATAGATGGTTTTGGTTATGATTTTAATTATTATTGTTTCTATTGTTCATTTGGTGCTCTTAGGCCTAATCATGTATTGAATGGAATTTTCAATCTCAATTAACTATTTACAATTTGTTTCAATTGACTTATTTGAGCTTATAAACTGATAGAAGCACTTCTGAGACTGTTTGGGAGAGCTTACGCCAACAACCTATGACATGTCTATACGTTGTTTTTAGCTTATAAAATCGACTTATAGCTTATATGAATGCAACTTAGCTTATATGAAAAGAATATGACTTTATTTTATCTTTTGGTATATCAATAGCTTATATATTAGAAATTGAACCATGCCATGCGATTATTAGGTTCTATGAAGTTGATACCTTATTGACCTACATTAGAGAGTCTGCAAATGACTATAAATCAGATTATATAATAAACATAGATAAATGCAGTTTTGACTTGTGTAACATCCCGCCTAAGACTCGAATATTTATTAATATCGAGACGAAGGATCAGAAATGTTTTAAGCAAAGGACAATTTGGTAAATTGTCAGATAATGGGTTATTTATATGACAAGAGTAATATTCCGCTTAAATGCGATGGTTAACAGTGTTAGAAACTTATGAAACAAGCAAGGCGTTTTTGTAATTAAGAGGAATGGCAATCTTGTAATTATTTTGAAAAGGAAAGATTATTAGAATGGGAGCAAGATATTTATCTTGCTATTTCCCCATTCTTTCTTCTCTCCCAATCAGCCCTCTTCCTCTCCTTTCCTCCCTACTCTCACGCCTCCTCTCCCTCATCTCCCTCTCCATCAATTCAATCTCTCAAAGGAAAATCTAGTGAGGAATCTTGCAAGGCAAGCTTGGTAGGAAGCTTAGTACAAGAGAAAGGAAAGAAGAACAAAAGTATCAAGAGAGGAGCTAGAGCTTTGGTTCTCAAGCTTGGGGTTTGATGATTAGAGACATGGCAAGGAGCAAAGCTAATAATCAAAGTGAGTTCCCTAGGGGTTTTAGCACCCACCTTGTTTAGTTTTGATGATTAAGTTGTTTATTGGATAAATTTATGATTTGTGCCCTAAATCCAATTGTTTACTAATTCCATGTTGAACTATGTTATTATCTATTAATATGTCTTAAGAATTTATGCCATAAGCTGTTATGAGGATTGGGGGTGTTTGGATTAGCCTAAGAAGCAGAAATTTGGATCCTGAAAAGGAAGAAATCGGCCACCGATTTCATGAATTCGGCCACCGATTTTATGGCTCATTTTCTATGTAACTTACGGCAAAAATCGGGGCCCAATTTATGCAAATCGGCCACCGATTTCACTTCCACACAAACTCATGTTTTTGTTGATGATAGGCATGGTTTAAAGGTAGTACGGGTAAAGGGTAATACCTTGGAAGATGAATACTTGAATTCTAAGTTATATAGAGGAGTGAAGAAGCTAGTAATGGGATTATCCCTTACTAAGCAACTCCATGTACACACTAGGTAAGTCTAAACCAAGAATGAAACAATGATTAAGCTTAGAACCTTTTACAGGATAAGTACATATGAATAAGTTATAGATGAATTTCCTTTAGAATACGAGGATGTTAGGAATGCTTCGGCAATCGAAGTTACCGTTAAGTTATAGCGTTGGTTCTCCAACAGTCATAGGTGGCTTATGAGAACGATAAGCCCAGAATCATAGATTATAGTTTATACGTTATAGGATTGTTTTGATTACAGTAACAGATCATATGCTCATACGTTAAAGTTAAAGAATTAAAGATCAAAGATAATGGCGTGCTTGCACGTTTTACAGTTACAGTTACAGGGCGTGTTCATCAGACTCCGGGATTCGCCGGATGGGACTTCTCCGAGAGGGTTGTCCACACGTTTTATAGGGAGTCCGGTGTTAGCCTGATATGATAGGAGTTTCACCGGTTTATAGGGAGACGTATCTCGGGGTTGCTCCACCCGGGGTGCCCTCCGTAAAATGAACTCAGATAATTGTTTGTTCAACGCTAACAGCTAACATAAAACTGCTATCGAACTGTTTAGATGTTTTATGTTTTATAGTTATAGTTAAAGTTACAGTTACAGTTATAGTCACAGGAAACATACAGTTATAGTTATAGTCAGTTATCAGAAAGTGATCCTAGGTCTTCCCCTCGATCACTAAGTCATAGATACGGACATGATCACAGTTATGGATTTAGGCTATTATAGTTATAGACATAGGCCGTTAAGGCAATGGTTATAGACAGTTACAACAAAGGTTATAGGCAGCTTAAATTATAGCTACAGGAGGACTTATAGTCATAGGCAGTTAAAGACTTGGCGATCCTAGGAAATCCCCGAGATTGCCAAGGTAGGCATGGCGACCCTAGGTTCCCGGTGGTTGCCAACAGTAGGTTGGGTAGAGCTCACTGAGACATTATGTCTCATCCCATTCCTTCTGGTGCAGGTTTACAGGTTAGTCAGAGGTTCGTGACGAAGATCTTCATAGAGGTATTGGATGGAGTGCATTTACTCGTTGTGTACCAGCTCAGAAGCCTTATGGACATTTGTAAAAGCATTGTAACAGTTTTGGATTATTGTACAAACGAGTAAACATGTATTTATTCTTTTGTGATGTAATATTATTATTGAAATTTTTAAATGTATCCAGTATCAGTTTAACGCACATACTAATATACTAGTTAAAGTTAGTATGGGTGTTACAAATTGGTATCAGAGCAGGTCGATTCAGACCGTGCCTTGGGTCATTAAAGTTTCAATAAAAGTAGTGGGACCATTGGGTTCCGGATGTTGTTCTAAAGGTCACATCTAGTTGAGTCTGATCAACTCAATTTAGTATATGACAGTTAGGATAAATGTCTGAGAGCTGAATGTGACCAAGGAGGAATGAAGTGTATGAAGGGCGAAGACTATGGTGACAAAATTTTAAGACGGAATTGGTGAAGAAGTATTCATGCCAATGGTGGCCCTCAAACTGTAAAGTAACGAAGCCTGGTAGTGGCAAGGTCTTAGAGATATAAAGGATATTTAACAGTGAGGTGAAGCGCCTCAACCCAGTTGGACGCATCGTTGGACGATGCCTCGTCTGCGGAAGACATAAGGATTAAGGAATCATGGAACACTCTAGGGAATTACGTGGAACTTTGACGGGAACCGCAGTTTGAGAAGTTAAAGTGAAGTATGGACTAAGTAACAATTCTGAGTACAGAGTTGAAGAGTCGAACTTGAATCGGATGAGATTTTAATGTCCGAACAGTTGAGAGAATTAATTATGGACTAAGTGAGGTATAGACTTGAATTGTAAATACGATAACGAGCTACTAGAGGAATCCAATGGATTATGATAATGTGCAGAAGTTTAAGATCGGTTAATCGAGCACTCGAAGAAACGCAACCTATGTTGGGCGTTCTCGAGAACCGGTAAGAATTCGGAACTTTTCAGAACGGGTTGTTCTGTAGAAACTCAAGGGTAACTTAAGGAACATGATAGTACTAAGGAGACCGAAGTTGTCCCGGAAAAGTTATGGATATGAAATCATTACGAATGAAGAAAGAGAGAATAGTAACAAGACTCAAATGAAAGGTATGAACCGCCAGAAGCTATGAGTGTTTTTAGAAGTTGTCACAAATGGATGTACATGAATTTAAGCTACCTCAGAGATATTTCCAGTCGGGTTTCTGCAATGTTTAATGATTCTACATGAAGAGCTGACCTGGAGAAATGGTAACGTCAGACAAATATGCTACAGTGATTGTAAAGTGATAGAGTAAAATGATAGATCGATGGAATTTATATGACAATAGTGAAGTCTTCCTCCGATGCTAACTCGAGTGATAAAAATCAGAGTGGCGCAGCGGAGTAGTAATCCAAGAATGATATAATGAACAACGCTAAGCTGAGGCTTAGAGTATGAAAAGATGTTAAGTGCTTAATTCCTATTATACGGGATAGTAGTAAGTATAAGCGATTTGAACATATCATGAGTTCTAATGGAAAGTTATGGAAGTTAAGTCGATGAATGCTTTAAACCTCGAAATTCATGAGGAATGAAATATTTGAATAGAGGCCTTGACCAGATACGACAATGCAGTGGCGAGTGAGTTTAATTCCATGTTATAACCATGTCATGTTAACCTATATTAGCCGAAGATTTCGGAAGTCTTGAACTTAATGTTCACCAGTAAAGGAAGGAAAACTTTTACGTAGATTTAAAGTTACTCGTAGTCCACGGGAAAGGGCTGCGTAATTTCAGGATTATGACTAAAGGATTAAAGACTGAGTGTGCTATTTGGGTAGCAATCAAGTAGAGTTCTCTGTTGAAAATAAGGATCTTGAATTCGATGTCCAGGACGAGAAGTAAGTTTGTGATACCGATGAACTGTAACCGTAAATTTACATTATAGGTTGTTGTATACTTAAGAATAGGCATGAGTAACATTGGCGGGGCAAACCTGGCAAGCCAGTTGAAAGGCAAATCCCGGATGTTACGAAATGAGTTCGGAGTAAGAAAAGATTTCCAATTGATGTGTTAGTGTTTCAAATATGTTAAGGTTAAGAATGACGTCCCGTTAGTCGGACAAAGATGAGATAATGTATAGTGTACACGTGCTTGCTTATGTATATAAGTTATATGCTATGAAATATATTGTATAATGATATGTGAGGCGACTTAAGCCACTCATCACTTGGACTAAGCCCCTATGAGCTTGGAAATTATCGATGTAGAAACATTTATGCTACGACAAGAAAACGAGAATAAGTTGTGACAAGAACAATGGGAGATTGGCAAACTCCTAGTATGAAGAATGATTTCTAAGTTATTAAGATAAGTGACATCGTAGATCAATCAAAGCAGAACGCGGATAATCAGTAAGATTTCGCGAACCCTTAAGGAATTCCGTGAGGGAAGCAATGATTAAGATTATGGAAAGTAATACACCGAGATGCCTCCTCCGTGTACTTGTATAATGAAGGTAGTGCGGTAGTTTTACTCTCATTTAAGAATGATATAATTATGGTAAAACCATATATGTAGAATGCCGTTGTGTAAGGCAAAGATCGAATATAAGAATTCAATGGAATCGTCGAGGATAATAAGAACGTCCAATGTCGTCTAAGTAAGATTACGCGGACTATAACGAGAATATAAGTTTCAGCACAAGTGTTAGGATTGGATAACTCTAGTTTGGGTTTGCAAGAAGTGTATGAACAAGGATACAGTCAGCAAGTTGGATGCGAGGATTCGGATAACCTCATATTCTACTACGCAAGAAAGTGTAATGCACATCAAGTGCTTCAGATAACAAAAAGATTGTCGAATACATTCGGCTTATAGAGTTGGAATCTAAGGGATTCCGATAAGTAAGACGAACTGGAGTCTTGGTTAATGAAGGAAGTAGTATGGAAATGTAATTCATATATGATAGTGGATTCTAAATTTCGAGGACGAAATTTCTTTAAGGGGGGTAGATTGTAACATCCCGCCTAAGACTCGAATATTTATTAATATCGAGATGAAGGATCAGAAATGTTTTAAGCAAAGGACAATTTGGTAAATTGTCAGATAATGGGTTATTTATATGACAAGAGTAATATTCCGCTTAAATGCGATGGTTAACAGTGTTAGAAACTTATGAAACAAGCAAGGCGTTTTTGTAATTAAGAGGAATGGCAATCTTGTAATTATTTTGAAAAGGAAAGATTATTAGAATGGGAGCAAGATATTTATCTTGCTATTTCCCCATTCTTTCTTCTCTCCTATCAGCCCTCTTCCTCTCCTTTCCTCCCTACTCTCACGCCTCCTCTCCCTCATCTCCCTCTCCATCAATTCAATCTCTCAAAGGAAAATCTAGTGAGGAATCTTGCAAGGCAAGCTTGGTAGGAAGCTTAGTACAAGAGAAAGGAAAGAAGAACAAAAGTATCAAGAGAGGAGCTAGAGCTTTGGTTCTCAAGCTTGGGGTTTGATGATTAGAGACATGGCAAGGAGCAAAGCTAATAATCAAAGTGAGTTCCCTAGGGGTTTTAGCACCCACCTTGTTTAGTTTTGATGATTAAGTTGTTTATTGGATAAATTTATGATTTGTGCCCTAAATCCAATTGTTTACTAATTCCATGTTGAACTATGTTATTATCTATTAATATGTCTTAAGAATTTATGCCATAAGCTGTTATGAGGATTGGGGGTGTTTGGATTAGCCTAAGAAGCAGAAATTTGGATCCTGAAAAGGAAGAAATCGGCCACCGATTTCATGAATTCGGCCACCGATTTTATGGCTCATTTTCTATGTAACTTACGGCAAAAATCGGGGCCCGATTTATGCAAATCGGCCACCGATTTCACTTCCACACAAACTCATGTTTTTGTTGATGATAGGCATGGTTTAAAGGTAGTACGGGTAAAGGGTAATACCTTGGAAGATGAATACTTGAATTCTAAGTTATATAGAGGAGTGAAGAAGCTAGTAATGGGATTATCCCTTACTAAGCAACTCCATGTACACACTAGGTAAGTCTAAACCAAGAATGAAACAATGATTAAGCTTAGAACCTTTTACAGGATAAGCACATATGAATAAGTTATAGATGAATTTCCTTTAGAATACGAGGATGTTAGGAATGCTTCGGCAATCGAAGTTACCGTTAAGTTATAGCGTTGGTTCTCCAACAGTCATAGGTGGCTTATGAGAATGATAAGCCCAGAATCATAGATTATAGTTTATACGTTATAGGATTGTTTTGATTACAGTAACAGATCATATGCTCATACGTTAAAGTTAAAGAATTAAAGATCAAAGATAATGGCGTGCTTGCACGTTTTACAGTTAACAGTTACAGGGCGTGTTCATCAGACTCCGGGATTCGCCGGATGGGACTTCTCCGAGAGGGTTGTCCACACGTTTTATAGGGAGTCCGGTGTTAGCCTGATATGATAGGAGTTTCACCGGTTTATAGGGAGACGTATCTCGGGGTTGCTCCACCCGGGGTGCCCTCCGTAAAATGAACTCAGATAATTGTTTGTTCAACGCTAACAGCTAACATAAAACTGCTATCGAACTGTTTAGATGTTTTATGTTTTATAGTTATAGTTAAAGTTACTGTTACAATTATAGTCACAGGAAACATACAGTTATAGTTATAGTCAGTTATCAGAAAGTGATCCTAGGTCTTCCCCTCGATCACTAAGTCATAGATACGGACATGATCACAGTTATGGATTTAGGCTATTATAGTTATAGACATAGGCCGTTAAGGCAATGGTTATAGACAGTTACAACAAAGGTTATAGGCAGCTTAAATTATAGCTACAGGAGGACTTATAGTCATAGGCAGTTAAAGACTTGGCGATCCTAGGAAATCCCCGAGATTGCCAAGGTAGGCATGGCGACCCTAGGTTCCCGGTGGTTGCCAACAGTAGGTTGGGTAGAGCTCACTGAGACATTATGTCTCATCCCATTCCTTCTGGTGCAGGTTTACAGGTTAGTCAGAGGTTCGTGACGAAGATCTTCATAGAGGTATTGGATGGAGTGCATTTACTCGTTGTGTACCAGATCAGAAGCCTTATGGACATTTGTAAAAGCATTGTAACAGTTTTGGATTATTGTACAAACGAGTAAACATGTATTTATTCTTTTGTGATGTAATATTATTATTGAAATTTTTAAATGTATCCAGTATCAGTTTAACGCACATACTAATATACTAGTTAAAGTTAGTATGGGTGTTACAACTTGCTTTTATATGCATAATTTATTAATCTATCTTTAATTTTCGAATTGTCCCAAATAGTTTTTCTGTACCTTTTCAAGGTGATTTCATTGGTTTATCTTTCTTTTCTGTTCTGTTTTATTTTCTATGAAGTTGATACCTTATTGACCTACATTAGAGAGTATGCAAATGACTACACCTTGCTTCTTATTTCTCCATGTTACCAAGTTTCCCCACACGTAAGTACAATAACCTAAAGTCGACTTTCTATTTGTAATTAATCCTGTCCAATCAACATCAGTAAAAATAGCCATATTCTTATCACTGGTTTTTTCTTTCAAAGAAAGGCCTTTTCGGGGGCAGACTTCAAATATCTCAAAACTCTATAGACGGAGTCAAGGTGTTCTTCATAAGGGGTATGCATAAATTGACTAATAACACTAACAGGGAAAGTAATGTCAGGTTATGTATGTGCCGAGTAAATCAATTTCCCAAACTAACCTTTGGTATCTTCCTGTGTCGATATGTGTGTCCCCTTTTCCCAAAAGTTTTGCATTTGAGTCCATGGGAGTATCAGCAGGTGTACACCCACTCATACCTGTTGCTTGTAAGAGATCTGTTGAGTCTTTTGGTGTTGGCTGCATGTTTTGGCAAAACCAAGGTATTGAATAGAAGCATCTCCATATGTAGAACATTTCTTCAGTTACAAGTTTTCTCATTTGAAGCCATTCAGAAGCTCAAAATCACATCAGAAGCTGAATGCCTCACCAGAAGCACTGTAGCTGTTCAGAAGCTGAATTCAGGTTCTGATGCCAGCGTTGACTTATGTTGACTTCATCAGAAGCTGGTTATTTTCATGTTATTTCTGTGCGAATCTTTGCAAGATTTAACAAGGAATTATCCACGCACATTGTTCTAGAATGCTGGATTGTTTTGGAGAAGATTTATTGAAGATTTGGTTTATTGTTATGGAAACACGTATTTTCCTGATACAATCTTTTAAAGATACAAAGTGGTTTTATTTGTTTCCTTATTGGACCAATCTTATTTCAGAAACAAATCATGTGCAGAAGATTAGTTTGTTATTTATGCTGCAAGACTGAAGGCTATATAAAGAGGAGGGCTGCTGCTATTCAAGATATACGAGTTTTAGAGTTTAAGATCAGAGAATTAAGTCTTAGTATTTTAAGCTTTTAGCTTTATTGTGCACCACTCTGTTAGATTTGGTTTAGGTGTTTTGATTGAGTTGTAATTCATTCTAAGCCTTTAGGTACGAATGAAGTTTTGTCTTTGAAATTGTGTTCAAAAACAGGGGATTGTTAAGGGTTGTTCAAGTAGTTGGGTTTAGTTGCTTGAATAGGAAGTTAGAGGATTCTAATACTCAGAGTTGGGTAGAAGTCTGACTAGGAGGAGTTTAATTGCTAAGGCTGGGAACTGGGAGTCAGTGTCTTGAGTCTTTGGGTTAAATCCTATAGTGGATTTCCTTCCTGGATTGGTATCCCCCAGAGTAGGAGGTGTTTACTCCGAACTGGGTTAACAAACCTTGTGTGCCTTTTACTTTCCTGCACTTTATTTTCTTGCTTTGCATTGTGTGTGTGTGTGCTCTGTTTTAAGCAAATTATTGTGCCCTGCGTATTGTTCAGAACCTGCTGGTTCAGAACCTGTTAGTCTCTTATTGCCTGGCCAGAATTTCAAGATCAAGAACATACTTTCTTTGAGTCACCGCTATTCCTTTCTTTGAGCTAGCTACTTCCATTCCAAGGAAGTACTTTAGAGATCTCAAGTCTTTGATTTCAAACTCTACTGCGATATTTCTCTTTTGTCTTTCCATTTCGGTCACATCATCTCCAGTAAGAACTATATCATCGACATAAACAATTAGATGGTAATTTTTTTCACTAGGATTATACTTTATGAATAAAGTGTGATCTTATTCCTCTTGAGTGTATCCTTCTTTCTTTACTGACTGAGTGAAATTTTCGAACCAAGCTTTTGTAGATTGTTTTAAACCATAAAGAGTTTTTTTTTTTTTTTATAATTTGCACACATTTGACCCAAATTTTTCTTCAAAGCCTGAAGGGTCATCCATGTACACTTCTTCATCTAGATCACCATTGAGAAATACATTTTTTTACATCTAATTGATGTAGAGGCCAGTCCAAATTCGCAGTAAGAGATAAGAAGATCCTAACAGTGTTTAACTTTGCAACATGAGCAAAAGTTTCGGAGTAGTCCATGTCATTGTCTGAGTAAACCCTTTAGCAACCAGACTTTGCATTATATCTTTCTACTGAACCGTTAGAGTTGTATTTTATTGTAAACACCTACTTACAACCCACAGTTCTCTTTCCAGCTGGTAAAGTCATAACATTCCACTTGTTATTCTTCTCAAGTGTTGTCATCTCCTTAAACACAACTTTCTTCCACTTTGGAACATTTAGAGCTTCCTCTACCTTCTTTGGAATTACTATACAAGTCAAGTGAGAGGTAAATGCAGAAAAAGAGAAGGATAAATTTGAATATGATACGAACCTAGACATGGGGTGCTTGGTGCAAGCTCTAACTGGTTTCTTATATGAGCTATTGGAACATCAAGAATAAGATTATGAGAATCAGGAGGAATTTTATCTGTACCTTTCTTTGTTTTTGTAGTTTGATTCTCCCTCGGTTCAAAATAATGATTGTGCCGAGGAATCAAGTCTTCTACTACTTTATCATGGTTCCTTCTTTCATAAATTACTCCTTTCTAAGTTCCTTCACCTTCTCTAAACTTTCTTTCTGTTTCATTTTAAGGATGTCCATGTAGTGACATTTGACTTAATTCTGGATTATGCTTAGGTTCCAAAGAGTCATTGTTAGAATTTTTTGGTTTGGTGCCCTTGATTTTGTGACATTCTCACTCATGAAAGGAGTAGGTTCACTTACATTATCTGGTGCATTTTCTTTAGGTGCAAACGGCCGAGAGCTATGTGATATAAACATATTTTTTGAAAAAATTAAATCCTAAAAAAAAAAAAAAAGATGAATCTTCATTTGATTTCCCCTCTTGAAGATGATTGCTCTCAAAAAAAGGTTTATTTTGAAAAAAAGTATGTCATACCTCATTTTTGACCCGTGTTCAATTCGTTCCTCTCGTCTTTTAAGCTAGAAATTTTCGTCGTTTCAGACGAAATTTCGGCAGGGAGGTATTTTAAAATACCTCATTTTTGTTCCGAAGGCAACCGTTTTTTATTTTTTTATCATTATTTTTTTTATTATTTATTATTTTCTTTATCTCTTTTTAATTCTTTTTTATTAGGTGTTTTTTATTATTTTCGTTTTTTATTATTATTATTTTTTATTGTTTTCATTTTTACTGTTTTTTTTACTTCTTTATTTTTCAGTCCATTTTTTTCAGTCCAGGCCCAGAGGGGCAGTTTTGTCCATTTCTTTTTACCCTGATTTTTTACTATAAAAGGCATTTAATGCACAGTACCCAAGTACACAGTACCAACAGTCAGAATAGTACCAATTAGTCAGAATCACAGCCACTGTCAAAACCACCGTGAACCACCAACACCGGTCAACTTTCCGGCCACCACAAAAAAAAACTAAAAATTTCTCTCTTCTCTTTCCTTCCAAACCAGAATCAGCCAAGCCACAACAAACCAATATGAAAAAACTTAAAAAACAAAACAGCCACCACCCCTTACCCACAACCCAAAGCCGCACCAACACAACCAAAGAGACGTGAATCCGAACCAATAGTCAAAAAAGGAACACGAATCCAGACCGATACAGCCAAACAAAGCCAAGATCACAACCGCATAACCCACACAACCCATAAAAACGCGAGAACCGAGTCCAGAAACAAACCAAGGTAGTTCTCTTTTGTTCACAAAAACTTAGATCTAGAACTTTTGAGAAAGAATTTGAGAAAACCAAGTCCATTTTCGTGTACGGGAGAAAAAAGGATTGTTGAAAAGCTAAATTTTTTTTTAAGAAAAGGCGTGTTCCGTGCTCCGGCGCGGTGGCGCCGCCGGCGGCCGCCGCGCCGGAAATCCTCACCGACCGGGTTAAGAAGAGAGAAGGGAGAGCTGTTGTTTTAGAGAGAAGGTGAAGAGAGAGGAAGAGGAAGGGGAAATGGTTTAAAAAAACAGAAAATCGGTTTTTGTAGTGACCCAAACCGGGCCCAGATCATCAGGCCAGCGCGGCCCACTACTCTTCTCTTCCTCCCATCTTCAGATTTCCTCTCACACACCCCCTGATCTTCTTCTGCACCCCCCCCCCCCCCCTTTTCTTCTCTTTTTTTTTATTTTCTTTCTTTTTATTTCTTGCTGTCATACCCCATTTTTGACCCGTTTTTAATTCGTTTCTCTCGTCTTTTAGGCCAGGAATTTTCGTCGTTTCAAACGAAATTTCGGCAGGGAGGTATTTTAAAATACCTCATATTTTGTTCCGAAAGCGACCGTTTTTTTTATTTTATTATTATTTTCTTTTATTATTATTTGTTTCTTTTTATTGGTTTTTATTTTATTTATTTTAGTTTCCTTTTTCTTTATTATTTATTTTCGTTTTATTTTCACTTTCTTTTTTACTGTTTTATTCTTTTTTCAGTTTTTAGTCAGTTTAATTAAACTTCCAGTCCAGGCCCTGAAGGGGGCATTTTTGTCATTTTTCATTTTTCTAACCCTAGTTTTTTGCACTATAAATAGTGCATTGATTACTGTGCGTGTCAGGGGTCAGTACACAGTACCAACAGTCAAAAAAGTCAGAATAGCCAAGCCACCACAGACCACCAACACAACCACCGTCTTTGGCGGCCACCAACCCAAAATCCAGAATCAAAACCCTGATCTCTCATCTCTTTCCTTTTCTTTCATAAATCCAACGCCACCAATCAAAAATAACAACAATCCACAATACAAAATCCATACGGCCAGGCTTTCACGTACCACAACATACCACAACCAACATCATAAATCATAGCAAATCAAAACGCAAATCAAAAACCAACCAACAACCACCCATTCACGCGACCACCACATAACCCAAAACACTAAGACAACAAAATCCACCCACAACCAGCAAACCATCTAAACCGAACCCACAGTAAACAGCAAGGCTAGAACCGAACCCAGAAAACGTATACTAAAGGTAGTTTTGAGTCATGTTTAAAACTTAGATCTAGGTTTATTCAAGAGGTTTATGTTGTTTTCGTTTATGGATTTGAAAAGAGAAAAAAAATGGATTCCTAAAAAGTGAAAGAGTTTTGAAAAAGGTGGAGTTTGCCACTCCGGCGCGGTGGCGCCGCCCCTTGGGGCTGGCCGGCCGCCGCGCCGGATTTGTTTTTTCAGCCGTGTTCTTCTTTCAGAAATTTTGTTGAGAGAGGGAGAAGAGAGAGAATAAAGGGGAAGGAATGAGCAAAAGTCAGCCAAAACTGACTATATACCTCCCCTGACTCAGGCTCATTCTCGTGGCCCATCCTTCTTCTTCTCCTTTTCTTCAGTTTTATTTTCTGCACCCCCATTTTCCTCTCTGCACCCCCTCTTCTATTCTCTCCCATTTTTTTTTCCTTTTTATTTCTTTCTAGTTATTTTTCTTTTATTTATTTAGCTTCACGCATTTTATTTGCTGCCTTAAATATTTAGTTTATCATGCATCTTTATTTTTTTTATTTTTTTTATTATTATGTTATTTATTTTATGTCCCATATTTATTTTATGCCTTGAATTTTTATTTATTTCATGCATCATATTTATTTTATGTCTTGCATTTTTTATTTTCTTTATTTATTTTTCAGCATCATATTCATTTTATGCCTTGCATTTTTAATTTCCAGCACCATATTTACTTTATGTCTTGCATTTTATTTTATTTTTTTATTTTTATGCACCATATTTATTTTATTGTCTTGCATATTTTTTTTATTTTTTTAGCATCATATTTATTTTATGTCTTGCATTTTTATTTTCTTTTTATTTTTATTTTCAGCATCATATTTATTTTATGTCTTGCATTTTTATTTTCTTTATTTATTTTATGCACCATATTTATTTATTGTTTTGCATTTCATGCATTTTTTTTTTAGCATATTTACTTTAATGCAATTTTATTATTTTGTCATTTATTTTATTGTTATTAGAATGTATCTAGGTCCAATGTAAAAAAATATAAATGAGAATATGCCCCGACACCACATTTATTTTTTTTATGCTTTATGTCGAGGACGATAGCGTAATTTGGACCGTATCCGTGGAAAAGGACCCTCACTTGATCCAACGTCATTTTGAGGGATCCGGCGCGTTGGACTTATCTCTGCATAACTTAATCTCTGTACCTTAGGACTTAATCAAAATTTTTACAAAAAAAGTCAAAAAAAGTCAAAATCCAAAAACATTTATAATCAGAATTTCAAAAAAAATTAATCTCTATCTTTCTTTTCTTAATTAAATTTCAATCAATCCTTAATCAATCAAATCTTTTTCAATTTAAAATCAATCAAACTCACTTCTTTTTATTCTTCTATGCCTTTCGGCCTCTTATCTTTCCTAAACCTTTTTTCAAACTTTAAAATCAATCAAAACCAATCACTCGGCTTTTTACCCCGAACTACATGATTTTGATCCCATTCGGGGTATGTAGGCAAAAGACTTTGTCTTTCCAAATCAACAAAATAACAAAAACATTTTCCTTTCTTTTACTTTCATCACTTTAATCTTTTCACACTTAAGCATTTATTTATAAACAAATAATCAATTTAGCATAAAGATAGATAAAAACAAGAGGTTCCTATAGAGTACTATAGACGTTTAGGGTGCTAATACCTTCCCTTTGCGTAACCAACCCCCGGACCTTTGATCTCTAAAAAATAGGGTTTTCGAACTTTCTCCCTTTTCCTCGGAAAAATTACAGATCGGTGGTGAGCTTAAATTGTGAGTCAACGCTAATTGATAGCTTGATATCCAAAAATCACCGCGACAGAAAAATGGCGACTTCACTGGGGACCCAAATCCTAAGTGGGTTAAACCTATCTTGTTTTCTTTATCTTTATGCTTTATTATTATTTGTAATTGTAAATACGTGCTTAAGTGTTTATCTTTTTACGTGATTGGTGAGATAAGTCCTACACCCGGACTTGAGGGAAACATAAGATAGGATGGTGGTATAATCAGTGAGTTTCGGATGTGGCACATGTGATAACCCCGCTCAATGGAGGAATCTTGGAAGTATTATTATGTTGGCATGAGTAGTCGTGTTTGGCATTGATATTTTCAAGTGACCTATGAAGTTGAGGACCTTTAGTTACCTTTAACCCATCTTGGCCTTTTAGGACGTAGTGCGGTGGCTAATCAAGAGTAGTCTTGAATTGGTTGATACGCGATACTACACTCAAACGAGACTTTCCTACGGACGTTGTTGGACCGGGAGTCAGTCTTGTAATCCGACAATATTCGGAAGTGGTCAATGACTTTGGGAACTTGGTAGAACCCGTGATACAGGTACATATGAAACCATAGTCCTTACCAAATGGCGTGTTTACCCTTGACTCCAACATTTTGGACTTAACCTCACCATGTTTTCTCCGTACTTTGGCATAATCATGCATACATGCATCCATGCATAAACTCTTTTCTTTTTCATCCAAAACATCGAAGGACTTAAACAAACTTTTTGTAAACATTGTAGATATGGACATCCCACTGAGAAGCACTAGGAAGTACCTTTTCAAAAAAACAGACTTGTCGAGATTAAGGGAGCTAGCATCTTTAGTAAGTGATCCAGTGGAATTTCAAGCTCATCATGGGAAGTTTCTTAGAATTCTTAGAGTAGATGTTGAGGAAGGATGCCTAGGGACCTTGGTTCAGTTCTATGACCCGCTCTACCATTGCTTCACATTTCCTGACTACCAACTTGTCCCCACACTTGAAGAGTACTCATACCTAGTTGGTTTACCCGTGCCAGACAAGATACCATTCCACGGTCTTGAGCCTACCCCTAAACCCTCCGACATCGCAGCCGCTCTCCATCTCGAAACCTCCATCATCCAAGCAAACCTTACCTCTAAAGGAGGCCTCCAAGGTCTTCCCACCCACTCTACTCGCCGATACCTACCACTCCATCCATGACCGTACCCAGGCTGGCCGTGGAACCATCTCTTGCTGTGCACCTCTACTCTATCAATGGTTTACCTTCCACCTACCTCAATCCCGTGCCTTCAAGACCAATGATGACAAACTTTCTTGGCCTTACCGAATCATGACTCTTGACCCATCTGACATTGTTTGGTACCAGGCGGCTAGTGACGTTGGAGAGATTATTGTGAGTTGTGGTGAATACCCCAACGTACCTCTTTTGGGTATGCGTGGCGGAATTAGCTACAACCCATTTCTCGCTCGACGACAATTTGGGTACCCAATGAAGTCAAAACCAAACAACCTTGCCTTGACTAATGAGTTCTATCTTAACCATGGAGATCACTCGAACAAAAGGGAAAGGTTCGCACAAGCTTGGAGCACTATCCGTAGACTCAGCAGAAGTCAGTTGGGGAAGAAATCATATTCTGTGCATGAATCTTACACCCAGTGGGTTATTGATAGGACCATGAGCTTTGGCCTACCCTACCATCTACCTAGATACCTATCCTCCACCATCCCACCATCATCCCTGCCTATCCCCTTCAACACCAAAGAAGAGTTTCATGAACAATTAACCAAACAAAGGCAAGAAAAGGAGACATGGAAGAGAAAATGCCAGGAGCTCGAGCGAGAGAATGAGACCTTGAAGGGGAAGCTAGCCCAGCAGAGCCATGAGATTTTTGTCCAGAACCAGAGGATAATTGAGAAGGACGACTTGCTTCGTCGGAAGGACGCTTTGCTCCACCAGGACACTAGGAGGAAGAGGAGGTTTATGGATTCACTCTCTAGTGCACATTCAGATTCTGAGGATCCATCTGCTCCGAGAGTTTGAGTTTGAAGTCCTTAGGACCTTATGCTTAGATTTTAGCTTCCAAAATCTCTTGACTTGTAAACAAAAAAACTCTTTGTAATATTTCGATGCTTTAGTGAAGTGTTCAGTTTATGATGTTTACAATTACTCTAATAAGTCCTCCGACAATAATTTGTCCTTTTTCTTTTTGCATAAGCATAATCATGCATCATGCTGCATTCATAGTTTCTAAATCGAGTCTCACACTGTGTTCACTACTTCAAAGGTTAATCAGCCGCCGTCCAAGGAAAGTGGCCCGACGAGTTCTCCGCAAACCAACTCGCATTTACAATACCAGGGCTAATCGAAAAAAGATGGATCTAATTGAGCAAGAAAATCAGAGTCTTAGGGAGGAGGTTGCCACTTTACGAGAGGGAATGGATAGGTTGACGACCATGATGAATGCACTCCTGTCAGCCCAGAACTCTCAAGCTGCCGCCGCTGTTGTAGAGCAGCCTTTTGTGAGCACGACCCCGCTATCCACAGTGACTTCTCCACCCCTCTTTTTGCCTCCAGGTTGTACATGGGGAATGCCACCTCCAGTCTGTGGAAGCCCCCAGCCCGCTGTATCTGAAGTTCCACTTCCTTTCGCTCAGCAGTCAGCACCGGTTCCACAACCTGATACCTCTTTCCCTCAAGCTGCAATGACTTATTCAGCACCACTGATTCACACTATTCAACAAGAGGTTGCGCCAATTTACCATGCTGAAAGTGTTGTAGCCTTCGACAAGATGGACGAACTCCAAGAAAGATTTGATGGCATGCAAAGGGAAGTCGAAGCCCTCCGAGGAAGAGATCTGTTCGGGAAGGATGCCCGTGAATTATGCTTGGTCCCAAATGTTACTATCCCTCACAAGTTCAAGGTGCCAGACTTCGAGAAGTATAAAGGAAACTCTTGTCCCCGCAGTCACTTGGTGATGTACGCGCGGAAAATGTCCATGTATACTGACAATCATAAGTTGCTTATTCATTTCTTTCAGGACAGCCTGACTGGGGCCGCTCTGAAGTGGTATATGAATTTGGACAGTGCGAGCATCCGTACTTTCAATGACCTTGGTGAAGCGTTCATCCGGCGGTATAAGTACAATCTGGACATGGCCCCAGATCGTGATCAACTCCGTGCGATGACACAAAAAGAGAAGGAAACATTCAAGGAGTACGCCCAGCGTTGGAGGGAAGTGGCTGCCCAGATTGTCCCGCCGTTGGAAGAAAGGGAAATGACCAAAATATTTCTGAGGACCCTGAGCCAGTTTTATTACGAGAAAATGGTTGCAAGTGCACCAACAGACTTCACCAAAATGGTCAACATGGGTGTGCGATTAGAGGAAGGTGTCCGAGAGGGACGTTTGACTGTGGAAAGTACCCGTGCTGCAAGTAATGCCAAGAAGTTTGGAGGCCACTTTGCGAAGAAGAAAGATCAAGAGGTGGGAAAGATAGCCCATGGTAAGCCCCAGCAGAATTTCACCCCATACCGTCAGGTTGCGAATGTCGCATCCACTATCCCGAACCCAGCATATCACCAACAAAGGCCACATTACCCCTACCAATATCCTCCACAACAATATCCTCCACACCAATATCTTCCACAACAATATCATCAGCAACAACAAAATCGCCTGCAAACCCCTCAACAACCATATCACCCACAAAACCGCCAGAAAACAATTTTTGATCCAATCCCGATAAAATATGCTGACTTGCTCCCTGCTTTACTCGCCAAAAACCTTGTCCACACCAGAAATTATACCTCCCTGGTACCGACATGACCTAACCTGCGCCTTTCACCAAGGGGCCCCAGGCCATGACATCGAAAACTGTTATATTCTGAAGAATGAAGTGCAAAGGTTGGTTCGGGCCAACTTGCTATCTTTCAAAGATCAAAATCCAAATGTTCAGGCAAACCCTCTGCCGAACCATGGACCTGCTGTCAAAATGATACAAGATTGTAATGAAGACGGTGTCATCCTGGATGTCCAGCATATTCAAACTCCACTGGTCCCAATACATATCAAGATGTGCGAGGCAGCTCTGTTTGACCATGATCATGCAGCGTGTGAAGTATGTCCCGTGAATGTAAAAGGATGTCAGAAGGTACAAGAAGACATACAAGGGCTGATAGACAGCAAGGAATTAATCATCACGAGGAAAGACAAGGAAGTGTGTGTCATTACCCCTGAGTTTCAGCGGTTAGAAATAAGTTATAACAGTGGGAACCCAGCTATTACTCCACTAGTGATTAGCTTGCCAGGACCTGTGCCGAATGCTTCTCTAAAAGCGGTCCCTTACAGGTATAGTGCCACGATGTTGGAAGGTGGGAAGGAGGTTCCTTTGCCCTCTCTAACTCCTGTGACTTCTGTGGACAACATTGCCAGCGACAGCAGGGTTCTGAGGAATGGACGTGTTATCCCCACTTTGTTTGCAAAGAAAGTGAATGATCCGGTAGTTGAACAGATGACAGCGAATGACCCCGGTACAAAGAAGGAAATAGGCCAATCCAGTGGGACCAGTAAGGATTCCGATCATGATGAAATTCTGAAACTGATCCAGAAGAGTGAGTATAAAGTGGTAGACCAGCTGCTGCAAACTCCCTCCAAGATATCTATCTTGTCTTTGCTGTTGAACTCGGAAGCACACCGTGAGGCTCTGATGAAGGTGTTAGACCAAGCTTTTGTGGAGAAGGACGTGACTGTTAATCAGCTGGACAGTATAGTAGGAAACATTACTCCATGCAATAATTTAAGCTTCAGCGATGAAGAGCTTCCTGAGGAGGGAAGAAACCAGAATCTGGCGTTACACATATCGGTGAACTGCAAGTCTGATGCCTTGTCAAATGTACTTCTGGACACTGGTTCCTCATTGAATGTAATGGCCAAAACAACGTTAGATCAACTCTCCTATCAGGGGCCTCCCATGAGAAGAAGCGGGGTAGTCGTCAAATATTTTGATGGATCAAGGAAGTCAGTCATCGGGGAGGTTGATTTGCCCATTACAATCGGACCATCTGTTTTCCAAATTACGTTCCAGGTGATGGACATCCGAGCTGCATACAGTTGTCTTTTGGGTAGGCCGTGGATCCATGAAGCTGGGGCCGTGACATCAACCTTGCATCAAAAGCTGAAGTTTGTCAGAAATGGAAGATTGGTTACTGTGAGTGGAGAAGAAGCTTTGCTAGTTAGCCATTTGTCAGCTTTTTCCTTCATTGGTGCTGATGAAACAAAAGGAGCCTCTTTCCAAGGCCTGACTGTGGAAGATAAGGTGCCAGAGAAGAGTGAAGTGTCTTTTGCTACTTGGAAGAGCGCACAGAAGGTGGTGCAGGAAGGAACAGGTGTAGGATGGGGAAAAGTTGTGCAGTTGCCAGAAAGTAAAAACCGTGAAGGACTGGGGTTTGCTTCTTTTGCAGGATCCTCAAAGAACAGTGCTGGGTCAAGCTCCATAGGTAGCACTTTTTGTAGTGCCGGGTTCATCAACAACTCGCTAGAAGCCAATGCTGTCTTGGAAGATGTTCCTGAAGAGATAGTGCCTGCATTTGTCACACCTGGAAAACTTGTTCGCAACTGGGACGCGGTTGACATCCCTTCAGTAGTTCATGCGTCAAAGTAATGTGTCTTTGTTTTTCTGTTTGTTTGTTTTTCAAAAAGATCCTTTCGTCTTGCCCAGGACGAAAGTGCAATCATGTAGGGCTATTTTGTTTCAAGTACTACTTTTATTAATGGAAAATGTGGTTTATCCCGATATCTATATTTATTGCTTTTTCTGGAAAATGGTAACACAAAAAACCCAAAAATATTTTATTTTTGTTTTCTGTTTTCAATTAATTACAAAAAGTCTGCATTGTTCACTCAGTTTCTAAAATCAATCATCAATCATATGCAGACTAAGCATCAATGAGCCCGTTGAACATAATAACCCTGCGCTCTCTCCCAACTTCGAATTTCCTGTCTACGAGGCTGAAGAGGAGGAGGATGAGGAAATCCCAGATGAAATTGCTCGGTTATTGGAATATGAGAAGAAAACCATTCTGCCTCATGAAGAGGTAGTGGAGGTGATTAACCTGGGAACCGAGGAAGATAAGAAAGAAATCAAGATTGGGGCATCGCTTGAAGCAACTGTCAAACGAACGGTGATTGAATTACTTAAAGAATATGCCGATGTGTTCGCATGGTCGTACCAGGATATGCCCGGCTTGGATCCCCGTATTGTGGAGCACCGTTTGCCTTTGAAGCCTGAAGGCCCACCGGTCAAGCAGAAACTGAGAAGAACTCGCCCTGACATGGCTCTCAAGATCAAAGAGGAAGTACCGAAGCAGATTAATGCAGGTTTTCTTGTCACATCAGAGTATCCTCAATGGTTAGCCAACATAGTGCCTATTCCAAAGAAAGATGGCAAGGTCAGGATGTGTGTTGATTACCGGGATTTGAACAAGGCTAGTCCGAAAGATGATTTCCCTTTACCTCACATCGATGTATTGGTTGACAGCACTGCTAAATCCAAAGTCTTCTCCTTCATGGACGATTTCTCTGGATACAATCAGATCAAGATGGCAGTTGAAGACAGAGAAAAGACATCTTTTATCACGCCTTGGGGCACCTTTTGTTACAGGGTAATGCCTTTTGGATTGATAAATGCAGGTGCCACTTACCAAAGAGGCATGACCACTCTTTTTCATGACATGATGCACAAAGAGATAGAGGTGTACGTGGATGATATGATTGTTAAGTCAGGCACTGAAGAAGAACATGTTGAGTATTTGTTGAAGATGTTTCAACGGCTGAGAAAGTACCAACTTCGTCTGAATCCCAACAAATGTACTTTCGGTGTTAGATCTGGAAAACTCTTGGGTTTCATTGTCAGCCAGAAAGGTATTGAGGTAGACCCCGACAAGGTCAGAGCTATCAGAGAGATGCCGGTTCCACAAACAGAGAAACAAGTGAGAGGTTTTCTTGGGCGTCTGAATTACATTTCCCGTTTCATCTCGCACATGACAGCCACGTGCGGACCTATATTCAAGTTGCTTCGAAAAGATCAAGGGGTTGTTTGGACCGAAGATTGTCAAAAGGCTTTTGATAGTATCAAGAATTATCTGCTAGAACCTCCAATTCTTATACCTCCAGTTGAAGGAAGGCCTCTGATTATGTACTTGACTGTGTTAGAAGATTCTATGGGCTGTGTGCTCGGATAACAGGATGAGACCGGAAGGAAAGAGCATGCCATCTACTACTTGAGCAAGAAGTTTACAGATTGTGAGTCCAGGTACTCCCTACTTGAGAAAACTTGTTGTGCATTAGCTTGGGCTGCCAAGCGTCTTCGTCACTACATGATTAACCACACCACCTGGTTAATATCCAAGATGGACCCAATTAAGTATATCTTTGAGAAACCCGCTCTGACAGGAAGAATTGCTCGTTGGCAGATGTTGTTGTCCGAGTATGATATCGAGTACCGCACTCAGAAGGCAATTAAGGGTAGTGTTCTTGCTGATCATTTGGCTCACCAACCAATTGAGGACTATCAACCCATCAAGTTTGACTTTCCTGATGAAGAGATTATGTACTTGAAGATGAAGGATTGTGATGAACCATTGCTTGGGGAAGGTCCAGATCCCGAGTCTAGATGGGGTTTGATTTTTGATGGAGCAGTAAATGTCTTTGGCAATGGAATTGGGGCAGTTATTATCACTCCTGAAGGTAATCATCTCCCTTTCGCTGCAAGGTTACAGTTCGATTGCACCAACAATATGGCAGAGTATGAAGCATGTATCCTGGGCATTGAAGAAGCCATCGACTTGAGAATCAAGAACCTTGACATTTACGGGGATTCAGCTCTCGTAATCAACCAAATCAAAGGAGAATGGGAAACTCGCCACCCCGGCTTGATTCCTTACAAGGACTATGCAAGGCATTTGTTAACCTTTTTCAACAAAGTGGAGCTTCACCATATCCCTCGTGATGAAAACCAGATGGCGGATGCGCTAGCAACTTTATCCTCCATGTACGAAGTGAGTCACCGGAACAATTTGCCAACGATCAGAATTCAGCGCCTCGAGAGGCCCGCTCATGTATTTGCAGTCGAAGAAGCTGTGGATGATAAGCCCTGGTTCCATGAAATTAAGTGTTTCCTCCAGAGTCAGGAATATCCACCTGGAGCATCCAACAAAGACAGGAGAACTTTGAGAAGATTGTCTGGTAATTTCTTCCTAAATGGGGATGTTTTGTACAAAAGAAACTTTGACATGGTACTACTCTGGTGTGTAGATAAGCAAGAAGCAGAACTTTTGATGCACGAGGTACATGAAGGCTCCTTTGGAACTCACTCCAATGGACATGCAATGGCTAGGAAATTGTTGAGAGCAGGTTATTACTGGATGACGATGGAGACAGATTGTTGCAAGCATGCCAGGAAGTGCCACAAATGCCAGATTTATGCTGACAGAATTCATGTACCACCAACTACACTTAACGTTCTTTCTTCTCCATGGCCCTTCTCTATGTGGGGCATCGACATGATTGGTAGAATTGAACCGAAAGCTTCAAACGGGCATCGTTTCATTCTAGTGGCTATTGATTACTTCACCAAGTGGGTTGAAGCAGCATCCTATGCAAATGTGACTAAGCAAGTTGTGGTCCGCTTTATCAAGAATCAGATCATCTGCCGTTATGGTGTGCCCAACAGAATCATTACAGATAATGGAACGAACTTGAACAACAAGATGATGAAAGATTTGTGTGAAGAGTTCAAGACTGAGCATCACAATTCTTCTCCTTACAGACCTCAGATGAATGGCGCAGTTGAAGCTGCCAACAAATGTACTTTCGGTGTTAGATCTGGAAAACTCTTGGGTTTCATTGTCAGCCAGAAAGGTATTGAGGTAGACCCCGACAAGGTCAGAGCTATCAGAGAGATGCCGGTTCCACAAACAGAGAAACAAGTGAGAGGTTTTCTTGGGCGTCTGAATTACATTTCCCGTTTCATCTCGCACATGACAGCCACGTGCGGACCTATATTCAAGTTGCTTCGAAAAGATCAAGGGGTTGTTTGGACCGAAGATTGTCAAAAGGCTTTTGATAGTATCAAGAATTATCTGCTAGAACCTCCAATTCTTATACCTCCAGTTGAAGGAAGGCCTCTGATTATGTACTTGACTGTGTTAGAAGATTCTATGGGCTGTGTGCTCGGACAACAGGATGAGACCGGAAGGAAAGAGCATGCCATCTACTACTTGAGCAAGAAGTTTACAGATTGTGAGTCCAGGTACTCCCTACTTGAGAAAACTTGTTGTGCATTAGCTTGGGCTGCCAAGCGTCTTCGTCACTACATGATTAACCACACCACCTGGTTAATATCCAAGATGGACCCAATTAAGTATATCTTTGAGAAACCCGCTCTGACAGGAAGAATTGCTCGTTGGCAGATGTTGTTGTCCGAGTATGATATCGAGTACCGCACTCAGAAGGCAATTAAGGGTAGTGTTCTTGCTGATCATTTGGCTCACCAACCAATTGAGGACTATCAACCCATCAAGTTTGACTTTCCTGATGAAGAGATTATGTACTTGATGAAGGGAAATCGACATATAAAGTGCAGCGGAAGTTTAAAAATTTGATTTCCTTTCCTTGGATCATTACGAATATCACATGAATCAGTGATAGATTGTTACCTTTTAGTAATGCTGAAACACTTTCGTTGATCACAGCTGAGCAAATAAGCAAAGCCTCTACTCGTCCACACGAACGGCTTCCTTTGATTCCCGGTGCTAGCCAAGCGATCAGAGGTTAGGGAGAGAATGAGGGTTACGGTTTTGCTCTAGGGTTAGACGAAAAAGCATTAGCTGATTTCAGCACTAGAGCTTCTATTTATAGAACTCTTTGCTGCACAAAATCAGCTTGAGCTTCAAAAGCCCATTAGCCCATCAGCTTCCGCTAACTAATTAGCGCTTATTGCTAAACGTACCCCATCATATAAGTCTTACTTATATTTCTCCTTTTTACCGTTCTATTGTGTGTGACCCTATAGGTTCTTGTAACGTTGGCAATAATATTAAATCCCATTAATATTATAAACAGTGAGCGGTATCTAGCAACACATCACTGCTACCCAAGTGACAAGAATGTCAAGTGATCTGACGAAACCTTTCCATGATAATATCAATGTGTACGATTACTCCTTTGTCCTAATATCTTTATTGAACACAAGGCATAGATTACGTCACCCTTGTTTAGTTCAATATCTATATTTCTTGATCCCGAAATATACTGAACAACGAATAAGTCCAATATCTCATATTGACTTAATTCGGCATGGCCATGCATTTTTCCAGTCATATTTCATCAAGAGGCCTAAAGATATATCTCCTGTTATGAGGAGGGACAAATCCCATCTAGGACACTCATGTCCCTCAGCATGATTCGTCAAGTGCCCATTAACCAACGTTATAGTCATCTTGTTACAGACAACGTTTGAATGGCAATAAAACACTTGAGTCCACATCTAGGGATCATAGTGCTTTCAGGTCTAATAGTGATATACACTATTATCATTGTGAGAATAACTTATGACGATTTCATAACATACTATGTAGTATTCTCACGATGGGTCAATCCAGTATAAATATTACTCCTAATACTTATACCTATGTATAGACTTCATATCTCATATTCATGACCCATGAGATGTGGTCATCAGTCTGCATACATAATAGTCTCCATGCTTTAATATTATCCCAATTCATATTAAAGCTTGACTACGGATACATTTAAGAATAGTGTTCTTTCTGTTGATGTAATCTCATGATTAAGTCACACTTAATATTTCATCACATGAACTAACTATTCTAGGGACTTTATTTATCTTATAACAAGTGTAATAAAGAACGCCATATTTTATTCAATAATAAAAGTCATGATACATATAAAAGTTTGACATAAACTATTGGCCTCTAGGGCTTATACCAACAATCTCCCACTAGCACTAGAGCCAATCAGGCATAGACCTAATACCCATAGATCTAGTATGACCATCATGCTTCTGCTGAGTTAGAGCTTTAGTCAGTGGATCAGCAACATTGTCTGATGTTGGTACTCTGCATATTTTCACATCTCCTCTATCGATGATTTCTCGAATGAGATGATAGCGCCTAAGTATGTGTTTGGATCTTTGGTGAGATCTAGGTTCTTTAGCTTGTGCGATTGCTCCATTGTTATCACATAACAATTCAATGGGATCCACAATGCTTGGAACTATACCAAGATCAGAGATGAATTTCTTGATCCAAACAGCCTCTTTTGCGGCATTAGATGCAGCAATATACTCGGCCTCAGTTGTAGAATCAGCGATTGTTTCCTGCTTTGAACTTTTCCAGCTAACAGCACCGCCATTTAAGCAAAACACGTATCCAGATTGCGATTTGAAATCATCATGATCTGTCTGAAAACTAGCATCTGTGTAACCAATTACAGAGAGCTCTTCTTGACCTCCATAGATCAAGAAAGTATCCTTAGTTCTTCTCAAGTACTTAAGGATGTTCTTAACAGCAACCCAATGACTGTTACCTGGATTAGACTGGTATCTGCTCGTAGCACTTAAAGCATACGAGACATCTGGTCGAGTACATAACATAGCATACATGATAGATCCAATTGCGGATGCATATGGAACATTGATCATTTGATCCCTTTCTTCAACAGTTGAAGGGGATTGTGCTTTTGACAAACTTATACCTGATGACATAGGTACAAGTCCTTTCTTGGACTCATACATATTGAAACGTCTCAAGACTTTGTCAATGTATGTACCCTGACTTAAGCCAAGCAATCTTTGTGATCTATCTCTATAGATCCTGATTCCTAATATATAGGAAGCTTCACCTAAGTCTTTCATAGAAAAGCATTTCCATAACCAAGATTTAATTTCTTGTAGTGTAGGGATGTCATTTCCGATAAGCAATATGTCATCCACATATAATACCAGAAATGAGACTATGCTCCCACTAACCTTCTTGTAAACACAAGGTTCATCTTCATTTTTAATGAATCCATACTGTTGTACAGTTTCATCAAAACGAAGATTCCAACTTCTGGAAGCTTGCTTCAATCCATAGATTGATCGCTGCAATTTGCATACCTTTTGGATGTCATTAGGAATGCCAAATCCTTCAGGTTGTGTCATGTACACATCCTCAAGGAGATTTCCATTAAGGAAAGCAGTCTTGACATCCATCTGCCAGATTTCATAATCATGGTATGCAGCGATAGCAAGTAAGATCCGAATGGATTTAATCATTGCGACTGGTGAAAAGGTTTCATCATAGTCTACACCATGAATTTGTTTGAAGCCTTTAGCAACCAACCGCGCTTTGTAGGTGTTAACCTTTCCGTCCATGTCAGTTTTCTTTTTGAAAACCCACTTGCATCCTATAGGATTAATTCCTTTAGGTGCTTCAACCAAGTTCCAAACTTGATTTGTGTACATGGAATCCATTTCAGATTTCATGGCTTCAAGCCACTTCTCAGATTCAGGACCAGTAATGGCCTCTTGATAAGTCATAGGCTCATCTTGATCCATGAGCAATACGTCACATTCTTCTGATATGAGATACCCATATCTCTCAGGTTCTTGACGTATCCTATTTGACCTACGTGGTTCTTGTGTTATTGGAGTAGGATTTTCTGTCACAACAGCTTGTGTATCCTGCTCTTGTTCCTCCATTGGCGTACTACTTTGTGGGTCTTGAACTTCTTCAAGATCTACCTTTTTCCCAGTAATTTCTTTGGAAACAAATTCCTTCTCAAGGAATACTCCATCTCTAGCGACAAACACTTTGCCCTCAGATGGTTTGTAAAAGTAGTATCCTTTAGTCTCTTTAGGATATCCCACAAAGAAACATTTGTCAGATCTTTGTTCAAGTTTAGTGGACATTAGTCGTTTCACATAAACTTCACAACCCCAAATCTTTAAATGTTTCACATTGGGTTTTCGACCACTCCATATCTCATATGGTGTCTTTTCTATCGCTTTGGATGGAACTTGGTTAAGTGTGTAAGCTGCAGTTAATAAGGCGTGTCCCCAAAAGGAGTTTGGAAGATCAGCATGACTCATCATAGATCGGACCATGTCTAACAAGGTTCGATTTCTCCTTTCGGAAACACCATTCCATTGTGGTGTTCCAGGAGGTGTGAGCTGGGATAAGATCCCACACTCTTTTAGATGATCGTCAAACTCTTGGCTCAAATATTCGCCACCTCGATCAGATCGAAGCATTTTGATTTTCTTGCCAAGTTGGTTTTCTACTTCATTTTGAAATTCTTTGAAGAAAGTAAATGATTCAGATTTATGTTTCATTAGATACACATATCCAAATCTACTAAAATCATCAGTGAATGTAATGAAGTAATAAAACCCTCCTCTAGCAGGTGTGTTTAGTGGTCCACATACATCAGTATGTATGAGTCCCAAAAGATCACTAGACCTTTCACCTGTTCCGGTGAATGGGGTCTTTGTCATCTTTCCCAATAAACAAGATCGACATGTCTCATATGATTCTAAATCAAAAGAGTCCAAAATTCCATCTTTATGGAGTTTGGAAATGCGATTTTCGTTTATATGGCCTAAACGACAATGCCAAAGATAAGTTGGATTCAACTCATTAGGTTTCATCCTTTTCGTATTTATGTTATAGATTGGCATATCAAGATCAAGAATATAAAGTCCATTACTCATAATGGCATTAGCATAGTGAATATTATTCAAATAAATAGAACAACACTTGTCTTTTATTGTAAAACAAAAACCGGACTTGTCCAAACAAGAAACGGAAATAATATTCCTGCTAATTGCAGGTACAAAATAACAGTTCTCTAACTGTATTAAAAGACCACTAGGTAAAGTCAATTCATAAGTTCCAACAGCTAAAGCAGCAACCTTTGCGCCATTGCCAACTCGTAGATCGACCTCCCCTTTTGCCAATGTTCTACTCGTTCTCAACCCCTGCACATCAGTACAAATATGAGAACCACATCCAGTATCTAATACCCATGATGTAGAAGTAGACATGTTAATTTCTATAACAAAAATACCTGAAGAAGTGGAAGCAACCGTTCCATTCTTTTTGTCTTCCAGATATTTTGGGCAGTTGCGCTTCCAGTGCCCGGTCTTACCGCAGTAGAAGCACTTGCCCTCCTTAGCCACACCTCCAGTAGGCTTCAAGGCTTTGGTTGATGGCTTAGCAACTGCTTTGCCTTTGCCATTTCCCTTAGACCTTTTAGGCTTCTTATTATGCTTTTTGACCTTTCCATTATTAACCATCAAGATGGTCTTACCCTTTCCCTTCATGTTCTTTTCAGCAGTTCTTAACATTGCTGCAAGCTGTGGAAGAGTTTTGTCCATGTCATTCATTAGGAAATTCATGACAAAGTGGCTAAAGCTTTCCGGCAACGATTGCAAGATAAGATCAATAGCAAGTTCCTGCTCAAGGGGTAAACCCAATCGCGCGAGGTTCTCAACGTACCCAATCATCTTGAGTACATGAGGTCCTACAGGACTTCCTTCTGACAGCTTAGTTCCAAAAAGGGCCTTGGAGACATCATACCTTTCATGCCTAGCTTGCTCTTCATAAAGAGTCTTAAGGTGTTCGATCATATCGAACGCAGCCATGTTCTCGTGTTGCTTCTGAAGCTCAGAGGTCATGGTTGCAAGCATGATGCAAGCGACTTCCACGGCATCATTGACATGCCTACTATAAGCATCTCTTTCAGCCCTGGGAGCATTTGCAGCTGGTGCCTCTTCAGGAACAGGTTCATCAAGCACATACAGCTTTTTCTCATGTGTGAGGACAATCCTCAAGTTTCGGTGCCAGTCTAAAAAATTTGTTTCATTCAGCTTATCCTTCTCAAGGATTGATCGCAAAATGTTGTTTGAAGTGTTAGTTGCCATCTACAATTTAAAATATACAAAATAAGTATCATGAAAATAACATATTTAATTTGGCCTTTAATTAAATATGCTCCCACTATTTTACTCAAATCAAATGACCTTCAAACATTTAATTCGGAAAATCCCGTTGGAAGATTTTCTAGCGGGTTGAAATCCTTATTTCACCTTGTTTTGAGTCAGCTAGGGCTGATCACCCAAAACTCAGCTATTTAGGTAGGAACATTTCCAATTGTATCTCATACAACTTTCAAATCAATTGGGCGAGTAACTCTTACTCTGATCTATCATATAGATACTTCCCAATTTTTTGCTTCTAAATTTATTCTAATCATATTAAAATTAATTTAGTTAAGTTAAACCCAATAGAATAACAATCGGGTAAATGAAATTACCGCACCGCGACTTACAAACATAGAACATGTGCTTCGCTAGGGCAGAACCCACACATTCGATATTAGTCTTGAAGGGTGTTATTCTTTTGGAAAGCATTAAACTTAATATATCACTTTGAAGGATTTTATTTAGTTTGATCTCACCTCACCACGGCTTATATATCATATATATTCGCACTCCAATCATTCATGCATGCATAACAATTATACAAAATAAAAGTGACATGATTATGGCCTCCTAACGCTATGATTCTCTCAAGCCAATGAAAGAATCTAAACTAATCCTAGAAACGGCCTTGCTTCTCCAAGCTGGACTTCTAGGGCTAATCCAACGTCAATGGTCCTATTACCTCCTTGTATTCTAATTACATTACATATAAAGAAACTCGTTTTACATACGAGGGATTGGATGAGAAGAGAATGTATATATAGAATTCAAGAGAGAGGCACGACACGCAGGCCGTATTTCAAAAATCCAAAATAAAAGAAATAATAAGACTAAGGCCATAATCATTCACACAACAACAATAAAACACCTTTTATTATTATTAACACCTCATAATTAAATAAATTGAATTAAAACTCGGCGATTGATCACACTACGCAGATTAGTCGGGGGTTCCGCGCCCCGGAAGCTAATTCAATATGAACGATTCACTTTGAATTCTGGTGCTGTAAAAATCGTGTCACGATTCTGGCATCGTGTCACGATTTTATAGGCAGAAGCAAACAATTTGCTGGGCACAAAATCGTGTCACGATTCTGGCATCGTGTCACGATTTTATAGGCAGAAGCAAACAATTTGCTGGGCACAAAATCGTGTCACGATTCTGGAATCGTGTCACGATTTTATAGGCAGAAGCAAACGATTTGCTGGGCACAAAATCGTGTCACGATTCTACAATCGTGTCACGATTCTGAACCAGGTTTCAGCCTTCTTCGTAACCCTAATCATGACGGCACAACACTTGCGGCGTTATGAACCCCGTTGTAACAGTATGATCACACCAATCAAAGTACTCTGATTGTTTATCCAATATGGTGATCGAACTTAGAATGCTTCACCTGATACGGTTCCGAAGCTCCAGTTTACAATCATCCAATATGAACAAATATCATCTGACTTGATTTAGTGAACGATCATCACGAGTATATCACATATACTTCTGTTACACAGAATTTATCAATCATATTTCTGTCGATATGGATAATCGAAAATATTGATGCTTCACCAGAAAACGGTTCCGAAGCTTCAAACAATTCGAAAAGCCATGCACAGAAAAGTGATACGATTCAATTATGTGCGTATGTGATCGAGCAACACATCTCCGTCGATATGGATAATCGATATATTGATGCTTCACCTGATACGGTTCCGAAGCTTCAAACAAACCGAAAAGCCATGCACGGAAACGTGATGCCTTGCCAATTTTAATTCGTCTTTATTATTTAATTGTACTCGATTATGTTTAATCCAATTAAAACATAAAGCAGTAAACAAAACAATCCGATTCATGGTTTCGTAATTGGCTCTGATACCACTGAAGGGAAATCGACATATAAAGTGCAGCGGAAGTTTAAAAATTTGATTTCCTTTCCTTGGATCATTACGAATATCACATGAATCAGTGATAGATTGTTACCTTTTAGTAATGCTGAAACACTTTCGTTGATCACAGCTGAGCAAATAAGCAAAGCCTCTACTCGTCCACACGAACGGCTTCCTTTGATTCCCGGTGCTAGCCAAGCGATCAGAGGTTAGGGAGAGAATGAGGGTTACGGTTTTGCTCTAGGGTTAGACGAAAAAGCATTAGCTGATTTCAGCACTAGAGCTTCTATTTATAGAACTCTTTGCTGCACAAAATCAGCTTAAGCTTCAAAAGCCCATTAGCCCATCAGCTTCCGCTAACTAATTAGCGCTTATTGCTAAACGTACCCCATCATATAAGTCTTACTTATATTTCTCCTTTTTACCGTTCTATTGTGTGTGACCCTATAGGTTCTTGTAACGTTGGCAATAATATTAAATCCCATTAATATTATAAACAGTGAGCGGTATCTAGCAACACATCACTGCTACCCAAGTGACAAGAATGTCAAGTGATCTGACGAAACCTTTCCATGATAATATCAATGTGTACGATTACTCCTTTGTCCTAATATCTTTATTGAACACAAGGCATAGATTACGTCACCCTTGTTTAGTTCAATATCTATATTTCTTGATCCCGAAATATACTGAACAACGAATAAGTCCAATATCTCATATTGACTTAATTCGGCATGGCCATGCATTTTTCCAGTCATATTTCATCAAGAGGCCTAAAGATATATCTCCTGTTATGAGGAGGGACAAATCCCATCTAGGACACTCATGTCCCTCAGCATGATTCGTCAAGTGCCCATTAACCAACGTTATAGTCATCTTGTTACAGACAACGTTTGAATGGCAATAAAACACTTGAGTCCACATCTAGGGATCATAGTGCTTTCAGGTCTAATAGTGATATACACTATTATCATTGTGAGAATAACTTATGACGATTTCATAACATACTATGTAGTATTCTCACGATGGGTCAATCCAGTATAAATATTACTCCTAATACTTATACCTATGTATAGACTTCATATCTCATATTCATGACCCATGAGATGTGGTCATCAGTCTGCATACATAATAGTCTCCATGCTTTAATATTATCCCAATTCATATTAAAGCTTGACTACGGATACATTTAAGAATAGTGTTCTTTCTGTTGATGTAATCTCATGATTAAGTCACACTTAATATTTCATCACATGAACTAACTATTCTAGGGACTTTATTTATCTTATAACAAGTGTAATAAAGAACGCCATATTTTATTCAATAATAAAAGTCATGATACATATAAAAGTTTGACATAAACTATTGGCCTCTAGGGCTTATACCAACACTTGAAGATGAAGGATTGTGATGAACCATTGCTTGGGGAAGGTCCAGATCCCGAGTCTAGATGGGGTTTGATTTTTGATGGAGCAGTGAATGTCTTTGGCAATGGAATTGGGGCAGTTATTATCACTCCTGAAGGTAATCATCTCCCTTTCGCTGCAAGGTTACAGTTCGATTGCACCAACAATATGGCAGAGTATGAAGCATGTATCCTGGGCATTGAAGAAGCCATCGACTTGAGAATCAAGAACCTTGACATTTACGGGGATTCAGCTCTCGTAATCAACCAAATCAAAGGAGAATGGGAAACTCGCCACCCCGGCTTGATTCCTTACAAGGACTATGCAAGGCATTTGTTAACCTTTTTCAACAAAGTGGAGCTTCACCATATCCCTCGTGATGAAAACCAGATGGCGGATGCGCTAGCAACTTTATCCTCCATGTACGAAGTGAGTCACCGGAACAATTTGCCAACGATCAGAATTCAGCGCCTCGAGAGGCCCGCTCATGTATTTGCAGTCGAAGAAGCTGTGGATGATAAGCCCTGGTTCCATGAAATTAAGTGTTTCCTCCAGAGTCAGGAATATCCACCTGGAGCATCCAACAAAGACAGGAGAACTTTGAGAAGATTGTCTGGTAATTTCTTCCTAAATGGGGATGTTTTGTACAAAAGAAACTTTGACATGGTACTACTCAGGTGTGTAGATAAGCAAGAAGCAGAACTTTTGATGCACGAGGTACATGAAGGCTCCTTTGGAACTCACTCCAATGGACATGCAATGGCTAGGAAATTGTTGAGAGCAGGTTATTACTGGATGACGATGGAGACAGATTGTTGCAAGCATGCCAGGAAGTGCCACAAATGCCAGATTTATGCTGACAGAATTCATGTACCACCAACTACACTTAACGTTCTTTCTTCTCCATGGCCCTTCTCTATGTGGGGCATCGACATGATTGGTAGAATTGAACCGAAAGCTTCAAACGGGCATCGTTTCATTCTAGTGGCTTTTGATTACTTCACCAAGTGGGTTGAAGCAGCATCATATGCAAATGTGACTAAGCAAGTTGTGGTCCGCTTTATCAAGAATCAGATCATCTGCCGTTATGGTGTGCCCAACAGAATCATTACAGATAATGGAACGAACTTGAACAACAAGATGATGGAAGATTTGTGTGAAGAGTTCAAGATTGAGCATCATAATTCTTCTCCTTACAGACCTCAGATGAATGGCGCAGTTGAAGCTACCAACAAAAACATCAAGAAGATAGTGCAGAAGATGGTGGTCACATATAAGGACTGGCATGAGATGCTACCGTATGCTTTACATGGATATCGCACTTCAGTGCGTACCTCAACAGGGGCAACCCCCTTCTCTTTGGTGTATGGTATGGAAGCAGTACTCCCTGTGGAGGTTGAGATTCCATCAATGAGAGTTCTAATGGAGGCCCAGTTGTCAGAAGCTGAATGGTGCCAAAGCAGATATGATCAGTTGAATCTAATTGAAGAGAAACGCATGAATGCCTTGTGCCACGGACAACTTTATCAACAGAGGATGAAGCAAGCTTTTGACAAGAAGGTTCGTCCTCGTGTGTTTCAAGAAGGAGATCTTGTGCTCAAGAAGGTTTTATCTTTCCAACCCGATTCTAGGGGCAAGTGGTCGCCTAACTACGAAGGCCCATACGTCGTCAAGAGAGCTTTCTCTGGTGGCGCACTGACTCTTACGACTATGGATGGAGATGAGCTCCCTCGTCCTGTGAATGCGGATGCAGTCAAGAAATACTTTGTCTAAAAAATAAAAGAACAGCTCGGTAAGTCGAAAACCCGAAAGGGCGGCTTAGGCAAAAAAGAGCGTCTCGGTGGATCGAAAACCCGAAAGGGCGGTCCAGGCAAAAATTAGGGGCATACAAAAGAATATATTCCCGGTGGGCTGAAAACCTGAAAGGGCGGTCCAGGCAAAAATTAGGGACTAAAAAAAAAACAACAAAAAACAAAAGACAAGCATGACCACAGAAGCACTTGTTCTTCTACCATGGTTTTTGGTTTGACACGTTCTCCCCAGGAAGTGTTTACTCCCCATCAGTTGTTGCATATGCCGGGCTTTACCCCGTCAATGTTTTGATACGCCCCAGTGGCATCATCCCCATTGAAGATTGCCGAGTGTTTGCGATGCAACGTCGGGTCACTTTCCCTCTTACTTGTCCAATCTTGTCTCATCAAGTTAATCCCTCATACAATCACAAGTTAATCCTCCATACAGTCATACGAGTCATGTCTCCATTCATGCATTCATACATTCATGTATATACACATTCATGCATATACAATAAAGACAATATCATTCATACATGGTTGCATTAACCACCTTGAGTCTTTCCTCATTTATCTTTTCATATCAATCAATCATGAATAATTTGTAACTTTCTCTTTCCCCAAGTGTCATCCCCAGTGTGTCTGGTCCCGAGATGTCACTCCCTCTCCGCCAAGTGGCAGTTCTTTATTGTACAGTTTGTGCACCATTTACTCTTTTCTTGTCGTCAATGGCAGTTCGGTAATAATCCGAACAGTTGGCATTTTCATTTTTTTTCTTGTCGTCAATGGCCGTTCGGCAATAATCCGGACAGTTGACATTTACCTTTATTTCTTGTTCGTCAATGGTCGTTCGGCAATAATCCGGACAGTTGACATTTACCTTTATTTCTTGTCGCCAATGGCCGTTCGGCAATAATCCGAACAGTTGGCATTTACCTTTTTTTTCTTGTCGTCGATGGCCGTTCGGCAATAATCCGGACAGTTGACATTTACCATTTTTTTTTCTTGTCGTCAATGGCCATTCAGCAATAATCCGGACAGTTGACATTTACCTTTATTTCTTGTTCGTCAATGGCCGTTCGGCAATAATCCGGACAGTTGACATTTACTTTTATTTCTTGTCGCCAATGGCAGTTCGGCAATAATCCGAACAGTTGACATTTACTTTTTTCCTCGTCGTCAATGGCCGTTCGGCAATAATCCGGACAGTTGACATTTACCTTTATTTCTTGTCGCCAATGGCCGTTCGGCAATAATCTGAACAGTTGGCATTTACCTTTTTTTTTTCCTTGTCGTCAATGGCCGTTCGGCAATAATCCAGACAGTTGACATTTACCTTTATTTCTTGTTCGTCAATGGCCGTTCGGCAATAATCCAGACAATTGGCATTTACTCTTTTCTTGTCGTCAATGGCAGTTCGGCAATAACCCGGACAGTTGGCATTTACCTTCCTTGCTCATCGTCAGTGGCAGTTTGGCTTTAACCAGAATAGCTGACATTTATCCCCAGTGAAATCATGTTATCCCCAGTGGAGTCGGGCCCCGTTTCTTTAACAGACTCGGGTATCCTTTTGTTTGGTTATCCCCAGTCGAGCCATCTTCGCCGTCTTGCATTCATACTTGCATCGCGAGCATTTCGCAACATTACATGCATAACATCACATGCATATCATTGCATTCATAGCATCTTGCAGTTGAAATTGGTCAAAAATGGCGTACTCTGTATTTAAGTCTCTTCGACCCGTCGATTTAAAAATTTCACTTTTAAATCTCCGTAACGAAGAAACTTAAATAGGGGCATCTGTCATACCCCATTTTTGACCCGTTTTTAATTCGTTTCTCTCGTCTTTTAGGCCAGGAATTTTCGTCGTTTCAAACGAAATTTCGGCAGGGAGGTATTTTAAAATACCTCATATTTTGTTCCGAAAGCGACCGTTTTTTTTTATTTTATTATTATTTTCTTTTATTATTATTTGTTTCTTTTTATTAGTTTTTATTTTATTTATTTTAGTTTCCTTTTTCTTTATTATTTATTTTCGTTTTATTTTCACTTTCTTTTTTACTGTTTTATTCTTTTTTCAGTTTTTAGTCAATTTAATTAAACTTCCAGTCCAGGCCCAGAAGGGGGCATTTTTGTCATTTTTCATTTTTCTAACCCTAGTTTTTTGCACTATAAATAGTGCATTGATTACTGTGCGTGTCAGGGGTCAGTACACAGTACCAACAGTCAAAAAAGTCAGAATAGCCAAGCCACCACAGACCACCAACACAACCACCGTCTACGGCGGCCACCAACCCAAAATCCAGAATCAAAACCCTGATCTCTCATCTCTTTCCTTTTCTTTCAGAAATCCAACGCCACCAATCAAAAATAACAACAATCCACAATACAGAATCCATACGGCCAGGCTTTCACGTACCACAACATACCACAACCAACATCATAAATCATAACAAATCAAAACGCAAATCAAAAACCAACCAACAGCCACCCATTCACGCGACCACCACATAACCCAAAACACTAAGACAACAAAATCCACCCACAACCAGCAAACCATCTAAACCGAACCCACAGTAAACAGCAAGGCTAGAACCGAACCCAGAAAACGTATACTAAAGGTAGTTTTGAGTCATGTTTAAAACTTAGATCTAGGTTTATTCAAGAGGTTTATGTTGTTTTCGTTTATGGATTTGGAAAGAGAAAAAAAATGGATTCCTAAAAAGTGAAAGAGTTTTCAAAAAGGTGGAGTTTGCCACTCCGGCACGGTGGCGCCGCCCCTTGGGGCTGGCCGGCCGCCGCGCCGGATTTGTTTTTTCAGCCGTGTTCTTCTTTCAGAAATTTTGTTGAGAGAGGGAGAAGAGAGAGAATGAAGGGGAAGGAATGAGCAAAAGTCAGCCAAAACTGACTATATACCTCCCCTGACTCAGGCCCATTCTCGTGGCCCATCCTTCTTCTTCTCCTTTTCTTCAGTTTTATTTTCTGCACCCCCATTTTCCTCTCTGCACCCCCTCTTCTATTCTCTCCCATTCTTTTTTCCTTTTTATTTCTTTCTAGTTATTTTTCTTTTATTTATTTAGCTTCATGCATTTTATTTGCTGGCTTAAATATTTAGTTTATCATGCATCTTTATTTTTTTTATTTTTTTTTATTATTATGTTATTTATTTTATGTCCCATATTTATTTTATGCCTTGCATTTTTATTTATTTCATGCATCATATTTATTTTATGTCTTGCATTTTTTATTTTCTTTATTTATTTTTCAGCATCATATTCATTTTATGCCTTGCATTTTTAATTTCCAGCACCATATTTACTTTATGTCTTGCATTTTATTTTCTTTTTTTATTTTTATGCACCATATTTATTTTGTTGTCTTGCATATTTTTTTTATTTTTTTAGCATCATATTTATTTTATGTCTTGCATTTTTATTTTCTTTTTATTTTTATTTTCAGCATCATATTTATTTTATGTCTTGCATTTTTATTTTCTTTATTTATTTTATGCACCATATTTATTTATTGTTTTGCATTTCATGCATTTTTTTATTTTTAGCATATTTACTTGAATGCAATTTTATTATTTTGTCATTTATTTTATTGCTGTTAGAATGTATCTAGGTCCAATGTAAAAAAATATAAATGAGAATATGCACCGACACCACATTTATTTTTTTTATGCTTTATGTCGAGGACGATAGCGTAATTTGGACCGTATCCGAGGAAAAGGACCCTCACTTGATCCAACGTCATTTTGAGGGATCCGGCGCGTTGGACTTATCTCTGCATAACTTAATCTCTGGACCTTAGGACTTAATCAAAATTTTTACAAAAAAAGTCAAAATCCAAAAACATTTTATAATCAGAATTTCAAAAAAAATTAATCTCTCTTTCTTTTCTTAATTAAATTTCAATCAATCCTTAATCAATCAAACCTTTTTCAATTTAAAATCAATCAAACTCACTTCTTTTTATTCTTCTATGTCTTTCGGCCTCTTATCTTTCCTAAACCTTTTTTCAAACTTTAAAATCAATCAAAACCAATCACTCGGCTTTTTACCCCGAACTACATGATTTTGATCCCATTCGGGTATGTAGGCAAAAGACTTTGTCTTTCCAAATCAACAAAATAACAAAAACATTTTCCTTTCTTTTACTTTCATCACTTTAATCTTTTCACACTTAAGCATTTATTTATAAACAAATAATCAATTTAGCATAAAGATAGATAAAAACAAGAGGTTCCTATAGAGTACTATAGACGTTTAGGGTGCTAATACCTTCCCTTTGCGTAACCAACCCCCGGACCTTTGATCTCTAAAAAATAGTGTTTTCGAACTTTCTCCCTTTTCCTCGGAAAAATAAAAGATCGGTGGTGAGCTTAAATTGTGAGTCAACGCTAATTGATAGCTTGATATCCAAAAATCACCGCGACACTTGCTTTTATTTTTTTTGTGTTCTTTATTTTTTTTATGCCATTTATTTACTGCCTTTAATTTTCAGTATATCATGCATTTTTTTATTTTTCTTATTTTATTTATTTCATGCATCATATTTATTTTTTGTCTTGCATTTTTATTTCCTTTTATTTTATGCATGATATTTAATTTTATGCTTTGCATTTTTTATTTTTCTTTTTTTATTTTCCAGCACCATATTTATTTTATGCCTTGCATTTTTAATTTTCAGCACCATATTTATTTTATGTCTTGCATTTTATTTTCTTTTTTTATTTTATGCACCATATTTATTTTATGTCTTGCATTTTATTTTCTTTTTTTATTTTATGCATCATATTTATTTTATGTCTTGCATTTTTTTTATTTTTAGCATCATGTTTATTTTATGTCTTGCATTTTTATTTTCTTTATTTATTTTATGCACCATATTTATTTATTGTTTTGCATTTCATGCATTTTTTATTTCTTTTTAGCATATTTACTTTAATGCAATTGCAATTTTATTTTATTTTTTTTTTCATTTATTTTATCGCCATTAGAATGTATCTAGGTCCAATGTAAAAAAATATAAATGAGAATATGCACCGACACCACATTTATTTTTTATGCTTTATGTCAAGTACGATAATGTAATTATGACCGTATCCGAGGAAAAGGACCCTCACTTGATCCAACGTCATTTTGAGGGATCCGACGCGTTTGGAATTTCTCAGCATAACTTAGTCTCTGGACCTTAGGACTTAATCAAAATTTTCATAAAAAAGTCAAAATCCAAAAACACTTTGTAATCAAAATTTCAAAAAAGTCAATCTTTGTCATTTCTTTCTTAATCAAACTTTAATCAACTTTTAATCAATCAAACTTTTTTTCAATTTAAAATCAATCAAACTCACTTTTTTTAATCTTCTATGCCTTTTCGGCCTCTTATCTTTCTTAAACTTTTTCAAAACTTTAAAATCAATTAAAACCAATCACTCAGCTTTTTACCCCGAACTACATGATTTTGATCCCATTCGGGTATGTAGGCAAAAAACTTTGTCTTTCCAAATCAACAAAATAACAAAAATATTTTTCTTCTCTTTTACTTTCATCACTTAATTTTTTTACACTTAAGCATTTATTTTACAAACAAATAATCATTTTAGCATAAAGATAAATAAAAACAAGAGGTTCCTATAGAGTACTATAGACGTTTAGGGTGCTAATACCTTCCCTTTGCGTAACCAACCCCCGGACCTTGATCTCTTAATAAATAGGGTTTTTTCAAACTTTCTCCCTTTTCCTCGGAAAAATAAAAGATCGGTGGTGAATCTTAAAATTGCGAGTCAACGCTAATTAATAGCTTGATATCCAAAAATCACCGCGACAGAAAAATGGCGACTTCACTGGGGACATTGTCCTAAGTGGGTTAAACCTATCTTGCTTTTCTTTATCTTTATGCTTTGTTATTATTTGTAATTGTAAATACGTGCTTAAGTGTTTATCTTTTTACGTGAGTGGTGAGATAAGTCCTACACCCGGACTTGAGGGAAACATAAGATAGGACGGTGGTATAATCAAAGTGTCTTTCCGAGAGTAAATTTCGGATGTGGCTCATGTGATAACCCCACTCAATGGAGGAATCTTGGAAGTATTACTATGTTGGCATGAGTAAGTCGTGTTCGGCATTGATATTTTCAAGTGACCTATGAAGTTGAGGACCTTTAGTTACCTTTAACCCATCTTGGCCTTTTAGGACGTAGTGCGATGGCTAACCAAGAGTAATTTTGAATTAGTTGATACGCGATACTACACTCAAACGAGACTTTCTTACAAATATTATTGGACCGGGAGTCAATCTCGTAACCCGACGATATTTGGAAGGGGTTGAAGACTTTGGGAACTTGGTAGAACCCGTGATACAGGTACATGTGAAACCATAGTCCTTACCAAATGGCGTGTTTACCCTTGACTCCAACATTATGGACCTAAACTCACCATGTTTTCTCCGCTCTTTAGCATAATCATGCATACATGCATCCATGCATAAACTCTTTCCTTTTTCATCCAAAACATCGAAGGACTTAAATAGACTTTTTGTAAACATTGTAGATATGGACATTCCACGAAGAAGCACTAAGAAGTACCTTTTCAAGAAACCAGACTTGTCAAAATTAAGGGAGCTAGGATCTTTAGTAAGTGATCCAACGGATTTTCGAACTCATCATGGGAGGTTGCTTAGTATCCTGAGAGTAGATGTTGAGGAAGGATGCTTAGAGACTTTGGTTCAGTTCTATGACCCACTCTACCATTGCTTCACCTTTCCTGACTACCAGCTTGTCCCCACACTTGAAGAGTACTCCTACCTAGTTGGTTTACCTGTGCCAGACAAGATACCATTCCACGGTCTTGAGCCTACCCCTAAACCCTCCGACATCGCAGCCGCTCTCCATCTGGAAACCTCCATCATCCAAGCAAACCTTACCTCTAAAGGAGGCCTCCAAGGTCTTCCCACCCACTTCCTCTACCAACAAGCCTCCATATTTGCTGAAGTAGCTAGTACACATGCCTTCCATTCCACCCTAGCCCTCCTTATATATGGCCTTGTACTCTTCCCAAATATTGACAACTTCATCGATATCAATACCATCAAAATCTTCCTTGCGAAAAACCCTGTACCCACTCTACTCGCCGATGCCTACCACTCCATCCATGACTGTACCCAAGCCGGCCGTGGAACTATTCTTTGCTGTGCACCACTGCTTTACAATTGGTTTATCTCCCACCTACCTCAAACTCATACTTTCAAAGCCAACCTTGAGGATCTTCCTTGGTCCCACAGAGTCATGGCCCTCCATCCCTCAGATATAGTTTGGTACCAGGCAGCCTGTGACGTAGGGAAAGTTATTGTCAGTTGCGGTGAATACCCCAACGTACCTCTTCTTGGTATGCGTGGCGGAATTAGCTACAACCCTTTTCTAGCCCGTCGACAATTTGGTTACCCGGTGAGAACAAAACCAAACAACCTTGCTTTGACCAGTGAGTTCTATCTTAATCATGAAGACCACTCAAACAGGAGAGAAAGATTCGCACAAGCTTGGAGCGCCATCCACAGACTTAACAGAAGTCAGCTGGGAAAGAAGTTTGATTATGTGCACGAATCTTACACTCAGTGGGTCATTGATAGGACCATGAGTTTTGGCCTACCCTACCATCTACCTAGATACCTATCCTCCACCATCCCACCATCATCCTTGCCTATCCCCTTTAACACCAAGGAGGAGTTTCAGGAGCAGCTATGTAATATCCCGCTTAAGACTCGAATATTTATTAATATTGGGACGATGTATCAGAAATGTTTTGAGCAAAGGACAATTTGGTAATTTGACAGTTAATGGATTTAATTATATGACAAGTGTATATATATATGTATATCTCGCTTGGATGTAACAATTATCAGTGTTAGAAGCTTATTATGCAAGCATGGCATTTTTGTAATTATAGGGAAGGAAGAGTTTATTTATATGGCAAATAAGATATTTTCATTTCATATTCTTTCCATTCTTCCCTTTCTCTCTCACGCCATCTCCCTTTCTCTTCTCACTCGGCCACTTCCTCTTCTCCACTCTAACCACCATTTTCTCACACAAACAAGCTATTCAACAAAGCCTTGGCATGATTAATACTTGTTACAAGCATAGATTTTGTTTCCTCTCCTTTCCTTCTCCCTGCCGAGCCATTATCCTTCCTTTCCCAATCTTCCATTTTCTACTCTATGAGATAAACAAGCTTATGTTGTGAAGGTTTTAAACTGTTAGGCATGTTTGGAATTGGCTTAAAACGAAATCTGATGTGGGTGTTGATAGAAAGCTAGGATTTTGGTTTTTTTTGCTTGGAGTTCACAAGGTAATCAAGAATAAGTTGTTTTAAGAAATTAATTTGTGGCTTAATGCTGTTTATATAGTGCTGATACTGTTGTGAGGATGAAACTGTAAATGGGTAGGCTGTTTTAGAAGCTACAAAAGTGATTAAATCATGAATAAGCTATTTTGGCATGTTTGATGTATACATGAGAATAGGTATAAATTATGGCACCGATTTTCCATGTTTGGACTGCTGGGTTAATGTTTTAGAACTGGCAGGAAACTGAATAGAAGCAATAAGCTGTTTTGGGAATTGCATAAGTGATTAAGTGTATAAGCTGTTTTGACAGAATCACTGTTTGCTTCGTAACTATTGCTGTGTAACCTGGAAGTGAATAATTATTGGATTTTTGGATTCTACGTTTAATTCCCTTCAGTTCGGGTATAAATTTCATGTGATTCGGATTAATAACGAGCTCAGAAAACGCATTTGAAACTTGGAAAATCCTGCTGGAACAGTCTACGGGTTTTGGCGTAGTTTCGCGGAATAAGCTGAATGACGAGTTTAAGTGGGTGGAATGACTCCAAAAATTGTATACATGTGCTTGATAGACTTGGTAAGAGTAAGGTTGAAGTTTGGATTGAAAATGGGACTTATAGAAGCCATAAGCTGCAGTTAAGCTGTTTTTGGATAAGTGCTTAAGGAGCTTGGCAGGAACCTTGGTTGATGATTAAGCTGATTAAAATGTCCAGAAATGTACTGGTGAGTTCCCTAGGGGTTTTAGCACCCACCTTGTTAAGTTTTGATGATTATGTTATCTATTGGATAAATTTATTATTAGTGCTCAATTCCTCATACTTGTCAAATCTTTAGTTAGTCATGTTGTCATTTATCATTATGCCCTGAAAATATATTTCCATAAGCTGTTATGATGATTTGAGCATGTTTGGAGAAGCCTAAAGGTCTGGAATCACGTTCTGGAAGATGCAGAAATCGGCCACCGATTGTATGAAATCGGCCACCGATTTTGATTACTCAATTTTCATGTTTGTTTCGCAAAACTTCGGCCCCCGATTTTATAGAATCGGCCCCCGATTTCCCTGTTCTTCAGAAACGTATTAATTAACATAGGATGAGGATAGGTGCATAATGGGAGATATATACTCAATCCCTAAGATGTCAAAGAGAGATTATTAAGCTATAGAATGTTTCCAAATAACCAAGCAAGGCTAGAGAAAGTATTAGAAGTACTTACAAGTACTTAAGATAAGAATTAATGTTTAAGTTAAGGACCTATTTATAGGTTAGGCAATTAAGAATGAATACTTAAGAGTGCATTAGATATGCACAAGATTATGAACGTATAAGATATGTATATGAACTTAAGTTAAGAATTAATGATAAAGAATATGATAACGTGTTCACCAGACTCCGGGATACGCCGGATGGGATTTCTTCGAAAGGGCTATCCACACGTAATTTATAAGACGATATTAAACGTGTTCATCAGACTCCGGGTTTCGCCGGATGGGACTCTTCCGAGAGGATTGTCCACACGTATGTTAAAAGATTTAAGCATGTCCAGCAGGCTCCGGGATTCGCCGGATGGGACTTCTCCGAGAGGGTTGTCTACATGCAAGATGTGTCCAGCAGGCTCCGGATTATGCCGGATGGGGCTTCGCCGAGAGGGTTGCCTACACAAAGATAAGAGGAGTCCGGTGTTAGCCTGATATGATAGGAATTTCACCGGTATGATGGGAGATGTACTTCGGGGTTACTCCACCCGGATGCACTCCGTAAAATGAACCAAGATAATGATTGTTTGTTCAACCCTAACTTCTAACTTAACGTGATATGCAAAGATGAATACGAATATGAAATGAATATGTATATTTTATATGTAATACGAGACATGATGATTAGTTCCTAGTGAACGCGATGTGATCATAGGATGTCCCCAAGATCACTACGTATAAGACTAAGATAAGAATAGAGTCTGAAATGCATAAGATTATGTAAATGACAAGTACAAGAAAGATAAAGACAATGAAGCGATCCTAGGTTTTCCCCTTGATCGCGAAATATGTAGAGAAAGCCGGCGATCGTAGGTATCCCCAAGATCGCTAAGAGTAGGCACGGCGACCCTAGGTTTCCCCCGTGGTTGCCAACAGTAGGTTGGGCTGGAGCTCACTGAGACGTATGTCTCACCCCAATCCTTCTGGTGCAGGTTCTACAGGTTAGCAAGAGGTACATGAAGCTGTTCTTCACGGAGACGCTGGATGGAGTGCAGTTGCTCGCCTTGGACAAGCTCGGAAGTTTATCAGTATATGTTAAGAATTTGTATATGATGTTTGGATATATGTATAATCGAGCAAACTCGTACTCATTCAGTTGTATTGTTTGTAATATTATTATTGAAAATTTTAAATGTATCCAGTATCAGTTTAACGCACATGCTAATATACTAGTTAAAGTTAGTATGGGTGTTACAATTGGTATCAGAGCAGGTCGATTCAGACCGCGCCTTGGGTCATTAAAAATTCAATAAAAGTAGTGGGACCATTGGGTTCCGGATGTTGTTCTAAATGTCACATCTAGTTGAGCCTGATCAACTCAATCTAGTATATGACAGTTAGGATAAATGTCCGAGAGCTGAATGTGACCAAGGAGGAATGAAGTGTATGAAGGGCGAAGATTGAGGTGATAGAATTTTAAGACGGAGTTGGCGACGAAGTATTCAACGCCAATTGGTGGTCATCAAACCGTAAAGTGACTAAGCCTATTTATGGCAGAGTTTAGGAATTTCAGAAATATTTAAGGATAAGGTGAAGCAATTCAACTCAGTTGGACGCATCGTTGGATGATGCCTCATCTGTGGAGGACATAAGGATTAAGGAATCATGGAATACTCTAAGGGATGACTTGGAACCGCAGTTTGAGAAGTTAAAGTGAAGTGTGGACTATGTAGCAATTCTGTGTACAGAGTTGAAGAATTGCAGTACCAAAACATAGAGACTCGAATGAGGAATTATCGGTCGGTTTTGAAATCTCTAGACTACCAGCAAGGATAGGGTGTGTAAGAATCGGAGGACTCACACACTCGACTCGGATGAGAATTCAATGTCCAGACGGTTAAGGGAATTAATTATGGATTAAGCGAATTATTTGGACAAATTAAACTAACCACTCAAGTGTGGTCATTGAGCGTGAATCGCCGGTAAGTTTAACCCCATCAAATCAGCCGCACCTCCCGAACCAAAGGCCGGATTTGTGAATTGAGGAGAGAAGATGATACGCAACCTAAGAACTAAGATGGATGATTAAGAGGTGATAATAAGACCCGTTGCATATCGAAGCGTGAATCAGATTTTCAGATATTGCTTATAGTAAGAAGATTGGAAATAAGTTAAGCTTAACCGGAATATTACTCAATGATAGGTGGATATTGAATAATTAGTCGTTGGAATTTAGCAAAACTGATGGACGAACAAAGTTGAACCACCTCGATCGGAATTTCAGCCGAGAAAGTATGTTGAAATTTTAAGATACGAAGGATCGTCTTGAATATGAAAGGTAAGAATTGAGGTTAATGTTAAGGAGTTATATATTCTCAACCGAAAAGTTTCCTTCCACAAATATTATAGAAGCTGAAAGAGATCACCTCGTGTCGATTGATTTCCGAGGGCAGTAATAAGATCCGGATTTGAATTGTGAATACAATAAACGGTAATGGAGGAATCCAATAGATAATGATAAGTGCAAAAGTTTAAGATCGAATAATCGGGTGCTCGAAGAGATGTAACCTTTTTGGGCGTACAAGAGAACCGGTAAGAGTTTGAATATAATCCAAGACGGATTGTTCCGTAGAAACTCAAGGGTAACTTAAGGGACATAATAGAGTTATGGAGACCGAGGTTGTCTCGGAAAGATTATGGATATGACATCCTTACGGATAAGGATAGAACGACTAGTAACGGGAATCTATATATATATAAAAGATGTGAACCTCCAGAAACCATAAGTCGTTTTAGAAGTTGCTACAAATGATTGTGTGTGAATTTAAGTTGCCTCAAGCATGATTTCAATCAGGTTTTCGCAATGTTTAACGACTATATATGATGAGCTGACCAAGAGATGGTTACAGAATTTAGGATATGGAAAGCAAAGCTAGAACCAGTGTTTAAGCTGTCTAACAGGAGCGTTATTGGGCTCGTAACAGTTGCTGAAAACCGTTTACAGGTTCTGGCGTAATATCGTGAAAGTAAGTATATGGTCCATGTACGAAAGGAAACGCAAAGTCAGGGGATGACCAATCCGTAAGTTAAGCAGATGGTTTAAGCCACAAGAGAAATGATAACGTCAGATGGTTTGTTACGGAAATTACAAAGTGATAAAGTGAAAGGATTGATTGATGATATCTTATGTGACAATAGTGGTGTATTGCTCCAATTCTAACTCAAGTTGTTAAGAATCAGAGTTGCGCAGCGGAGTAGTAATCCAAGAGTAAATTAAAGAACAATACTAAGCTGAAGCTTAAAGAACGAGAAGGTGATAAGTGCTTAATTCTTAATATATGGAATAGCAGTAAGTATAGACGACTTGAATTTATCACAAGTTCTGAAATTCTTGGAGATTAAGTTGATGGATAATTCAAACTTCGAACCCATGAGAAATAGAATATTGGAATAGTTTAAAAATATATGGTAAGGGATAAGAAGGATGTGATTCCAGCACAATAAGTCTGAATCAATGGGAGTTAACGTTGAAACGGTAGTTTAGCTATTTTAGCTCAACAACATCAAGTATGCTTGAAGAGTAAGTTAGTCTAAAGAGAATTAAGCATGAGCCAACAACGGTACTGGTTGTTGAACTCGACGTTCAGAATGAGAAATGAGTTTACGACGCTGAGAGATGTAACCATAATCTATGTTATAGGTTGTTGTATACTCAAGAGTTAAACATGGGTAACATTGGCGGGGCAAACCTGGCAAGCCAGTCGAAAGGCAAATCCCGAATGTTACAAAATCAGTTAAGAGTAAGAAAAGATTCCCCTTTGATGTGGTAGTGTCTCAAATATGTTAAGATCAAGAATGATGTCCCGTCAGTCGGACAAGGATGAGATGATGTATTGTGTACCCGTCAGTATTGTACACGTGCTCGCTTATGTATGTAAATTAAATGCTATGAATCATAGTATGTGATAATATGTGAAACGACTTACACCACTCATCACTTGGGTTAGACTTCCAGGAGTTTGGAGTAATCGATGTAGAAAATATTTACGCTACAGCTAGAATACAAGAATAAGAACAATCTAATGTCGTCAAAAATAAGCTTGCACGGACTATGAGGGTAATTATAAGAATTAATACAAGTGTTAGAGCTGGACAACTCCAGATTGGATAAGATGGATACGATGGTCAAGCGAGTTGGAAATCTAAGGGATTCCGGTAAGTAAGACGAGCTGGAGTTTTGGGCGAGTAGAGGAAGTAGTGTGTGAGAGGTTCATTCATATATGATAGTGGAAACTAAATTTCGAGGACGAAATTTCTCTAAGGGGGGTAGATTGTAATATCCCGCTTAAGACTCGAATATTTATTAATATTGGGACGATGTATCAGAAATGTTTTGAGCAAAGGACAATTTGGTAATTTGACAGTTAATGGATTTAATTATATGACAAGTGTATATATATATGTATATCTCGCTTGGATGTAACAATTATCAGTGTTAGAAGCTTATTATGCAAGCATGGCATTTTTGTAATTATAGGGAAGGAAGAGTTTATTTATATGGCAAATAAGATATTTTCATTTCATATTCTTTCCATTCTTCCCTTTCTCTCTCACGCCATCTCCCTTTCTCTTCTCACTCGGCCACTTCCTCTTCTCCACTCTAACCACCATTTTCTCACACAAACAAGCTATTCAACAAAGCCTTGGCATGATTAATACTTGTTACAAGCATAGATTTTGTTTCCTCTCCTTTCCTTCTCCCTGCCGAGCCATTATCCTTCCTTTCCCAATCTTCCATTTTCTACTCTATGAGATAAACAAGCTTATGTTGTGAAGGTTTTAAACTGTTAGGCATGTTTGGAATTGGCTTAAAACGAAATCTGATGTGGGTGTTGATAGAAAGCTAGGATTTTGGTTTTTTTGCTTGGAGTTCACAAGGTAATCAAGAATAAGTTGTTTTAAGAAATTAATTTGTGGCTTAATGCTGTTTATATAGTGCTGATACTGTTGTGAGGATGAAACTGTAAATGGGTAGGCTGTTTTAGAAGCTACAAAAGTGATTAAATCATGAATAAGCTATTTTGGCATGCTTGATGTATACATGAGAATAGGTATAAATTATGGCACCGATTTTCCATGTTTGGACTGCTGGGTTAATGTTTTAGAACTGGCAGGAAACTGAATAGAAGCAATAAGCTGTTTTGGGAATTGCATAAGTGATTAAGTGTATAAGCTCTTTTGACAGAATCACTGTTTGCTTCGTAACTATTGCTGTGTAACCTGGAAGTGAATAATTATTGGATTTTTGGATTCTACGTTTAATTCCCTTCAGTTCGGGTATAAATTTCATGTGATTCGGATTAATAACGAGCTCAGAAAACGCATTTGAAACTTGGAAAATCCTGCTGGAACAGTCTACGGGTTTTGGCGTAGTTTCGCGGAATAAGCTGAATGACGAGTTTAAGTGGGTGGAATGACTCCAAAAATTGTATACATGTGCTTGATAGACTTGGTAAGAGTAAGGTTGAAGTTTGGATTGAAAATGGGACTTATAGAAGCCATAAGCTGCAGTTAAGCTGTTTTTGGATAAGTGCTTAAGGAGCTTGGCAGGAACCTTGGTTGATGATTAAGCTGATTAAAATGTCCAGAAATGTACTGGTGAGTTCCCTAGGGGTTTTAGCACCCACCTTGTTAAGTTTTGATGATTATGTTATCTATTGGATAAATTTATTATTAGTGCTCAATTCCTCATACTTGTCAAATCTTTAGTTAGTCATGTTGTCATTTATCATTATGCCCTGAAAATATATTTCCATAAGCTGTTATGATGATTTGAGCATGTTTGGAGAAGCCTAAAGGTCTGGAATCACGTTCTGGAAGATGCAGAAATCGGCCACCGATTGTATGAAATCGGCCACCGATTTTGATTACTCAATTTTCATGTTTGTTTCGCAAAACTTCGGCCCCCGATTTTATAGAATCGGCCCCCGATTTCCCTGTTCTTCAGAAACGTATTAATTAACATAGGATGAGGATAGGTGCATAATGGGAGATATATACTCAATCCCTAAGATGTCAAAGAGAGATTATTAAGCTATAGAATGTTTCCAAATAACCAAGCAAGGCTAGAGAAAGTATTAGAAGTACTTACAAGTACTTAAGATAAGAATTAATGTTTAAGTTAAGGACCTATTTATAGGTTAGGCAATTAAGAATGAATACTTAAGAGTGCATTAGATATGCACAAGATTATGAACGTATAAGATATGTATATGAACTTAAGTTAAGAATTAATGATAAAGAATATGATAACGTGTTCACCAGACTCCGGGATACGCCGGATGGGATTTCTTCGAAAGGGCTATCCACACGTAATTTATAAGACGATATTAAACGTGTTCATCAGACTCCGGGTTTCGCCGGATGGGACTCTTCCGAGAGGATTGTCCACACGTATGTTAAAAGATTTAAGCATGTCCAGCAGGCTCCGGGATTCGCCGGATGGGACTTCTCCGAGAGGGTTGTCTACATGCAAGATGTGTCCAGCAGGCTCCGGATTATGCCGGATGGGGCTTCGCCGAGAGGGTTGCCTACACAAAGATAAGAGGAGTCCGGTGTTAGCCTGATATGATAGGAATTTCACCGGTATGATGGGAGATGTACTTCGGGGTTACTCCACCCGGATGCACTCCGTAAAATGAACCAAGATAATGATTGTTTGTTCAACCCTAACTTCTAACTTAACGTGATATGCAAAGATGAATACGAATATGAAATGAATATGTATATTTTATATGTAATACGAGACATGATGATTAGTTCCTAGTGAACGCGATGTGATCATAGGATGTCCCCAAGATCACTACGTATAAGACTAAGATAAGAATAGAGTCTGAAATGCATAAGATTATGTAAATGACAAGTACAAGAAAGATAAAGACAATGAAGCGATCCTAGGTTTTCCCCTTGATCGCGAAATATGTAGAGAAAGCCGGCGATCGTAGGTATCCCCAAGATCGCTAAGAGTAGGCACGGCGACCCTAGGTTTCCCCCGTGGTTGCCAACAGTAGGTTGGGCTGGAGCTCACTGAGACGTATGTCTCACCCCAATCCTTCTGGTGCAGGTTCTACAGGTTAGCAAGAGGTACATGAAGCTGTTCTTCACGGAGACGCTGGATGGAGTGCAGTTGCTCGCCTTGGACAAGCTCGAAAGTTTATCAGTATATGTTAAGAATTTGTATATGATGTTTGGATATATGTATAATCGAGCAAACTCGTACTCATTCAGTTGTATTGTTTGTAATATTATTATTGAAAATTTTAAATGTATCCAGTATCAGTTTAACGCACATGCTAATATACTAGTTAAAGTTAGTATGGGTGTTACAAGCTAACCAAGGAAAAGCAAGAGAAGGAAACCTGGAAGAGGAGATACCAGGAGCTCGAGCGAGAGAATGAGACCTTGAAGGGGAAGCTAGCACAGCAGAGCCGTGAGCTTTTCGTTCAGAACCAGAGGATAATTGAGAAGGACGACTTGCTTCGTCGAAAGGACGCTTTGCTCCGCCAGGATGCTAGGAGAAAGAGGAGGTTTATGGATTCGCTCTCTAGTGCACATCCAGATTTCGAGGATCCATCTACTCCAGGAGTTTGAGTTTGAAGTTCTTAGGACCTTATGTTTAGATTTTAGCTTCCAAAATCTCTTGACTTGTAAACAAAAAGCTCCTTTGTAATATTTCAATACTCAAGTGAAGTGTTCAGTTTATGATGTTTACAATTACTCTAACAAGTCCTTCGATAATATTTTGTTTTTTTTTCCTTCTTGCATAAGCATAATCATGCATCATATTGCATTCATAGTTTCCAAATCGAGTCTCACACTTTGTTCACCAATATAAGGTTAATCAACCAACGTCCAAACAAGGTGGCCCGACGAATTCTCCGCAAACCAACTCGCGTTTACAACACTAGGGCTAATCGGAAAAGGATGGATCTCGTTGAACAAGAAAATCAGAATCTCAGAGAGGAGGTTGCCACTTTACGAGAAGGAATGGATAGGTTGACGACCATGATGGATGCACTTCTGTCAGCCCAAAATTCTCAAGCTGCCGTTGCTGTTGTAGAGCAGCCTTTTGGAAGTACAACCCCGCTGTCTACGGTGACTTCTCCACCTCTATTTATGCCTCCAGGTTGTACATGGGGTATGCCACCTCCGGTTAATGGAAATTTCCAACCCACTGTGTCTGAAGTTCCACTCCCCCTCGCTCAACAATCAGCACCGGTTTCACAACCTGGCCTGTCTTTCCCTCAAGCTGCAATGACTTATTCAACACCACTGATTCACACTATTCAACAAGAGGCTGAGCCAATCTTCCATGCTGAAAGTATTGGAGATCTTGACAAGATGGACGAACTCCAGGAAAAATTTGATGGTATGCAAAGGGAAGTCGAAGCCCTCCGAGGAAGAGACCTGTTCGGGAAAGATGCCCGTGAATTATGCTTGGTCCCAAATGTTATGATACCCCACAAATTCAAGGTCCCGGACTTTGAAAAGTATAAGGGAAACACTTGTCAATGCAGTCACCTGGTGATGTACGCGCGAAAAATGTCCATGTATACTGATAACCATAAGTTGCTCATCCATTTCTTTCAGGACAGCTTGACTGGCGCCGCTCTGAAGTGGTATATGAATCTGGACAGTGCAAGCATCCACACTTTTAATGACCTTGGTGAAGCGTTCATCCGTCAATATAAGTACAATCTGGACATGGCCCCAGATCGTGATCAGCTCCGTGCAATGACACAGAAACATAAAGAAACGTTCAAGGAGTACGCCCAACGTTGGAGGGAAGTGGCTGCTCAGATTGTCCCGCCTTTGGAAGAAAGGGAAATGACCAAAATATTTTTGAAGACCCTGGGTCAGTTTTATTACGAGAAAATGGTTGCAAGTGCACCAACAGACTTTACCGAAATGGTCAACATGGGTGTACGATTAGAGGAAGGTGTCCAAGAGGGACGTTTGACCGTGGAAAGTACCCCTGCTGCAAGTAATGCCAAGAAGTTTGGAAGCCACTTTGCGAAGAAGAAAGATCAAGAGGTGGGAATGATAGCCCATGGTAAGCCCCAACAGAATTACACCCCATATCGCCAGGTTGCGAATGTCGCATCCACTAACCCGAACCCAGCATATCACCAACAAAAGCCACATTACCCCTACCAATACCCTCCGCAACAATATCCTCCATAACAATATCCTCCACAACAATATCATCAACCACAATACCCTCAACAACAACAAAATCGCCCACAAACCCCTCAGCAACCATATCACCCACAAAACCGCCAGAGAACAACCTTTGATCCAATCCTGATGAAGTATGCTGACTTGCTCCCTGCTTTACTCGCCAAAAACCTTGTCCAGGTCAGGGCACCTCCCCGAACACCAGATATTTTACCTCCCTGGTACCGGCATGACCTAACCTGCGCCTTTCACCAAGGGGCCCCAGGCCATGACGTCGAAAACTGTTATATTCTGAAGAATGAAGTGCAAAAGTTAGTCCGGGCCAACTTGCTATCTTTCAAAGATCAGAATCCAAATGTTCAGGCAAACCCTTTGCCGAACCATGGACCTGCTGTCAACATGATACAAGATTGTGATGAAGACGGTGTCATCCTGAATGTCCAGCATGTTCGAACTCCTCTGGTTCCAATACACATCAAGATGTGCGAAGCAGCTTTGTTCGACCATGATCATGCAGCGTGTGAAGTGTGTCTCATGAATGTAAAAGGATGTCAGAAGGTACAAGAGGATATACAAGGGCTGATAGACATCATAGAATTAATCATCACAAGGAAAGACAAGGAGGTGTGAGTCATCACCCCAGAGTTCAAGCGGTTGGAAATAAGCTATAACAGTGAGAAACCAGCTGCTACTCCACTGGTGATTAGCTTGCCAGGACCTGTACCGTATGCTTCTCTAAAAGCGGTCCTTTACAAGTATAGGGCCACAATGTTGGAAGGTGGACAGGAGGTGCCTTTGCCCTCTCTAACTCCTGCGACTTCTGTGGACAATATTGCCAGTGACAGCAGGGTTCTGAGGAATGGGCGTGTTATTCCAACAATGTTTTCAAAGAGAGTGAATGATCCGGTAGTTGAACAGGTGACAGTAAATGGTCCTGGTACGAAGAAGGAAGTGGGCCAATTTAGTGGACCAGCAAGGATTCCAATCATGATGAAGTTCTGAAACTGATCCAGAAGAGTGAGTATAAAGTAGTATACCAGTTGCTACAAACTCCCTCCAAGATATCCATCTTGTCTTTGCTGTTGAACTCTCAAGCACACCGTGAGGCCCTGATGAGGGTGTTAGACCAAGCTTTTGTGGAGAAGGACGTGACTGTTAATCAATTGGACAGTATAGTGGAAAGTATCACTGCAGGCAATAATTTAAGTTTCAGCGATGAAGAGCTCCCTGAGGAGGGAAGAAACCACAATCTGGCGTTACACATATCGGTGAACTGCAAGTCTGATGCTCTGTCAAATGTACTTGTGGACACTGATTCCTCATTGAATGTAATGGCCAAAACAACACTAGATCAACTCTCCTACCAAGGGACTCCCATGAGACGAAGCGGAGTGGTTGTCAAAGCATTTGATGGATCAAGGAAGTCTGTCATCGGGGAGGTCGATTTGCCCATTACAATCGGACCATCTATTTTCCAAATTACATTCCAGGTGATGGATATGCGAACTCCATACAGTTGTCTTTTGGGTAGGCCGTGGATCCATAAAGCTGGGGCCGTGACATCAACCTTGCATCAAAAGCTGAAGTTTGTCAGAAATGGAAGATTGATTACTGTGAGTGGAGAAGAAGCTCTGTTGGTTAGTCATTTGTCAACTTTTTCTTTCATTGGTGCGGATGATACAGAAGGAACCTCTTTCCAAGGCCTGACTGTAGAGGATAAGGAGCCAGAGAAGAACGAAGTGTTTTTTGCCTCTTTGAAGAGCGTACAGAAGGTGGTGCAGGAAGGAACAGCTGTAGGATGGGGAAAGGTTGTGCAGTTGCCAGAAAGCAAAAACCGTGAAGGACTGGGATTTGCTTATTTTGTAGGATCCTCAAAGAGCGGTGTTGGGTCGAGCTCCATCAATAGCACTTTTTGTAGTGCCGGGTTCATCAACGCCCCGCCAGAAGCCAATGCCGTTTTAGAAGATGTTCCTGAAGAGATAGTGCCTGCACTCGTTACACCTGGAAGACTTGTTCGTAACTGGGACGCGGTTGACATCCCTTCAGTAGTTCATGCGTCAAAGTAATGTGCTTTGTTTTTCTGGTTTTTTTTCAAAAAGATCCTTTTGTCTTGCCTAGGACGAAAGTGCAATCATGTAGGGCTGTTTGTTTCAAGTAATACTTTTATTAATGGAAATGTGGTTTATCCCGATATCTATATTTATTGTTTTTTTCTGGAAAATGGTAACACAAAAAACCAAAAAAATATTTTATTTTTACTTTTATTTCCAATCAATTTCAAAAGTCTGCATTCTCCACTCATTTTCTAAAATCAATCATCAATCATATGCAGACTAAGCATCAATGAGCCCGTTGAACATAATAACCCTGCGCTCTCTCCCAACTTCGAATCCCCTGTCTACGAAGCCGAAGAGGAGGAGGATGAGGAAATTCCAGATGAAATTGCTCGGTTATTGGAATACGAGAAGAAAACCATTCAGCCTCATGAAGAGGTAGTGGAGGTGATTAACTTGGGAACTGAGGAAGATAAGAAGGAAGTCAAGATTGGGGCATTGCTTGAAGCAACTGTTAAACGAAGGGTGATTGAATTGCTTAAAGAATATGCTGATGTGTTCGCATGGTCATACCAAGACATGCCCGGCTTGGATCCCCGTATTGTGGAGCACCGTTTGCCTTTGAAACCCGAATGCCCACCGGTCAAGCAAAAACTGAGAAGAACTTGCCAGTTGAAGGAAGGCCTCTGATTATGTACTTGACTGTGTTAGAAGATTCTATGAGTTGTGTGCTCGGACAACAGGATGAGACCGGAGGAAAGAGCATGCCATTTACTACTTGAGCAAGAAGTTTACAGATTGTGAGTCCAAGTACTCCCTACTTGAGAAGACTTGTTGTGCACTAGCCTGGGCTGCCAAGCGTTTTCGTCACTACATGATTAACCACACCACCTGGTTAATATCCAAGAAGGACCCAATCAAGTATATCTTTGAGAAACCCGCTTTGATAGGAAGAATTGCTCATTGGCAGATGTTGTTGTCCGAGTATGATATTGAATACCGCACTCAGAAGGCAATCAAGGGTGGTGTTCTTGCTGATCATTTGGCTCACCAACCAATTGAAGATTACCAACCCATCAAGTTTAACTTTCCTGATGAAGAGATTATGTATTTGAAGATGAAGGATTGTGATGAACCGTTGCCTGAAGAAGGTCCAGATCCCGAGTCTAGATGGGGCTTGATATTTGATGGAGCAGTGAATGTCTTTGGCAATGGAATTGGGGCAGTCATTGTCACTCCTGAGGGAAATCATCTCCCTTTCGCCGCGAGGTTGCAATTCGATTGCACGAACAATATGGCAGAGTATGAAGCATGTATCCTGGGCATTGAAGAAGCCATTGACTTGAGAATCAAGAACCTTGACATCTACAGGGATTCAGCGCTCGTAATCAATCAGATCAAAGGAGAATGGGAAACTCGCCACCCCGGCTTGATTCCATACAAAGACTATGCAAGGTGTTTGTTGACCTTCTTCAACAAAGTGGAGCTTCACCACATCCCTCGTGATGAGAACCAGATGGCGGATGCGTTAACAACTTTATCCTCCATGTATGAAGTGAGTCACCAGAACAATTTGCCAACGATTAGAATTCAGCACCTCGAGAGGCCCGCTCTTGTGTTTACAGTCGAAGAAGTTGTGGATGATAAGCCATGGTTCTATGATATCAAGTGTTTCCTCCAGAGTTAGGAGTATCCACCCGGAGCATCCAACAAAGACAAGAAAACTTTGAGAAGATTGTCTGGTAATTTCTTCCTGAATGGTGATGTTTTGTACAAAAGAAACTTTGACATGGTATTACTCAGGTGTGTAGACAAACAAGAAGAAGAACTTTTGATGCACGAGGTACATGAATGATCCTTTGGAATTCACTCCAATGGACATGCAATGGCTAAGAAGTTGTTGAGAGCAGGTTATTACTGGATGACAATGGAAACAGATTGTTACAAGCATGCCAGGAAATGCCACAAATGTCAAATTTAAGCTGATAGAATTCATGTACCGCCAACTACACTTAATGTTCTTTCTTCTCCATGGCCTTTCTCTATGTGGGGCATCGACATGATTGGTAGAATCGAACCGAAAGCTTCAAACGGGCATCGTTTCATTCTAGTGGCTATTGATTACTTCACCAAGTGGGTTGAAGCAGCATCCTATGCAAATGTGACTAAGCAAGTGGTAGTCCGTTTTATCAAGAATCAGATCATCTGCCGTTATGGTGTGCCCAACAGAATCATTACAGATAATGGAACAAATTTGAACAACAAGATGATGAAAGATTTGTGTGAAGAGTTCAAGATTGAGCATCACAATTCTTCTCCTTATAGACCTCAGATGAATGGCGCAGTTGAAGCTGCAAACAAAAACATCAAGAAGATAGTGCAGAAGATGGTGGTCACATACAAGGACTGGCATGAGATGTTACCGTATGCTTTACATGGATATCGCACTTCAGTACGTACCTCAACAGGGGCAACCCCCTTTTCTTTGGTGTATGGCATGGAAGCAATACTCCCTGTGGAGGTGGAGATCCCATCAATGAGAGTTCTAATGGAGGCCCAGTTGTCAGAGGCTGAATGGTGCCAAAGCAGATATGATCAGTTGAATCTAATTGAAGAGAAGCGTATGAATGCCTTGTGCCACGGACAACTTTATCAAAATAGGATGAAGCAAGCTTTTGACAAGAAAGTTCGTCCTCGTGTGTTTCAAGAAGGAGATCTTGTGCTCAAGAAGGTTTTGTCTTTCCAACCTGATTCCAGGGGCAAATGGACACCTAATTACGAGGGTCCATATGTCGTCAAGAGAGCTTTCTCCGGTGGCGCTTTGACTCTTACGACTATGGATGGTGATGAGCTTCCCCGTCCTGTGAATGTTGATGCAGTCAAGAAATACTGTCTAAAAAATAAAAGAACAGCTCAGTAAGTCGAAAACCCGAAAGGGCGGCTTAGGTAAAAATGAGCGTCTCGGTGGATCGAAAACCCAAAAGGGCGGTCCAGGCAAAAATTAGAGACATAAAACAAAAAATAATCATCCTGATAGGTCGAAAACCTGAAAGGGGGATCTATGCAAAAGTTAAGGATCAAAAGACAAAGTAACTGCATCGAGCTGGTCTTTACTCACCTGGGGCACAATTGAATGTTAAAGAGACTCTGAATCTGAAGCATCCAAACAGTGGAATTCAAAGTTGTCAGGGGGAATAGCGGTTATTGTGTTCAATGTACCTTCAATTTTTATTTACCATTTTCCCAAACTTTGTAAGATCCGTGAAACCATGCCATTGGCGGGTCACCACTCCTTTAATAAATTTGAGCCTGTGGCCTTTCATTTGGAATTCTCATTTATTCAGTTTATAAAACCTTTTCTATTTTTGATTGTAGTACTTGAATCAAAGCTTTCTTTTTCAAAATCATAAATATTTTTCATGTCTTTTTGAAAAGCACAAACAACAAACACATTTTCTCTGAACTCATGAATAAGTGAAGGGTGCGTCAACAGCTATCCTGAGAACGGATAAACTCGACAGGTTGAACTTGGTCAATTGCTTAGCAAAAAAATACAAAAAAAGGAAATATATATAAAAAAAAGAGAAAAGGAGAAAAAGAAAAGAGCTCGGTAAGTCGAAAACCCGAAAGGGCGGCTTAGGCAAAAATGAGCGTCCCGGTGGATCGAAAACCCGAAAGGGCGGTCCAGACAAAAATTAGGGGCATACAAAAGAATATATTCCCGGTGGGCTGAAAACCTGAAAAGGCGGCCCAGGCAAAAATTAGAGACTCAAAAAAAAAACAAGCAAAACAAAAATAAGCATGACCACAGAAGCACCAGTTCTTCTACCAAGTTTTGGATTAGCACGCTCTCCCCAGGAAGTGTTTACTCCCCATCAGTTGTTGCACATGCCGGGCTTTATCCTATCAATGTTTTGATACGTCCCCAGTGACATCATCCCCATTGAAGATTGCCGAGTGTTCGTGATGCGACGTCGGGTCACTTTCCATCTTACCTGTCCAATCTTGTCTCAGCAAGTTTATCAGTTAAACAATCTTACAAGTCAATTCTTCATACAATCATACAAGTCTGTCTTTCATACAATCATACAAGTCAGTCTTCCATACAATCTTACAAGTCAATCCTCTATACAGTCATGCAAGTCGTATCGTTATTCATGCATTCATACATTCATGCGTATACACATTCATGCATATACAATAAAGACAATATCATTCATACATGGTTGCATTAACCCCCATGAGTCTTGCTTTAACTATCTTTTCATATCAATCAATCAAGAATAATTTGTAACCCACTCTTTCCCCAAGTGTCATCCCCAGTGTGTCTGGTCCCGAGATGTCACCCTCTTTATGCCAAGTGGCAGTTCCTTAATGAACAGCTTGTGCATCATTTACCTTTATTTCTTGTCGTCAATGGCAGTTCGACAATAACCCGGTCAGTTGACATTTACCTTTATTTCTTGTCGTCAAAGGAAGTTCGGCAATAACCCGGACAGTTGACATTTAACTTTTTTCTTGTCGTCAATGGCAGTTCGGCAATAACCCGGACAGTTGACATTTACCTTTATTTCTTGTCGTCAATGGCAGTTCGGCAATAACCCAGACAGTTGACATTTACCTTTATTTCTTGTCGTCAATGGCAGTTCGGCAATAACCCGGACAGTTGACATTTACCTTTATTGCTTGTCGTCAATGGCAGTTCGGCAATAACCCGGACAGTTGACATTTACCTTTATTTCTTGTCGTCAATGGCAGTTCGGCAATAACCCGGACAGTTGACATTTACCTTTATTTCTTGTCGTCAATGGCAGTTCGGCAATAACCCGGACAGTTGACATTTACCTTTTTTCTTGTCGTCAATGGCAGTTCGGCAATAACCCGGACAGTTGACATTTACCTTTATTTCTTGTCGTCAATGGCAGTTCGGCAATAACCCAGACAGTTGACATTTACCTTTATTTCTTGTCGTCAATGGCAGTTCGGCAATAACCCGGACAGTTGACATTTACCTTTATTTCTTGTCGTCAATGGCAGTTCGGCAATAACCCGAACAGTTGGCATTTACCTTTCTTGCTCCTCGTCAGTGGCAGTTCGACATTAACCTGAACAGCTGACATTTATCTTTGTTCCTTTGTCGTCAGTGGCAGTTTGGCATTAACTCGAACAGCTGACATTTATCCCCAGTGAAACCATGTTATCCCCAGTGGCGTAGGACCCCGTTCTTTAACAGACGCGGGTATCCTTTTGTTTTGTTATCCCCAGTCGAATCATCTTCGCCGTCTTGCATTCATACTTGCATCGCGAGCATTCACAACAATACATGCATAACATCACATGCATAGCATTGCATTCATAGCATTTTGGCAGTTGAAATTGGTCAAAAATGGTGTACTCTGTATTTAAGTCTCTTCGACCCGTCGATCTAAAAATTTTACTTTTAAATCTCCGTAACGAAGAAACTTAAATAAGGGCATCTGTCATACCCCATTTTTGACCCGTGTTCAATTCGTTCCTCTCGTCTTTTAAGCCAGAAATTTTCGTCGTTTCAGACGAAATTTCGGCAGGGAGGTATTTTAAAATACCTCATTTTTGTTCCGAAGGCAACCGTTTTTTATTTTATCATTATTTTTTTTTATTATTTATTATTTTCTTTATCTCTTTTTTTAATTCTTTTTTATTAGGTGTTTTTTATTATTTTCGTTTTTTATTATTATTATTTTTTATTGTTTTCATTTTTACTGTTTTTTTTACTGCTTTATTTTTCAGTCCATTTTTTTTCAGTCCAGGCCCAGAGGGGCAGTTTTGTCCATTTCTTTTTACCCTGATTTTTTACTATAAAAGGCATTTAATGCACAGTACCCAAGTACACAGTACCAACAGTCAGAATAGTACCAATTAGTCAGAATCACAGCCACTGCCAAAACCACCGTGAACCACCAACACCGGTCAACTTTCCGGCCACCACAAAAAAAACTAAAAATTTCTCTCTTCTCTTTCCTTCCAAACCAGAATCAGCCAAGCCACAGCAAACCAATACGAAAAAACTAAAAAAAAAAAAACAGCCACCACCCCTTACCCACAACCCAAAGCCGCACCAACACAACCAAAGAGACGTGAATCCGAACCAATAGTCAAAAAAGGAACACGAATCCAGACCGATACAACCAAACAAAGCCAAGATCACAACCGCATAACCCACACAACCCATAAAAACGCGAGAACCGAGTCCAGAAACAAACCAAGGTAGTTCTCTTTTGTTCACAAAAACTTAGATCTAGAACTTTTGAGAAAGAATTTGAGAAAACCAAGTCCATTTTCGTGTACGGGAGAAAAAAGGATTGTTGAAAAGCTAAAATTTTTTTTAAGAAAAGGCGTGTTCCATGCTCCGGCGCGGTGGCGCCGCCGGCGGCCGCCGCGCCGGAAATCCTCACCGGCCGGGTTAAGAAGAGAGAAGGGAGAGCTGTTGTTTTAGAGAGAAGGTGAAGAGAGAGGGAGAGGACGGGGAAATGGTTTAAAAAAACAGAAAATCGGTTTTTGTAGTGACCCAAACCGGGCCCAGATCATCAGGCCAGCGCGGCCCACTACTCTTCTCTTCCTCCCATCTTCAGATTTCCTCTCACACACCCTCTGATCTTCTTCTGCACCCCCCCCCCTTTTCTTCTCTTTTTTTTTTTATTTTCTTTCTTTTTATTTCTTGCTTTTATTTTTTTTGTGTTCTTTATTTTTTTTATGCCTTTTATTTACTGCCTTTAATTTTCAGTATATCATGCATTTTTTTATTTTTCTTATTTTATTTATTTCATACATCATATTTATTTGTATGTCTTGCATTTTTATTTCCTTTTATTTTATGCATCATATTTAATTTTATGCTTTGCATTTTTTATTTTTCTTTATTTATTTTCCAGCGCCATATTTATTTTATGCCTTGCATTTTTAATTTCCAGCACCATATTTATTTTATATCTTGCATTTTATTTTCTTTTTTTATTTTATGCACCATATTTATTTTATGTCTTGCATTTTATTTTAATTTTTTATTTTATGCATCATATTTATTTTATGTCTTGCATTTTTTTTTATTTTTAGCATCATGTTTATTTTATGTCTTGAATTTTTATTTTCTTTATTTATTTTATGCACCATATTTATTTATTGTTTTGCATTTCATGCATTTTTTATTTCTTTTTAGCATATTTACTTTAATGCAATTGCAATTTTATTTTATTTTTTTTTTTCATTTATTTTATCGCCATTAGAATGTATCTAGGTCCAATGTAAAAAAATATAAATGAGAATATGCACCGACACCACATTTATTTTTTATGCTTTATGTCAATGACGATAATGTAATTATGACCGTATCCGAGGAAAAGGACCCTCACTTGATCCAACGTCATTTTGAGGGATCCGACGCGTTTGGATTTTCTCAGCATAACTTAGTCTCTGGACCTTAGGACTTAATCAAAATTTTCATAAAAAAGTCAAAAAAGTCAAAATCCAAAAACACTTTGTAATCAAAATTTCAAAAAAGTCAATCTTTGTCATTTCTTTCTTAATCAAACTTTAATCAACTTTAAATCAATCAAACTTTTTTTCAATTTAAAATAAATCAAACTCACATTTTTTAATCTTCTATGCCTTTTCGGCCTCTTATCTTTCTTAAACTTTTTCAAAACTTTAAAATCAATTAAAACCAATCACTCAGCTTTTTACCCCGAACTACATGATTTTGATCCCATTCGGGTATGTAGGCAAAAGACTTTGTCTTTCCAAATCAACAAAATAACAAAAATATTTTTCTTCTCTTTTACTTTCATCACTTAATTTTTTTACACTTAAGCATTTATTTTACAAACAAATAATCATTTTAGCATAAAGATAAATAAAAACAAGAGGTTCCTATAGAGTACTATAGATGTTTAGGGTGCTAATACCTTCCCTTTGCGTAATCAACCCCCGGACCTTGATCTCTTAATAAATAGGGTTTTTTTCGAACTTTCTCCCTTTTCCTCGGAAAAATAAAAGATCGGTGGTGAATCTTAAAATTGCGAGTCAACGCTGATTAATAGCTTGATATCCAAAAATCACCGCGACAAAGTAACATCCATAGTTTGCCTATTTGTTTGTGTTCATGGACAAATGCATCTTTTGTTGGATACCATGTTGAAATTCGGGGTCTAACTCATCCTTACAAAACTGGTTTGTAAGGAGTGGAGTGCCTCCTCTTTATAAACTCTTATCCAGAGACTTATCTAACCAATGTGGGACTAAATCCACCCTATCAAAGCCAACTAAAGGCAAGCCAACACGATGAAACTCAAATGTCGCAATTTGGCGACTAAGGGCGGATCGCAATAAAGGCAAAATTTTCAACACGCCCTTATAACTTAATTAGTACTAATCAACTCCTTAATTTAAGGAGTGGCATAATAAAAAATAAACAACTATAGAATAATAATAAAAGGAAATGATATATAGTTCAACATTAAGTTATTTTATTTTTGATGCATAGTCTCTGCCTCCATTATGATGCTGCCCTCAACTCAACCTTTCGTATTCAAACATTTATATCTGTAAAATTTTCAATGAAAAATAGGACTAGTATTAGGGGAAATTATAATTATTTTTTTGACAAAAGTATTAGGGAAAGTATTATTCGACATAGAAAGAATTTTGATGTCGAATACAGTGTCATTTAGGGGTGTTCAATACTGAACCAAACCAATAGAAAAACTGTAAACGGAACCAATCCAAACCAAAACCGCAAAAAACCGCATTTGATTTGGATGTATTCAGATCATTTTTTTACTCAACCGCGTGGTTTGATTCAGTTTGAGGTTTTTATTTTACCAACCGAACCAAACCACAACATAAGAAAAACACTAATTAAACCTATGTCACCTAAACCAATACTCATCGAAACTCCACGGAAACTTTTATAAAGTGACATATTTTTTCTCTTGTTAAGTTTCTTCTTTGCTTTTTATTTCAAAAATGTATTTATGTGCTACTTGAACTTGTAGAGAATAATACAATCTTAGTCATTTACAATTTTTCCCACTGTTTTGGGTGGAAAAATAAGTTTTTCACTAATTCAGATTTTATAATCTGAACGCCCCAAAAATTAGGGTGCGTTCCTTGCTTTTTTCAGATTATAAAATCCGAATACCCCCTAAACACTTCTCTTGTACCAAGAATTTAGGGGAAAAAATAGTTTGGATGATATAATTTGAACCATATCAACACAAATATTGAACTTGTTTGTAACATGGATAACCCACTTAAGAAACATACTAATCATCCTAACATTTATTGTTTAGTTTCATCCATTTTTTTAAACTGGGTTCTAACACGAATTATTTATCATTAGAACTTAAAAAAGAATCTACAAGAGGTGAGTCAAACTCCAAATATTAGAGTACAACGTGAATTGGAATCAGTTTTGAGCTAAGGGATTAAAGAAGTTGAGGAGTTAAAATTACATGGTTCAAGTTCTAACAAGAAGAAAAATACTAACATAACAATTGACATTTGTTATTAAATAAAAAGTTTTAACTTGGAATAACATCCGGAAATGTCAGTTTTATAGATGAATTGGCACCAAGCATTTATTGCATTTTGTTGCATTTTGCAAACTATATTACTTCATATTTATCACCTTGCTTAGTTTTTAGTTTTTACTAAATCTGTTTTTATGTTCAAATATAATACAAAAACGTTTCTAATACAAGCAGGGAATAATTAGACAGAGGGAGTATGTATTAAGCAGAGTTAGTTAGCAAAACATAATAAGAGAAAGCAAGCAGCTTGGAATATTTAGTTTACTTTTTTTTTCATATTATCATATTTACTTGTATTGAAACTAGTTTACAATGGAATGAAATATCACAACTTTTTTTTCTCTCTTCTTTAAGACATTCACATTGCTTTAAAGAAATTACATGGAAGGAGGATATAGGAAAAGTGATGTTTACTTTACAGAAATATGAAATGGGAAGGAAGTATCCCACTTGGTAAAAGTGTAGAATCAAAAAAAGCACAGGGTCCTACTAATAGTAGAATGAAAACATGAGACATAAAATTAATATGGGAGATTGTTATTGATGCATTAGTTATTAAGCTGTTTGATTTTAAATATCATCACCTAGTCTCAACCTTTCTTTTTCCAACATTTGTAAAATTAATATAGTTAGTACAATGTAAAATTAAAATGAAAAATAGGACATTGTTATGTTAGTACAGTTGGATCATTTATTTTTATTTCATGTTATTTAACTCTGATTAATTAAGTAACAAAGTGAAAAACTACACGCAACAGAAGAATAAAAGCAGTTGAAAGGTCCACACGGCTATAGGAAGTGGCAAGGAAGTTTCAAAGACCATTTTTGTCATAAGTTTTCTCCTTGTTATAAAGTTAATTATAACAAAAACTTACTCATTCATATTCTGCATTCTCAAACTCTTTTTTCATCTAATTTCTCTCAATTCTCATGGCTATGCAATCACCTTCCTCTTCCTCTTCATTTTCCTATGTATTCACTTACCAAGTGTTCCTTAGTTTTAGGGGCACTGACACTCGACACGGTTTTACCGGAAATCTCTACAAGGCTCTTACCGACAAGGGAATCAACACCTTCATTGATGACAATGGTCTTCACAGAGGAGATGAAATCACACCATCACTCGTCAAGGCCATTGAAGAATCCAGGATTTTCATTCCCATATTTTCTGCCAACTATGCATCTTCTTCATTTTGTTTGGACGAACTTGTCCATATCATTCATTGCTACAAGACAAAGGGTTGCCTCGTTTTGCCAGTTTTCTTTGGTGTGGAACCTACTAATGTGCGACATCAGACAGGTAGTTATGGTGAAGCATTGGCTGAGCATGAAAAGAGGTTTCAAAATGATAAGAATAACATGGAGAGGTTGCAGCGATGGAAAATGGCTCTGAGTCAGGCTGCTAACTTGTCCGGCTACCATGATAGTCCTCCTAGGTACCCAACTTTACTTGAATCCTATTTTTCCCTTTTATATTTTATTTCTTCAACTTCAATTTCACAATAATCTCATCTTAAAGCTTAAATGGGAAATACCTTTTTTATATACGTCATTAAACAAGTATTAGTTATTTATATGTCAAAATAGTTAGAAATGTATTATGTATTATGAGTACATGGATGTGATTGTGATGTTGTTACATACTAACTTATCTTATTGGGCATGAATAGATATGAATACGAGTTTATTGGAGAGATAGTCAAATACATCTCCAACAAAATCAGTCGTCAGCCCTTACATGTCGCCAATTACCCTGTTGGATTGCAGTCTCGACTAAATCATGTGAAATCGCTTCTTGACGAGGGACCTGATGATGAGGCCCATATGGTTGGAATTTATGGGATTGGAGGCTTGGGAAAATCAACACTTGCAAGAGCAATCTATAATTTTGTTGCTGATCAATTTGAAGGTTTATGTTTTCTTCATGATGTGAGAGAGAATTCAGCTCAAAATAACTTGAAAAATCTCAAAGAGAAGCTCCTTTTAAAAACAACTGGATCGGAAACTAAGTTAGACCATGTTAGTGAGGGAATTCCAATCATTAAGGAAAGGCTATGTAGAAAGAAGATTCTTTTGATTCTTGATGATGTTGACGATATAAAGCAACTACATGCTTTGGCTGGAGAACTTGATTGGTTTGGCCGTGGAAGCAGAGTCATCATTACCACTCGAGACAAACACTTACTAACCTGTCATAAGATAAAAAGTATGCATGAAGTACAAGGGCTGTATGGGACAGAAGCTCTTGAATTGTTGAGGTGGATGGCTTTTAAGAATAACAAAGTACCTTCAATTTATGATGACGTTTTAAACCGTGCAGTTTCATATGCTTCAGGCCTTCCATTAGTCTTAGAAATAGTGGGTTCCAACTTGTTTGGAAAGAGGATAGAAGAATGGAAGGGTACATTAGATGGATATGAAAAGATTCCCAATAAAAAGATCCACGAGATACTTAAAGTAAGTTATGATGCTTTGGAAGAAGAGCAGCAAAGTGTGTTTCTAGACATTGCTTGTTGCTTCAAAGGATGTAAATGGGAAGATGCCAAATATATACTTAATTCTCATTATGGCCATTGTGTAACACATCATCTACGAGTGTTGGCTGAAAAATCTCTCATAAACCAATATTATGGTTATGTGACATTACATGACTTGATAAAGGACATGGGTAAAGAAGTCGTCCGACAAGAATCACCTAAAGAGCCTGGAGAACGAAGTAGGTTATGGCGTCAAGAAGATATAGTTCATGTTTTAAAAGAAAACACTGTGAGTAAGATTGATATTTATGTTCAATTTGTTAATTAGTTTTAATACGACTTTGCTCTCTTTAGACTAAATATGACCATCTCATACTAGTATTTCTATTCACTTAATTACATGTAAATTTCTCTATATCTTATTTTTATTGTGGTTGATTCATGTTTAATTTTTTTTTTGTTCAAAGGGAACTAGTAAAATTGAAATGATATATATGAATTTCCACTCCATGGAATCTGTAATAGACCAGAAAGGAAAGGCCTTCAAGAAGATGACAAAACTCAAAACACTTATCATTGAAGATGGTCATTGTTCTAAAGGTCTCAAGTATCTTTCAAGCAGTTTGAGAGTATTGAAATGGCAAGGATGTTTATCAGAGTCTCTATCATCTAGTATTTTAAGCAAGGCAAGTGAAATAACTTCATTTTGTAATTGTATATATTTAGAAACTAACAATGATTTTGTTTATGTCAACAAAAAAAATCACTATAAGAGTATATATAGTCTTTGATTTTTAGTTTATTTATTGTTTCTTTCTTGTGTTTATGCAGAAGTTCCAGAATCTGAAAGTCTTGACATTGGATGATTGTGAATATTTAACCCATATACCTGATGTCTCATGTCTTCAAAATTTAGAAAAGTTATCGTTTAAAAATTGTAATAATTTAATTACAATTCACAATTCGATTGGACACCTAAATAAACTTGAAAGGTTAAGTGCAAGTGGTTGCTGGAAGCTCGAACGTTTTCCACCTTTAGGGTTGGCATCTCTTAAGGAATTGAAACTTGATTGGTGTGGCAGTCTCAAGAGTTTTCCAGAATTATTATGCAAGATGACAAATTTAAAAGAAATTGATGTGTATGAGAGTTCCATTGGAGAATTGCCATATTCATTTCAAAATCTCACTGAACTTTGTGACTTAACATTAGAGAACTGTGGAATGGTCAGGTTTCCAAAACATAATGATAAAATGTATTCAATAGTGTTGTCAAATGCGACAAAGCTTAATCTTGAAAATTGCAAACTCTCAGATGAATGTCTCCCAGTACTTCTCAAGTGGTTTGTTAATATGACATCTCTAAACTTATCGAATAACAATTTCAAAATTCTTCCTGAGTGCCTTAGTGAATGTCAACTTCTTAGGATCCTTTATTTGAATCAATGCGAGGCTCTTGAGGAAATTAGAGGGATTCCACCAAATCTTGAAGAGTTTCATGCTTGTGAATGCGATTTCAAAATTCTTCCCGAGTGCCTTAGTGAATGTCACCATCTTAAGCATCTTGGTTTGGATGATTGCAAGTCTCTTGAGGAAATTAGAGGGATTCCACCGAATCTTGAATATCTTTCTGCATGGAGATGCAAATCATTGAGTTCCTCAAGTAGAAGAATGTTAATGAGTCAGGTTTGTTGTTGTTTTTTATTGCACTAGTATTTGACATCTTTTATAGTATTTCATATATATAATTCATAGTGTAAATATTATTCTTTTGTATAAACAAACAGAAACTGCATGAGGCTCGATGTACCTATTTTGTTTTCCCAAACGGAACAGAGCAGGGGATACCAGATTGGTTTGAGCACCAATGCAGGGGACCCACAATTTCTTTCTGGTTTCGTAAAGAAATCCCTTCTATAACTTTTATTATTATTCTTCTTCATTCGGGAAAAAATTGGATTAAGCCAGACATCAATTTATTTGTGAATGGATATGAAATTGAGCTAGATGACCGCTTTGTGTACTGGAACCATACAACTTTGTTTCATACCCCGAAATTGAATGAAATCTGTAAAACACAATGCGAGTATAATAATATGGAGAAAGGACTTTTGAAAAATGAATGGATCCATGTGGAGCTTAAGTTGGAGAGTTATTGTTGGGGTTTAAGTCAGGTAGAGAATAATATATTAAGTGCACAAATGGGAATCCACGTGTTAATGGAGAAAAGAAACACAGAGGAGGAGAATTTGGTATTCACCGATCCTTATATTAGAAAGAGAAAATTAGATGAATATCTCAACCCTTATAGCAATACTTCATTATCACAATCTGTGCCTCCTCTAAAAAAGCAAAGATTGGTGGAAGTTGGAGTTTCAGAGACAGAGGAGGGGGATGAGATTGAAATGTTAAACAGTGCACAAGATGAAAGAAAGATGTGGGGTACATTCCTTGGTCTAGGTCCAACATAAAGTTAACAGTCTTGTTGTTATTCTCTCAATCTCAATATTACAGGTTTGTTCTTTGCTGTTTACGTCGTTATCATTATTATAAACCATTGAGACATGATCATGTAAGGCATGTGGAATATCTCAATTATTGCAACACTTCATTAATTATCACAATTTCTGAAAACATTTTACACATAAAGCTTACCTATTTTTTTTTTAAAATTTTCCTCCCTTTCCTATTGGTTGAAAATGTCGAAATGAAGGTTCTGAAAGAGTATGCAACTTCATAAAGTTCAACAAGTAGACTACCGTATTTTAAATTTTAGCCACATTAAGCTTATAAAGTTGACATTTGATATTGAATTTTTCATGAGCAATTGTATCTTAATGTTAGTTAATAGCCTAAACAAAGTACTTGGATTTTAACATTTTATGAATGAAATTTAACGTGATTGCAATTAAAACATGATACATAATTGATATTCCACTAACTTATAAGCACACAAAAGGTTTACAGTGATCTAAATGCTTAGCTTATATCGATATAAATTCTTAGCTTATATATATATATAGTCTCTGTTGCATCATAACTGTATATTATGTTACTTATCACATCTACTTGAATGCTTGTGCCCTGCAGAAAGGAGAAGCCATATCTATCAACTTGAATTTTTGTTTAACTATTACACAAGGGTGCTTCAGAGACATCAGAAGCAATCAGGTCTAATGAAAGGTTGGCCACTTTCACACAACATGTAATAAATTGTTCCATATCCAAGATGAATGGTGTTACAAGTAAGATCCTTATACTTCAAAGGCATAAATGATTTTCATCACAATCTTTATGAAAGATCATTTAAAAAAGACCGTTAATGTAAATGTGTAGCTTTAGTCCGACAGATCAAATTAGATACAAACTTCATCTTATATCGTAAAATGAGGAAGTGATGTTTCTAACATCTACCTTCAATCTCCCTATCCCCTTTTTTGAAAAAAAATTCTCTCTCATAAAGTTGAACATGGAGAATCCATTCCCGACGATTTTAGCCTGTTGTCGGTAGTTTACACAACTTTTCTCTAAACAAAACTAAGCATTACTTGTTCTTTGACTGTACATTGTCAGGAATCCGTCTATGGTCATCTGGCTATTTGCATTGTCATGTGAGATATCTATAGGTCGCGTGCACCACAAAATCCGATGGCTGTTCGAAAGGGCAGTGAGTAATGATATGCTTTGCAGCTCAGTTGTAGAGTTTTTAGAATTTCAATCTTAGTGCAGAAATTGGAATCAACGTGTTCAAGACGAAAGGAAGCATGAAGGAGGATGTGATATTCACCAATCCTTATGGAAAGAGTAAATCAGATGAAAGTCAGAACTTGGAAGTGTCTAAGACAGAACTTGTGTAGCAGCAACAACACTGTATTGCTCTTGTGATTAATAAGTAATTCTTAAGTAAAAACACTTTTCTGCCAAATCAGTTGTAACATCCCGCCTAAGACTCGAATATTTATTAATATTGAGACGATGTATCGGAATGTTTTAAGTAAAGGACAATTTGGTAAATTGTCAGTTAATGGGTTATTTATGTGGCAAGGGTAATATCCCGCTTATAAGTATTGATTATCAGTATTGAAACCTGTTGAAACAAGCGTGGCAAATTAGTAAATAAGTGGTAATGGCAACATTGTAATTTTGGATAAGAGGGAGATTATTTTAAAAAGGGGGAACAAGATATTTTCCCACACTCTTCTCTTCTCCCCTTCACTCTCTCAAATTCGGTCCCTCTCCCCCACTCTCTCAAAGCTCACGCCTTCCTCTCCCTCTCCATCAACTCATCAATTCTTAATCCAATTCTTGAGAGAAGTATTGCAAAGCAAGCTTGTTTTGGAAGCTAGAAGAAGGGAAAGAAACAAGGAGATTTGAGGATGAATCAAGAGAAAAGGAAAGTGGATCAAGCTAGGGCTTTGGATTCAGATGATAGCAAGCATCAATTGAGACCTAAGGTGAGCTCCCTAGGGGTTATAGAACCCATCTTTTGAGTATTTCATGAGTTTTAGCATTATGAATAAGTTATGATCATTTGAACCCTAGTTCCATTTTGATAGCAATCCTTGATCAATACATGTTGAAACCTGTTAATAAGCTTTTGAATTTATCATTTAAATTGTTGTGTTGTTGGGCAAGATTGGATAGACCAAAATTGGTGGAAAACATGTTTTAAACTTGCCAAATACTGTCCAACTGCAGGTAAAATCGTGTCACGATTTTACCAGCGTGTCACGATTTTACAGGCAGAAAACAACACGATTTCTGGGTATGAAATCGTGACACGATTGCAAAATCGTGTCACGATTGCCCAATCGTGTCACGCTTTGACAGCTTACAGGGGACATTTTGTTTTTCATCTTTTCTTGCACCGTTTCGGCTATCCAATACTGCTCCGAACTTAAGGATCGACATGTAATGATTAAGCATTGCTAAAGAGCATATCAAGACCTATCCTTAAGATGGTTAAATCAACATTATAGAATGAGGATGATAGGCATAAGATTATTAGAAAGGATGCCTTAATTCACAAGTATCATAGAAAGGTATAAGACCTAGTATTGAGTTTATCTCTCACTAGGCAATTCTCAAACACTCAATTAAGTATAAGCAAGCCAAGAATGTTATAGTATTCAAGTTTAGAAACCTACTATAGGTTAAAGAGAATTAAGATGGTATTTATCATGTACCAAGCACAAGAATGATAGTATGTTATAGTTAAGAACCTTTAATAGGTTAAGCATTCAAGAATGCATTAGTTATGCAATAGACATAAGTTATAAGATATTTATATATAAGAACAAGAGTTATTAAGATATTAATCCGTGGCCTTCGTCGTTCACGCTAGTGGGACACGAATGGTTCATGCAAAGTAAGGACTGAGATTAATATTATTTAAGTCGTGACTTTCATCGTTCACGCTAGTGGGACATGAAAGGTTCATGCATAAGATTAAAGAATATTAATTTGCGTCTTCCGTCGTTCACGCTAGTGGGACACGGGGGGTATACGCATAAGTTAAGATTATTAAGTCGTGTCTTCTGTTGTTCACGCTAGTGGGACACAGGAGGTTCACGCTAGTGGGACGTGTTATTCCGCAAGGATGACCGCACGACGACAAGAGGAGTCCGGTGTTAGCCTGATATGATAGGAATTTTCACCGGTTAGAAGGGAGATGTACTTCGGGGTTACTCCACCCGGATGCACTCCGTAAAATGAACCAAGATAATGACTGTTTGTTCAACGCTAACTTCTAACTTTATGATATGAAAAGATGAATACTAATATGAAATGAACATGTATATGTTATATGTAATACGAGGCATGATGATTAGTTCCTAGTGAATGCGATGTGATCATAGGATGTCCCCAAGATCACTACGTATAAGACTAAGATAAGAATAGAGTACGAAATGCATAAGATTATGTATATGACTAGTATAAGAAAGTTAAAGACATGACGCGATCCTAGGTTTCCCCTTGATCGCGATAGAGGTTAAAGAATGACAGCGATCGTAGGTATCCCCAAGGTCGCTAAGAGTAGGCACGGTGACCCTAGGTTTCCCCCGTGGTTGCCAACAGTAGGTTGGGTTGGAGCTCACTGAGACGTTATGTCTCACCCCAATCCTTCTGGTGCAGGTTTATAGGTTAACAGGTGATGTTCATGAAGATCTTCAGGAAGATGCTGGATGGGGTGCAGATGCTCGTCAAAGCAAGCTCAGGAGGTTGATAGATTTTATATATGTATACAAACGTGTATTGTATGACATTTGGATATTTATGTAAACGAGCAAATTGTACTCATTCAGAGGTTTGTATATATTAATTATTGTAAATTTTAATGTATCCGATATCAGATTAATACGCATGCTAAATATTCTAGATAATTTAGTATGGGTGTTACAATTGGTATCAGAGCCTGGTTGATTCAGACCGTGCCTTGGGTCATTAAAGTTTCAATAAAAGTAGTGGGACCATTGGGTTCCGGATATTGTTCTAAAGGTCACATCTAGTTGAGCCTGATCAACTCAGTCTAGTATATGACAGTTAGGATAAATGTCCGAGAGCTGAATGTGACCAAGGAGGAATGAAGTGTATGAAGGGCGAAGATTAAGGTGACAGAATTTTAAGACGGATTTAGTGAAGGAGTAATCAACGCCAAATGGTGGCCATCGAACAGTAAAGTGACGAAGCCTGATTGTGGCAAGGTCTTAGAGACATAAAGGATAATTAACATTGAGGTGAAGTGCCTCAACCCAGTTGGACGCATCGTTGGACGATGCCTCGCCTGCGGAAGACATCAGGATTAAGGAATCATGGAATGCTCTGAGGAGTGACGTGGAACCTTGACGGAAACGGTAGTTTGAGAAGTTAAAGTGAAGTGTGGACTAAGTGACGATTCTGAGTACAGAGTTGAAGTATCGAACTTGAATCGGATGAGATTTTAATGTCCGGACAGTTAAGAGAATTAATTATGGACTAAGAGAGTTATTTGAATAGATGAAACTAACCACTCAAGTGTCGTTATTGAGTATGAATCACAAGTAAGTTTGACCCCCATCAGATCAGCCACGTCTCCGAACCAGATTTGTGAAATAAGAAGAGGAGATGATATGCAGCCTAAGAACTAAGATGGATGAATAAGTAGTAACAATAGGACTCCTTGCATTTCCAAAGTGTGAATCAAATTTTGGATGTATTCTAATGGTAAGAAGATTAGAAGTAAGAGAAGCTAAGCTGGAATTATTATGCTGATGGACGAATTAAGTTGAACACTCTTGTTTAGTTGTACAGTAATGAATTTTCTCAATTGGTCGAAGAAGGCAAGTTTAAGATTGAAGTAGACCGGCTTGAAGGGTGATCGGAATTTCAGCCGAGAAACTATGTTGCGATTTTAATATACGAAGGATCGTCTTGAATATGAAAAGTTAAGATTAAGGTTAATGCTAAGGAGTTGTATGCACCCCATTGAAGAGGTTCCTTCCACAAATATGATAGAATAGAAGAGATCACCCGTGTTGATAAGTTTCCGAGGGCAGTAATAAGGTATGGATTTGAATTGTGAATACAATAACGAGTTACTGGAAGAATCCAATGGATTATGATAAAGCGCAAAAGTTTAAGATCGATTAATCGGGCACTTGAAGAAACGCAACCTATGTTGGGCGTTCTAGAGAACTGGTAAGAATTTGGAACTGTCAGGACGGGTTGTTCTGTAGAAACTCAAGGGTAACTTAAGGGACATGATAGAGCTAAGGAGACCAAAGTTGTCCCGGGAAGATTATGGATATGGAATCATTACGAATAAAGAATGAGAGAATAGTAACAAGACTCAAATGAAAGGTATGGACCGTCAGAAGCTATAAGTGTTTTTTTAGAAGTTGCCACAAATGGATGTACATGAATTTAAGCTGCCTCAGATATACTTCCAGTCGGGTTTCTGCAATGTTTAATGATTATACATGAAGAGCCGACCAAGAGAAATGGTAACGTCAGACAAATTTGTTACAGTGATTACGAAGTGATAGAGTAAAATGATTGATCGATGGAATTTTATGTGGCAATAGTGAAGTCTTCCTCCGATGCTAACTCGAGTGTCAAAAAAATCAGAGTGGCGCAGCGGAGTAGCAATTCAAGAATGATATAATGAACAACGCTAAGCTGAAGCTTAGAGTATAAAAGGATGTTAAGTGCTTAATTCCCATTATACGGGATAGTAGTAAGTATAAGCGATTTGGATATATCATGAGTTCTAATGGAAAGCTATGGAAGTTAAGTTGATAGATACTTTAAACCTCGAAATCCATGAAGAATGAAATATTTGAATAGAGGCCTTGTTTAGATACGACAATGCAGTGGTGAGTGAGTTTAATTCCATGGTGTAACCATGTCATGTTAACCTATATTAGCTGAAGATTTTTGGGAAGTCTTGAACTTATGTTCACCAGTAAAGGACGGAGAACTTTTACGCAGATTAAAAGTTATTCGTAGTTCATGGTAAAGGACTGCGTAATTTCAGGTTATGGTTAAAGGATTAAAGTTTAAGCGCTACTCTTATTAGTAGCAATCAGAGTAGAGTTTTCTTTTGAGAACAAGGATTTTGAATTCGACGTCTAGAACGAGAAATAAGTTTGTGGTACCGGTGAATTGTAACCATATATTTACAGTATAGGTTGTTGTATACTTAAGAATAAACATGAGTAACATTGGCGGGGCAAACCTGGCAAGCCAGTTGAAAGGCAAATCCCGGATGTTACGAAATGAGTTAAGAATAAGAAAAGATTCCCAATTGAGGTGGTAGTGTCTCAAATATGTTAAGATTAAGAATGATGTCCCGTTAGTCGGACAAGGATAAGGTAATGTATAGTGTACACGTGCTCGCTTATGTATGTAAGTTATATGCTATGAAATGTATTATATAATGATATGTGAGACGACTTAAGCCACTCTTCATTTGGACTAAACTCCTATAAATTGGGATTATCGGTGTAGAAAACACTTATGCTACGATAAGAGAACGAGAATAAGTTGTGACAAGAATGATGGGAGATTGGCAAACTCCTAGTATGAATAATGATTTCTAAGTTATTGAGATAAGTAACGACATAGATCCATCGAAGCAGAACGCGGGTAATCAGTAAGATTTCGCGAATCCTTGAAGAATTCCGTGATGGAAACAATGATTAAGATTATGGAAAGTAATACACCGAGATGCCTCCTCCTTGTATTTGTATAATGGAAGTAATGCGGTAGTTTCACTCTCATTAAAGAATGGTATAATTATGGTAAAACCATGTATGTAGGATACAGTTGTATAAGGCAAAGATTGAATATAAGAATTCAATGGAATCGTCGAGGATAATAAGAAAGTCCAATGTCGTATAAGTAAGGTTACGCGGACTATGACGAGATTATAAGATTCAGCACAAGTGTTAGGATTGGATAACTCTAGTTGGGTTTGCAAGAAAAGTGTAATGTACATTAAGCGCTTCAGATAACGAAAAGATTGTCGAATACATTCGACTTATAGAATTGAAAATCTAAGGGTTCCGATAAGTGAGATGGACTGGAGTCTTAGCTAATGAAGGAAGTAATATGGGAGATTAATTATATATGATAGTGGATTCTAAATTTCGAGGACGAAATTTCTTTAAGGGGGGTAGATTGTAACATCCCGCCTAAGACTCGAATATTTATTAATATTGAGACGATGTATCGGAATGTTTTAAGTAAAGGACAATTTGGTAAATTGTCAGTTAATGGGTTATTTATGTGGCAAGGGTAATATCCCGCTTATAAGTATTGATTATCAGTATTGAAACCTGTTGAAACAAGCGTGGCAAATTAGTAAATAAGTGGTAATGGCAACATTGTAATTTTGGATAAGAGGGAGATTATTTTAAAAAGGGGGAACAAGATATTTTCCCACACTCTTCTCTTCTCCCCTTCACTCTCTCAAATTCGGTCCCTCTCCCCCACTCTCTCAAAGCTCACGCCTTCCTCTCCCTCTCCATCAACTCATCAATTCTTAATCCAATTCTTGAGAGAAGTATTGCAAAGCAAGCTTGTTTTGGAAGCTAGAAGAAGGGAAAGAAACAAGGAGATTTGAGGATGAATCAAGAGAAAAGGAAAGTGGATCAAGCTAGGGCTTTGGATTCAGATGATAGCAAGCATCAATTGAGACCTAAGGTGAGCTCCCTAGGGGTTATAGAACCCATCTTTTGAGTATTTCATGAGTTTTAGCATTATGAATAAGTTATGATCATTTGAACCCTAGTTCCATTTTGATAGCAATCCTTGATCAATACATGTTGAAACCTGTTAATAAGCTTTTGAATTTATCATTTAAATTGTTGTGTTGTTGGGCAAGATTGGATAGACCAAAATTGGTGGAAAACATGTTTTAAACTTGCCAAATACTGTCCAACTGCAGGTAAAATCGTGTCACGATTTTACCAGCGTGTCACGATTTTACAGGCAGAAAACAACACGATTTCTGGGTATGAAATCGTGACACGATTGCAAAATCGTGTCACGATTGCCCAATCGTGTCACGCTTTGACAGCTTACAGGGGACATTTTGTTTTTCATCTTTTCTTGCACCGTTTCGGCTATCCAATACTGCTCCGAACTTAAGGATCGACATGTAATGATTAAGCATTGCTAAAGAGCATATCAAGACCTATCCTTAAGATGGTTAAATCAACATTATAGAATGAGGATGATAGGCATAAGATTATTAGAAAGGATGCCTTAATTCACAAGTATCATAGAAAGGTATAAGACCTAGTATTGAGTTTATCTCTCACTAGGCAATTCTCAAACACTCAATTAAGTATAAGCAAGCCAAGAATGTTATAGTATTCAAGTTTAGAAACCTACTATAGGTTAAAGAGAATTAAGATGGTATTTATCATGTACCAAGCACAAGAATGATAGTATGTTATAGTTAAGAACCTTTAATAGGTTAAGCATTCAAGAATGCATTAGTTATGCAATAGACATAAGTTATAAGATATTTATATATAAGAACAAGAGTTATTAAGATATTAATCCGTGGCCTTCGTCGTTCACGCTAGTGGGACACGAATGGTTCATGCAAAGTAAGGACTGAGATTAATATTATTTAAGTCGTGACTTTCATCGTTCACGCTAGTGGGACATGAAAGGTTCATGCATAAGATTAAAGAATATTAATTTGCGTCTTCCGTCGTTCACGCTAGTGGGACACGGGGGGTATACGCATAAGTTAAGATTATTAAGTCGTGTCTTCTGTTGTTCACGCTAGTGGGACACAGGAGGTTCACGCTAGTGGGACGTGTTATTCCGCAAGGATGACCGCACGACGACAAGAGGAGTCCGGTGTTAGCCTGATATGATAGGAATTTTCACCGGTTAGAAGGGAGATGTACTTCGGGGTTACTCCACCCGGATGCACTCCGTAAAATGAACCAAGATAATGACTGTTTGTTCAACGCTAACTTCTAACTTTATGATATGAAAAGATGAATACTAATATGAAATGAACATGTATATGTTATATGTAATACGAGGCATGATGATTAGTTCCTAGTGAATGCGATGTGATCATAGGATGTCCCCAAGATCACTACGTATAAGACTAAGATAAGAATAGAGTACGAAATGCATAAGATTATGTATATGACTAGTATAAGAAAGTTAAAGACATGACGCGATCCTAGGTTTCCCCTTGATCGCGATAGAGGTTAAAGAATGACAGCGATCGTAGGTATCCCCAAGGTCGCTAAGAGTAGGCACGGTGACCCTAGGTTTCCCCCGTGGTTGCCAACAGTAGGTTGGGTTGGAGCTCACTGAGACGTTATGTCTCACCCCAATCCTTCTGGTGCAGGTTTATAGGTTAACAGGTGATGTTCATGAAGATCTTCAGGAAGATGCTGGATGGGGTGCAGATGCTCGTCAAAGCAAGCTCAGGAGGTTGATAGATTTTATATATGTATACAAACGTGTATTGTATGACATTTGGATATTTATGTAAACGAGCAAATTGTACTCATTCAGAGGTTTGTATATATTAATTATTGTAAATTTTAATGTATCCGATATCAGATTAATACGCATGCTAAATATTCTAGATAATTTAGTATGGGTGTTACATCAGTTTTCTGAGATAGAACTTGTGTAGCAGCAGCCACACATGTATGTATGATTCATTTGCTTTTAAGAGTACAAGAGTTTGTACATATTGTGATACTGACATATGCTTCATCAGAATCTATGTTCAATGATGTGAGCTTCCATTTCTCAAATTAAGTGTTTGATTATTAATTACGATAGTATTACATTTTTGTATTTCAATGCATATATCATTTCAATCCAAGTTTAGCGACACTCTAAAGGGAAATTTCCACATGAAACAAAAACAAAATCCAGATGTATGGTTTGTTGCAATGCAACTTTACAGTTTCTTTAAGGAAATTTACTTTTATAATTATGGGTGAAGGGTTTAAGAAGAGTGAGGATAATAAGAGCATGTTAGTCAAAACTCTTGTGTCTTGCAAAAGATATTTCCTTATGGATTGGATTGTCCATCATTGCATTTTAGACTCGTGAAAGTCTTAGTGCTGACTTGCATTGTTACTCAACCGCGAAATCGTCCAATTTCCGTCACACAACAACAACAACAGCGAGGGAAATCGACCTCCGGACAAGTCCTTACCTCCTTCCTACGTGATTCTAGATTCTTCCGAATCTGATGGAGACAGAACAGAGAAGAGAAGGAAGAAGTGGAAGCGTCATTGGATGATGAAACAAGTGGGTTAGACAGAACAAACGAAGACACCACCATCCTCCGACGAACCAAAACCTTCGCTATTCCCCTTCTTCCTTGTCACAAATTCTTTTCTTCAAATCACGACTTCTTAGGTTCCTCAATAGCTCAGTAACTCCAGCATGTTCGATTTGCACTCATGGAAGATTAATGTTCCTGCAGAGCTTTACAAAAATGACGGTGCAAGCAAGGCTAGTAATACTTCGATGGCCTCGATATCTCAGCAATCAAAAACTCAAATGATACTTAAATGTGTGCATGACAATTTGACATACTCATTCACTTTGATGCCAATTGGATTGAATTTCTACATTGAGTTTGTCTTAAATTTAGAATGGTGAAATTTACATTGGGTATTTGGCTATATGTGAATACTGTTAGTTTCCTTAATGTCACACTTTTTATTGAATCAAAATGATTTAAATATTAGTTAGTTTCCCCTCTGTGCTAATGCCAATGGACCACTAAATTTAAGGTTACCAATTAGGTAATGCCTAATTTTCCCCCATTAACTAATCTCAGCCATTTGTACATATTCAAAGATTGGTTGTGATTGTTTTATCTAACCGTGAATGCTTTGTTACAAAGACCATGACTTTGACTTTTTTTTTTATATGTTTTAGGTATGAGGAAGGCTACAGTGGGCAGTTGGCTGTCCGTTAGTCAAGGAATATCAGAGGCCAAATGATTTCGCTATGGTGATGGATTGAGTGAGTCTGTTGATTATCCAAATGAATATTGAAACTCTGATGAATATGATGACGATGACGATGTTAGGTACATGAGACAACCTATTGAGGATAAGGCCTGGTTTTTGGCGCAGGAAATCGATTACCCTAGTGACAATGAAAAGGGGACTGCACATGGAAGCGTTCCAGATCCTCAGCAAAGAGGTCCTACCAAAGATGAGGATGACGATCAATCTTTCGCTGAAGAGGATTCTTATTTCTCTGGAGAGAAATATCTTCAAGCAAAGAATGTTGAGCCGGTCACAGGGTCAGATGATCCTATCCGTATAACGGTGACTATTATATATGGAAGGGTTAAGAGTAATGATTTAATTGCTCAATATGATGGAGATCAATGGATGTAGAAGAACTGAATCTGATGCATGCGCAACCTGTCTGGCAGGGCCTTGTCCCTCAGTCAAATGACGAGATTGAGTAGAATAATTATGTCATTAGAGGTCATAAAGATGCACACTCACAAATAAAAATACATACTGATGCAATTTTTTATTTCCTCAATCTCTTAAAGTTACCCAGATGATTCAGGGTGGTGGTTCCAGTAAGTCACCATGGTTAAATAATTGTAATGCGGCTGAAACCGATGACTGTATATGAATGCTTTTGAGGGATCTGATGAAATGCTTTCTTCGTGGAGGCAGAAGAGTAGTGATTCTTCACCCGAGAAAAGTTATAGGGATAAGAATAATGCTCATGCGGTTAGATATTCGAACTCTTCTCCAACTACTGTCGATAATTACAGGTACGCTGATAAAGAGCATGTCAAGCTAGAAAAGGATGATGAAGATGTTGACATTGCTAGGGAAGATGATTTAGGTGTTTCACAAGAGGATGAAGATATTGCTGCTGTGCAAGAGCAGGTAAGGCAAATAAAGGCCCAGAAGGAGGAATTTGAAACCTTCAATCTAGGCAATTTTAACATTAATTTTATAACGAGATATATATGACTAAATATTTGGTTTGACTTGACTTTCATCTTTAATATAACTGAATAAAGGTTGTTGATGTGCTATTGATATTTACTTGTTACTTCTTCTATAGCCACATAATCTGTTTGTGGCTATGACATTTTTCAATTCATTCCAGGATTTGGTTAAAAGCTACAACCGATGTGAGGTGAAGGTCACTGATCTTGGAAGTAGTTGTTTTGAGACAGATCACCATTGCTTATATGTTCAGTCCAGGTCCTATCGTGCTCCTGAGGTTATTCTCGGGCTTTCATATGACAAGAAAATTGATATCTGGTCCCTTGGATGCATCTTGGCAGAACTATGTACTGGCAATGTAAGTATAATAGATAGTCAATTCAGTTTAAAACGCAATAAATATTTTCAAACTTAAACATGTTAAGATTCATTCATGTCAAATTTCGTATTCGAGGCACATAAAATGCTCTAGTTTTCCTCTCTAATACATCAAGTCTAATTTAGACTGAAATTCACTGCTTGATCCTTGAAATGTGATTTTCTCCCCTGGTGATGGAATTGTTTAGATGCCAACTTTTGTTGTATCACTCTTAGGAAGTATTTGGTAGACATGTAAAAAGTAGAACAGAAAATGATATAAAATAAAAATTGTTGAACCAAAAACAAGCTGTCCCATTTCATTCCATTTGTGTTCCACTTAAATAAACTGATGAAGTGTATTTTACATGTGAAAATGATTTGGGTGTTGTTAAACAGCGGCTATAGCATAGTGGAATTTGAATGAAATCACCATTGTTCTGCATTATCGCTGTAGTGGCGCTATAGAACTGTTGTGTACCAGAATTTGAACAAACCACTATTTTCTGCTGTCCACAATTGACAACACTAGTTAGTTTCTTTGTTGTTGTAGTGGAACTATATGGAAAGTAGAACAGAACATGTTGTCTTAATCTATTCTATATGTGTGTCAAACGCTGCCTTAAATAACTTGACGAAGTATCTTTTTAGTTGTATACTCTTTGCAGTTGTAGGGTTATTATTCTTCTTTGGGTGAAACTGTTAAAGCAGATATCGAATCTGTATTTGTTATTGTAAAAGTTGAAGTCATAAATTGTTTCCATAATCTCTCTCATAAGTGCCCATATTATCATACGATTGTACGTTAATAGATAACCTCAAATAACCCAATCCAAACATGCCCATATTATCATACGATTGTATGTTTACCACATTGTTATATTCAGTGAGGTACTGTGTATTGATATGCAGGAAAGCAACAGGTTAGAATACCTGATTCCAAAAAAGACATCTTTGAGGAATAGATTACCGATGGGGGACCAAGGCTTCATTGACTTCGTTGCTCATTTGCTCGAGGTTAACCCGAAGAAGCGACCTTCTGCATCTGAAGCTCTAAAGCACCCCTGGTTATCATACCCTTATGAACCGATATCATCTTGAAGTATTCATCGGTTTTTTCACACTTTGTAATAATGTCAATATTACCCTAAGTTGATTAGGTAAATCATTGAAAGGGAAAGGCACCACCTTTGCATCCATGCTGCTTTTCATTATCAAAATTTTAAAGATGATATGGAAAGAGTTGTGCACTTTCACATTCCTGCATAATGAATTGAGAAGTTTTTATTTTGTGGGTTATTCTTGTCTTTTCCCTTCCCTCTCCAAATTGTTAACCATGGTCAAGGATGTAATTTTATAACAACAATATATGATGTAATGTTAGGCTTTTAGTTTCTTTGTTTTGGTTTGTGATGGAAAGGGAAGTCCTCGGAATCTTTGGTTGTACATGATGTGGGATAATTCTTTTAGTCTATTTATCAGTGTTTTTGCATGGAGTTGATATGGAAATGGATTCCCATTAGTAGCTTCATTACACAGTTACCAATCTAGTCCGTCCGATTTAAATCTACGGCTGAGATGGTTGAAAACCGAATTAGTGAATCTGTAATCTGAACCATCCGATCACAAATGGCTGAGATTAACAACTGCATGAAACTGTGGACTTTTATTAATGCACGGAATCCGGGTCCTGTTGATACTACTACTGTTGGAAGCACAAGTTAAAGCAAATGTGAGACTCAATTAACATGTCATTTGATGATATTTGAAATGCATATTTGCCTTTTGTTTTTCTTTGGTTAGAAGTAACCAAAATGTATCTTGATGGTGTAATGAAGCTTAATTTTGTTCATTCTTATATGGATATGGTAGTAAATGGGTTTACAAAAAGGTGGTATGTGAACGAGGGTATTTGACATGTGGTTACAACCCTAACTGCCACCTTAGATCTCAAATCCATATTTTACACTATGAACCTTCATCCATTATACATTGAATGCATTGTAGCTATATTTTAGAGTTTTGGAGCCATACAAGTATTTCTTGTGAACAATGCAAAGAGTTCACTTTCTTCCACTTTGGGTTGTAATTTCTCCTTTGTAATATCTAATTATCTCTATTAATCTATGTAATGATGTTTTTATCCATATTCTCTTTCATTTCTATTTTTATGTTTAAACATATCATGAGCTAAACCACTTTTGTTTGCATGCTTGGTTTGTTAGAACATTTAAGCTTCTGTTAAACAAGTTGTTCAAACTCTAATCTTTAAAATGTAACTTGATAAACTATTTTCTTCCCAAGTTCCACGAGCTCGAGAGAGGAAGGGAACGAAACTTCATGTTTAATATGAGTTACGTTTTTATGCTCGAGAGAGATATCAACCTTGAAAGGTTGTTTGAATGCTTATCTAAATTTCACGTCATAAAAAAAATACTTGACCCTTTTTTTAAAAAAAGGGAAAGTTCTGATGACATTTATATTGTAGCATGGTTAATTTAATATAGTTGTGAACCTTAAGAAAGTAGTATCGCTAAGTTAACGATGTCAATTATGTTAAACCCGACGCAGTTAGGCACAAATCCAGTTCCCATTTTTGAACGATAGGAAGGGGGTAGGAAACAGATGCCAAAGTTTGTGACATGCCTAATGCCATGAAATGATTATAGGGTAAAATAGGGAGCAAAGAACCGTGTTCCCCATTAAGATGATTTGGGGTAATAGACATGCAAATGTGTATTGTTTTTGGGATCATGGTTAATGAGTTATTTATTAGTCAACCTTTATTTGTTTATTTTTAAATAAACGAAATGATAATAGCTACTTGAGAATTCACACAAGTAGAGATTTGTGGATGAACCTATATAGTATATCCTTTTTTGTTGTTGTTGTTGTTGTTGTTTCGTTTTGTCCATTTTTTTAAATTGGGTACTATAACACTAATTATTTATCATTAAAACTTAATGAATAATCTACAAGAGGTGCGTCAAACTCCAAATATAATACAAAAATGTTACTAATACATACAAAAGTGTGTTAAAAAGTCTGTTAATTTTTTTTACCCAATTTAAGGACACATAAATTTAAGGAGACATAAATTTTTACCTTTTTTTTCTTTTTCTTTTTCTTCTTTAAGACATTCACATTGCTTTAAAGAAATTACATGGAAGAAGGATGTGATGGTTACTTACAGAAATACGAAATGGGAAGGAAGTTTCCCACTTGGTAAATAGCTGGCAAGTTTAAGAGGATTTAAAGAAATTACATGGAAGAAGGATGTGATGGTTATTGATGCATTAGTTTTCTTCATTGGTCCACACGGAAGATGAAAAGGAAGTTTTAGACTCGGTGGTAAAATGTAGAGCCAAAACTTGAGAAAATAAATGGAAATACTAACTAACTAATCTTGCTAAGTAACCTAATCTTGTTGTTAACTAACTAACTAGCTAGTTTAAAATGAAAATACTATCATAACTTTTTGATGTATGCATTACTAACTGTCTTTAATTAAATGCTTGAATGTCATAGCTTGCATTTATTTTTATTTCATGTAATTTAATACACTGATTAAGTCTTGTAGAATGTTTTTTTACATAGATCTATAACCAATGATATTTAGTGCATGATTGGTCCACACGGCTATAGGAAGTGGCAAGGAAGTTTCAAAGACCATTTTTGTTATAAAGTTACTTATCAAAGACTTCACATCACAGACCACAAAAACTTACTCATTCATATTCTGCATTCTCAAACTCCTTTTTCATCCAATTTCTCTCAATTCTCATGGCTATGCAATCACCTTCCTCTTCCTCCTCATTTTCCTATGCATTCACTTACCAAGTGTTCCTTAGTTTTAGGGGCACTGACACTCGCCACGGTTTTACCGGAAATCTCTACAAGGCTCTTACTGACAAGGGAATCAACACCTTCATTGATGACAATGGTCTTCAAAGAGGAGATGAAATCACACCATCACTCATCAAGGCCATTGAAGAGTCTAGGATTTTTATTCCTGTGTTTTCTGCCAACTATGCAGCTTCTTCCTTTTGTTTGGACGAACTTGTCCACATCATTCACTGCTACAAGACAAAGGGTCGTCTAGTTTTGCCTATTTTCTATGGTGTAGATCCTTCTCACGTGCGACATCATAGAGGCAGTTATCACGAAGCACTGGCTAAGCATGAAGAGAGGTTCCAAAATGATAGAACATGTCCAAAAACAACACAAAATAATACAGATAATATGGAGAGGTTGCGGCGATGGAAAGTGGCTCTGAGTCAGGCTGCTAACTTGTCCGGCTACCATGATAGTCCTCCTAGGTACCCAACTTTACTTAAATCCTATTTTTCCCTTTTATATTTTATTTCTTCAACTTCAATTTCACAATAATCTCATCTTAAAGGTTAAATGTGAAATACCTTTTTTATATACGTTATTAAACAAGTATTAGTTATTTATATGTCAAAATAGTTAGAAATGTATTATGTATTATGAGTACATGGATGTGATTGTGATGTTGTTACATACTAACTTATCTTATTGGACATGAATAGATATGAATACGAGTTTATTGGAGAGATAGTCAAATACATCTCCAACAAGATCAGTCGTCAGCCCTTACATGTTGCCAATTACCCTGTTGGATTGCAGTCTCGAGTACAACAAGTGAAATCGCTTCTCGATAATGGACCTGATGATGGGGTCCATATGGTTGGAATTTATGGGATTGGAGGCTTGGGAAAATCAACACTTGCAAGAGCAATCTATAATTTTGTTGCTGATCAATTTGAAGGTTTATGTTTTCTTCATGATGTGAGAGAGAATTCAGCTCAAAATAACTTGAAAAATCTCCAAGAGAAGCTCCTTTTAAAAACAACTGGATCCGAAACTAAGTTAGACCATGTTAGTGAGGGAATTCCAATCATTAAGGAAAGGCTATGTAGAAAGAAGATTCTTTTGATTCTCGATGATGTTGACGATATAAAGCAACTACATGCTTTGGCTGGAGAACTTGATTGGTTTGGCCGTGGAAGCAGAGTCATCATTACCACTCAAGACAAACACTTACTAACCTGTCATAAGATAAAAAGTATGCATGAAGTACAAGGGCTGTATGGGACAGAAGCTCTTGAATTGTTGAGGTGGATGGCTTTTAAGAATAACAAAGTACCTTCAATTTATGAAGACGTTTTAAACCGTGCAGTTTCATATGCTTCGGGCCTTCCCTTAGTTTTAGAAATAGTGGGTTCCAACTTGTTTGGAAAGAGGATAGAAGAATGGAAGGGTACATTAGATGGATATGAAAAGATTCCCAATAAAAAGATCCACGAGATACTTAAAGTAAGTTATGATGCTTTGGAGGAAGAGCAGCAAAGTGTCTTTCTAGACATTGCTTGTTGCTTCAAAGGATATGGATGGAAGGTGTAATATCCCGCTTAGAAGTAGCAGTTAAACGTGTTAGAAGCTTTGTTGGTAAGCGGTGGCATAGTCGTAATTAAAGGCAATTGGACTTTTGGATATATATGAAATATGTTGAGTTTCTACTCATTTTTCCTTTACTTCCAAAATCAGAAAATTTCTCCCCTTCCTTCTCCCATTTTCGCCCTTCTACTTCTTCATCATCATCTCACCAATCATCACCCAATAATCCATTTAAACTTCACTTAAACTTATGTGTGGCAAGTGAGCTTGATTTGAGAACTTGGAGTAAGAAGAATCAAAGGAAAGAATAGAGGTCAAGTGAAGGATAGGCTAGAGTTTGGATTTTATCAACTTAGCAAGCTTCTTGTGGGATTAAGGTGAGCTCTCTTGGGTTATAGAACCCATTTTGAGAATCATTTGTTAAGCTTTAAAGTTTATGGTGTTTTTGAACTAGTTTGAGATTTTGTGCCCTATATTCCTTATGATTAGAAATCCATGATTAATCAAGTTGTAATCTATCTCTATGCCTTAGAAATTCGTCTCTTGGGATGTTTTGATGCCTGGGTATGAGTGGTTCAACCCAAAGGGGTGGAAATCACGTTTTGTTCATGTTCTATGCTGTCTGAAGCTGAAAATCGGGCCCCGATTTGGTGCCATCGGCCGCCGATTTTGAAGTGTGAAAATCCAATTTTTGTTGCGTGAAATTTCGGCCCCCGATTTTAGCAAATCGGCCCCCGATTGTTCAGCCACCCAAATTCATGTTTTTGAGTATAGAAATGCTTATAAGGTTGGATAGGTAATAGGAATGGCATAGGGGGATGATTACTCAAGGTTTTAAGTTATGTAGAGGAGTTTAGAAGCTAGTAATGGGATTATCCCTTCCTAAGCAACTCCGTATACATGTTAAGTATGTGCAAGCCTATGAACAATGAGAGTAGGATGCTTTGATAATCATAGTTAAAGACAAGTTTATAGTATTAGTTCCCCAAGATCATAGTTGGTTTATGGAAACGATAAACCGAGGATTCATAGATTACAGGATATAGATTACAGAAAATGTTTATAGGATCAAAGTAACAGGCAAGTATATATGTTTATACACTCTTTATAAAAGTCAAAGTATAATAATTCAAAGTCAAAGGCATGTTCAGCAGACTCCGGGATACGCCGGATGGGATCTCTCCGAGAGGGTTATCCACATGCAATTTCATAGGGAGTCCGGTGATAGCCTGATATGATAGGAGTTTCACCGGTTCATAGGGAGCTGTCCTCGGGGTTACTCCACCCGGGCCGCACTCCGTAAAATGAACTCAGATAATTGTTTGTTCAACGCTAACAGCTAACATAAAACATTTTATTCGTTTTATGATTTATAGTTAAAGTTAAAGTTGTTACAGTTACAGTCATAGGAAGTTTACAGTCATAGAAAGGTTATAGTTAAAGTCATAGGCAGGTTAAAGACTTGGCGATTCTAGAATTCCCCTAAATTGCCAAGGTAGGCATGGCGACCCTAGGTTCCCTGTGGTCGCCAAACAGTAGGTTGGGTAGAGCTCACTGAGACATTATGTCTCATCCCATTCCTTCTGGTGCAGGTTCACAGGCAGGATCGCAATCAGCACGCAACAAGGGTAAGGAGAAGGCTACGGACTGATCGTGCTGTTGTTTTATGCTATGGTTGTTTGTACTATATGGATTGTACATCTGATGTATATGTTTTCGAGATGTTGTATAAACCTTGGATTTGTAATATTACAATGTTATGTAATATATGGATGAATTTATATTGTAAATTAATGTATCCAGTACGAAATTTTAATACTCGTATAAGATCCTAGGCAATCTTATTATGGGTGTTACAATTTGGTATCAGAGCAGGTCGATTCAGACTGTGCCATGGGTCATTAAAATACAATTCAAGTTTGTGGATCTCTTGGATCCGGGACATTATTCTAAATGTTATATCTGGTTGAAACTGATCACTTTGACTTGTGTATGACAGTTAGGATAATATGTCTGGGAGGAGAAGAGGTCCTGGCAGGCCTAGATCAAATCAGGCTAATGCTGAGGAAGCCGGAGGAGACCCTAATATGCAATTTTGGGCTCAAATGATGCAACAGCAGCAGGCGTTGCAGCAACAGTACCAAGAGCAGCAAGCTCAGGCTGCGTTACAGCATCAGCAGATGATGCTCATGATGCAGCAGCAAGCCCAACAACAGGCCCAAGCTCAGCAAGAATGGATGGGAATGATGCACCATGGACAAGGTGCTCAGCAACAGACACCACCACCAGCAGTGGCGAATCCGTCCTACCGGGAATTTAACAGAAATCACCCTCCTGAGTTCAATGGGGAAGGTGAACCTCCAGAGGCCAAGAGATGGCTGAAACAGATAGAGAAAGTGTTCCGGATGGTGGATTGCCCTGAGGAAAGTAAAGTTTTGTTGGCCACTAACCAGTTCAGAGGCGCGGCGGAAGATTGGTGGGAATCCGCTCAACGCCGAATGATAGCAAACGATGTTGAGGTTAATTGGGATAACTTCAAGGAAGCAATGATAGAGAAGTATATCCCGATGTCTTATAAAGTGAAGAAAGAACAGGAATTTCTTGAGTTGAAGCAAGGTGGCATGTCAGTCACCGAGTTTACAAAGAAGTTTGAAGAATTGTCGTACTACTCCTCTCACAACGAGTATGCCGCTAATGAAAATTGGAAGATGAATCAGTATAGGCGTGGGCTGAGAGGTGAGATTGATACAGCCGTGAGTCTACAAAGGAATACTAGCTATGACGAGATGGTCCATGATAGTTTGGTTGCGGAGGCGGGTTTTGCCAAGACCGCGAAAGAGAAAGCTGCAGCATATGAAAAGAGAAAGGGAAAGTTTCCAGATAGGTATCAAGAGAACAAGCCTAAGGGTTCTCCAAAAAGGGGAAAACAATCATTTACACCGCAGGCGAATGACACTTGCAAATACTGTGGAAAATTACATCATGGTGAATGCATGAGACGTACGGGTGTGTGTTTCTGGTGTAGGCAGCCGGGGCACGTTTTTGCAAATTGTCCAGAAAGAAAGAATAAGAGTGGAGCTGAAGGAACTACAACAAGTAAGGGTAGAGTGTACTCCCTTGATGGTCAGAAGGCTTTGGCAAATGAAGATTTAATTGCCGGTATGTGTTACTTAGGCCAAACTCCAATTAAAGTGCTTTTTGATTGTGGTGCAACATGTTCCTTTATTTCTTACAAGTGTGTAGAAGCATTACAATTGTCTATGTCACCGTTGATACCTCCTATGACGGTATCTACCGCTACTGAGGGCGGAGTTGTAGCTAGTTTTATATGTGAAAACTGCCCGATCACTGTATCTAGTAAGACATACTACATAGATTTGGTGTGTCTTCCTATGATACAGCTTGATGTGATTCTAGGAATGGATTGGTTATCTGCCAATCATGTGTATATTGGTTGTGCGGAAAAGTGTATCTTTATGCCTACAGATGATACGACCGAAGGTGTGGCTTTATCAGAGTTAATCAACCGCACTCATCAGCTTACTCAGCTTATGTGTGCCCAGGATAATGGTTTTTATGTGATGGTTACTGTGACTTCGGAATCAGAACTGAGTCCCAGTGACATTCCTGTTGTCAGTGACTATTTGGATGTTTTCCCTTCAGAGATAAGTAGTTTACCCCCGGAACGGGAAGTTGAGTTTTCTATTGATCTCATTCCAGGATCTGAGCCAGTTTCAGTGGCGCCTTATAGAATGTCACCATCAGAGTTAAAGGAATTGAAGTCTCAGTTGGAAGACTTGATTCAGAAACATTTCATCAGACCCAGTGTGTCACCGTGGGGTGCGCCAGTGTTGTTGGTTAAGAAGAAGGATGGTAGCATGAGATTGTGCATTGATTACCGTCGGTTGAATAAAGTAACAATTAAGAACAAGTATCCGTTACCAAGGATTGATGATCTCTTGGATCAACTCAAAGGAGCTGCAGTGTTTTCAAAGATTGATCTCAGATCAGGATACCACCAGATTCGTATCAAATCGTCAGATGTGTCCAAGACGGCGTTCAGAACACGTTACGGACATTATGAATTTTTGGTTATGCCATTCGGAGTGACTAATGCTCCAGCTGTGTTTATGGACTACATGAATAGGATTTTCCAGCCTTATTTGGATCAGTTTGTTGTAATCTTCATAGATGATATTTTGATTTATTCGAAGAACTCACAGGAACATGCTCAGCATCTGAGGATTGTTTTGGACATCCTTAGAGAAAATCAGTTATATGCAAAATTCAGCAAATGTGAATTTTGGTTATCAGAAATCCAGTTTTTGGGGCATGTCATTTCTAAAGGAGGAGTGTCAGTTGACTCATCAAAGGTTGAAGCAGTCCTTAATTGGGCCAGACCAACGAATGTAACAGAGGTTCGGAGTTTCCTCGGTTTAGCAGGTTACTACCGGAGATTTATTATGAGATTTTCACAGATTGCTTTGCCATTGACACGCCTCACAAGGAAAGATGTGCCTTTCGTCTGGGACGAAGATTGTGAGAAAAGTTTCCGGACTTTGAGGAAGAAATTGTCCAAGGCTCCAGTATTGGCAATACCAGACCCTGAGAAGAGATATGTGGTTTATTGTGATGCGTCCTCTAAAGGACTGGGCAGTGTACTCATGCAAGAAGGTAATGTTATAGCTTATGCTTCTCGACAGCTTAAATCTCACGAGGAGAATTACCCCACTCATGACCTTGAGTTGGCGGCAATAGTTTTTGCTTTGAAAGTGTGGAGGCACCATTTATATGGAGCACAATTTGACTTGTTCAGTGACCACAAAAGTTTAAAGTATTTGTTTGATCAACGGGAACTGAACATGAGACAGAGAAGATGGATGGAATATTTAAAGGATTTTGATTTTGAGTTAAAGTATCACCCTGGAAAGGCGAATGTAGTTGCTGACGCTTTGAGCAGGAAATCTTTGATTAAAGCGGAAGTACTGATGCATACCTGTGGTTTGTATGAGAAATTTCGAGATCTTAATCTCAGCATTACAGAAATGGATGATGGCGTCTTATTGCAAAGGTTAGAAGTTACTTGTGATTTGCGGTCTCGGATCGCGCAAGCTCAAGAATCAGATGTGAATCTTCAGAGGAGGATTGGTCAGCCAGAATTTTCAAGGGCTTCGGATGGTACTCTGCTGTTTGAAGGTAGAGTTTGTGTTCCAAATGATGCTAGTTTGAAGAGGTTGATTTTAGAAGAGGCACACAAGAGTAGTTTCAGTATTCATCCGGGTACCACTAAAATGTACCAAGATTTAAAGAAAGATTATTGGTGGCCAGGGATGAAGACTGATATTGCGGAGTTTGTATCACGTTGTATTGTGTGTCAACAAGTGAAAATTGAACATCAGAGGCCGGCAGGGATGCTTGTACCATTGGAGATCCCTCAATGGAAATGGGAAGAAATCTCTATGGATTTCGTGACAGGGTTACCTCGGACTCAACGGGGACATGATTCAATTTGGGTAGTTGTCGATCGGTTAACAAAGTCTGCTCACTTTTTACCGGTTAGGACTACATATAGGGCTGCTCAGTACGCAGAATTGTTCATAGCGGAGATTGTGAAATTACATGGAGTTCCAACCAGCATTGTGTCAGATAGGGATCCTATCTTTACTTCTCATTTTTGGAAAGCTTTTCAGAAGGCTTTGGGAACAAGGTTAAAGTTGAGTACGTCTCATCATCCTCAAACAGATGGGCAATCAGAGAGAACTATACAGACATTGGAGGATATGTTACGTGCATGCATTTTAGAGGATGGAGCAAGTTGGAATAATCATCTGCCTTTGATAGAGTTTTCGTATAATAACAGTTACCATTCTAGCATCGGAATGGCACCCTATGAGGCACTATATGGCAGGAGGTGTAGAACACCACTTTGTTGGTCAGAGGTGGGAGATAAAAGTATTTTGGGACCTGAGATTATCCAGGAAACCACTTTGAAGATTAAATCCATTCAGGATAAGATTAGAACTGCTCAAAGTCGACAGAAGAGTTATGCAGACAAGAGGCGAAGACCTCTAGAGTTCGAAGTGGGAGATCATGTTTTCCTGAGAGTTACCCCTAAACTAGGATTACGAGGTGTTTTCAGAACAAAGAAATTGAGTCCAAGATTTATTGGGCCATTTGAGATACTTAAACGTGTCGGACCAGCAGCTTATCAATTGGCTCTGCCACCGGCGATGTCAGGATTACATGATGTTTTCCATGTTTCACAGTTAAGGAAGTTCATTCCTGATCCTCACCAACCAGTGGAGTTAGAGACTATCGACTTGAGATCGGATTTGACTTTTCGACCCGAACCGGAACGGATTATTGAACGTGATGTCAAAGCATTGAGGAATAAAGATATTCCAATTGTTAAAGTCATATGGAAAGGATCTCCCTATGGCGAAGCCACATGGGAATTGGAATCCGAGATGATGGAGAGCTACCCGCATCTTTTTACAGGTAATTTCTAAATTTCGAGGACGAAATTTCTTTAAGGGGGGTAGAGTGTAATATCCCGCTTAGAAGTAGCAGTTAAACGTGTTAGAAGCTTTGTTGGTAAGCGGTGGCATAGTCGTAATTAAAGGCAATTGGACTTTTGGATATATATGAAATATGTTGAGTTTCTACTCATTTTTCCTTTACTTCCAAAATCAGAAAATTTCTCCCCTTCCTTCTCCCATTTTCGCCCTTCTACTTCTTCATCATCATCTCACCAATCATCACCCAATAATCCATTTAAACTTCACTTAAACTTATGTGTGGCAAGTGAGCTTGATTTGAGAACTTGGAGTAAGAAGAATCAAAGGAAAGAATAGAGGTCAAGTGAAGGATAGGCTAGAGTTTGGATTTTATCAACTTAGCAAGCTTCTTGTGGGATTAAGGTGAGCTCTCTTGGGTTATAGAACCCATTTTGAGAATCATTTGTTAAGCTTTAAAGTTTATGGTGTTTTTGAACTAGTTTGAGATTTTGTGCCCTATATTCCTTATGATTAGAAATCCATGATTAATCAAGTTGTAATCTATCTCTATGCCTTAGAAATTCGTCTCTTGGGATGTTTTGATGCCTGGGTATGAGTGGTTCAACCCAAAGGGGTGGAAATCACGTTTTGTTCATGTTCTATGCTGTCTGAAGCTGAAAATCGGGCCCCGATTTGGTGCCATCGGCCGCCGATTTTGAAGTGTGAAAATCCAATTTTTGTTGCGTGAAATTTCGGCCCCCGATTTTAGCAAATCGGCCCCCGATTGTTCAGCCACCCAAATTCATGTTTTTGAGTATAGAAATGCTTATAAGGTTGGATAGGTAATAGGAATGGCATAGGGGGATGATTACTCAAGGTTTTAAGTTATGTAGAGGAGTTTAGAAGCTAGTAATGGGATTATCCCTTCCTAAGCAACTCCGTATACATGTTAAGTATGTGCAAGCCTATGAACAATGAGAGTAGGATGCTTTGATAATCATAGTTAAAGACAAGTTTATAGTATTAGTTCCCCAAGATCATAGTTGGTTTATGGAAACGATAAACCGAGGATTCATAGATTACAGGATATAGATTACAGAAAATGTTTATAGGATCAAAGTAACAGGCAAGTATATATGTTTATACACTCTTTATAAAAGTCAAAGTATAATAATTCAAAGTCAAAGGCATGTTCAGCAGACTCCGGGATACGCCGGATGGGATCTCTCCGAGAGGGTTATCCACATGCAATTTCATAGGGAGTCCGGTGATAGCCTGATATGATAGGAGTTTCACCGGTTCATAGGGAGCTGTCCTCGGGGTTACTCCACCCGGGCCGCACTCCGTAAAATGAACTCAGATAATTGTTTGTTCAACGCTAACAGCTAACATAAAACATTTTATTCGTTTTATGATTTATAGTTAAAGTTAAAGTTGTTACAGTTACAGTCATAGGAAGTTTACAGTCATAGAAAGGTTATAGTTAAAGTCATAGGCAGGTTAAAGACTTGGCGATTCTAGAATTCCCCTAAATTGCCAAGGTAGGCATGGCGACCCTAGGTTCCCTGTGGTCGCCAAACAGTAGGTTGGGTAGAGCTCACTGAGACATTATGTCTCATCCCATTCCTTCTGGTGCAGGTTCACAGGCAGGATCGCAATCAGCACGCAACAAGGGTAAGGAGAAGGCTACGGACTGATCGTGCTGTTGTTTTATGCTATGGTTGTTTGTACTATATGGATTGTACATCTGATGTATATGTTTTCGAGATGTTGTATAAACCTTGGATTTGTAATATTACAATGTTATGTAATATATGGATGAATTTATATTGTAAATTAATGTATCCAGTACGAAATTTTAATACTCGTATAAGATCCTAGGCAATCTTATTATGGGTGTTACAGAAGGAGTTTGAAGATATACTTTGTGATCATTATGGCCATTCCATAACACATCATCTAGGAGTGTTGGCTGAAAAATCTCTCATAAACCAATATTGTGATCATGTGACATTACATGACTTGATAAAGGACATGGGTAAAGAAGTCGTCCGACAAGAATCACCTAAAGAGCCTGGAGAACGAAGTAGGTTATGGTGTCAAGAAGATATAGTTCATGTTTTAAAAGAAAACACTGTGAGTAAGATTGATATTTATGTTCAATTTGTTGTTTAGTTTTAATACGACTTTGCATTTTTTGGACTAAATATGACCATCTCATACTTGTATTTTTTTTTTCACTTAATTACGTTTAAATTTCTCTATATCTTATTGTTATTGTGGTTGATTCATGTTTTTTTTTTGTTAAAAGGGAACTAGTAAAATTGAAATGATATATATGAATTTCCACTCCATGGAATCCCTAATAGATCAGAAAGGACAGTCCTTCGAGAAGATGACAAAACTCAAAACACTTATCATTGAAAATGGCCATTTTTCTGAAGGTCTCAAGTATCTTCCAAGCAGTTTGATAGTATTGAAATGGAAAGGATGTTTATCGGAGTCTCTATCATCTATTATTTTGAACAAGGCAAGTGAAATAATTTCATTTTCTAATTGTATATATTTAGAAACTCACAATGATTTTGTTTTCGTCAACAAAAAAAAATCACTATAAGAATATAGTCTTTGATTTTTAGTTTATTTATTGTTTCTTTCTTGTGTTTATGCAGAAGTTTCAGGATATGAAAGTCTTGATATTGGACCATTGTAAATATTTAACACATATACCTGATGTCTCATGTCTTCAAAATTTAGAAAAGTTATCGTTTGAAAATTGTGATAATTTAATTACAATTCACAATTCGATTGGACACCTAAATAAACTTGAAAGGTTAAGTGCACGTGATTGCAGGAAGCTCAAACGTTTTCCACCTTTAGGGTTGGCATCTCTTAAGGAATTGAAACTTGATTGGTGTGGCAGTCTCAAGAGTTTTCCAGAATTATTATGCAAGATGACAAATATAAAAAAGATTCATGTATATCATACTTCCATTGGAGAATTGTCATCTTCATTTCAAAATCTCACTGAACTTTGTGACTTAAAATTAGTGCGCTGTAAAATGGTCAGGTTCCCAAAACATAATGATAAAATGCATTCAATAGTGTTTTCAAATGCGACAGAGCTTAATCTTGTAGGTTGCAAACTCTCAGATGAATGTCTCCCAATACTTCTCAAGTGGTTTGTTAATATGACATCTCTAAACTTATCGTTCAACGATTTCAAAATTCTTCCTGAGTGCCTTAGTGAATGTCAACTTCTTAGGATCCTTAATTTGAATGAATGTGAGGCTCTTGAGGAAATTAGAGGGATTCCACCAAATCTTGAAGAGTTTCATGCAAGGAGATGCAAATCATTGAGTTCATCAAGTAAAAGAATGTTAATGAGTCAGGTTTGTTGTTGTTTTTTATTGCACTAGTATTTGACATCTTTTATAGTATTTCATATATATATATATATAATTCAAAGTGTAAATATTATTCTTTTGTATAAACAAACAGAAACTACATGAGGCTCGATGTACCAATTTTAATTTCCCAACCGGAACAGAGCAGGGGATACCAGATTGGTTTGAGCACCAAAGCAGGGGACCCACAATTTCTTTCTGGTTTCGTAAAGAAATCCCTTCTATTACTTTTATTATTATTCTTCCGAAAGACAATTGGATTGACCCAAGAATCAATTTATTTGTGAATGGATATGAAATTGAGATGGATTACCGCTTTACGTATGTGTACGGGAACTATACAACTTTGTTTCATACCCCGAAATTGAATGAAATCTGTAAAACACAATGCAAGTATAATATGGAGAAAGGAATTTTGAAAAATGAATGGATCCATGTGGAGTTTAAGTTGGATGATGATTGGAGATCTTGGAGTTTGATTAGACTTAGTAAGGAAGAGAAGAATAAAATATTAAGTCATGCACAAATGGGAATCCACGTGTGGAAAGAGAAAAGCAACACGAAGGAGGAAAATGTGGTATTCACCGATCCTAAACACTGTATTATTGGGTTTGAAGAAGGTTTTGAATATTGCTATACATTCAGATAGGAATTTGTTTAGTCCCTTTTCACAGGGGTTTCTGCTGGGAAAGTAACATTTATTGTGTCTTAATGTACTAAGTCATGCATCTCACCCAAGGTCCTGTGATTTCACTTATGGAAAAATTAATAACACATGCATTTTTAACTTTGATGTGAAGTATAATGTGATTACAATTGAAACATTACTGATAAAAATTCGACTATCTTATGATCACACAGGAGGTTTACATTGAGCTAAATGCTTGGATTTCGCAGGTCATATTGAAACATTTTGTCGGGTAATCAATGTGAGTCTTTTTTATTGCAGCATAACTGTATATTGTGTTACTTATCACATCTATTTGAATGCTTGTGACCTGCAGAAAGGAGAATCCGTAGCTATAACATAAGGATGCTTGGAATCCGTAGCTATCACATAAGGATGCTGAATCCCTATTGTCCAGAAAGAATGTTGTTACAAGTAAGATCCTTATACTTTGAAAGCATAAATGATTTTAATCATAATCTTTGTGAAAGATCTTTTGAAAAAGAAATTGGTTATTATCCCAAAGTAATATATTTCAGAATATGCATAACCTGTCATTTCTTAGGGAGTATAAATATTGTTAATGTATGTGTAGCTTTTTTTCAACAGGTCAAGTTAAACTTCATCTTATATCATTGTTTATATCAAGTTAAAAATTGAAAAAACATGGCATATGTGGTGGAAACATTTATGTATATGAACTTTATAGTATGAGAAAACCACATTAAATTTTGTTTTTGATCTAGCAAATGGAAGATTAAAATCAAAATTTTGTTTTCTGAACTTCATTACTCAAAAGTTTTAGTTTTGTAATTTCAAGCATTACATTGATGTTGTAATGAGTGCATGAGAAGATTAAAATCTTCATTGTACATAAAGAAGGAAAATGAAATGCTATAACCTAATAGAAAAAGGATCCGTTTTCCAAAATATTGATTTACTTGTATCTGCTGCTACTTAACCTTTTTCTTACATTTCTTTTCAAGTTCGGATAAATTGGTTCACCATTTCTCTTTAATGTATCTCATGCTTTAATACTTCCCTTATTATCTCATTTTAACTGCACATTCCCTGTTTCTATGACATGTTTTCTTTTCAGAATGCCTTGTTGGTATTATGCAACTTTTCTCTATTTATAAACTAAGCATTCATTCTTCTTTGACTGTACATTGTCTGGAAACCATCTGTAGTTGTCTGGCTTTTTGCATTGTCATAAGAGATGTGTAGAGATGGCTCACACCACAGAATCCGTGGCTTGTTCGAAAGGGCATTGGGTATGAATGGAACATTGCACATGATCCTTCTGCATCTCGACATATCTTCATTCGTGCAATCCATGCCTGCCCCTGGTGAGTATTTGTGTTTTAGATTACTTCTCTAATGCTAATTTTTTTTCCCTCTCGCCAAAAATGTGGAAAAACAATCATTGTTTACTAGCTGTTCTGACTTCTGACATAGATATTTGGTAGAACCAGAAAGGAGTGTAGAGATAGCTATCCACTGTTTCTATGCTATAAGGGAGAAAAATATGTTTTTTGCTGAATGTGAAGAGTTGTTATACACTAAAAATTTCATAAGGAATCGTGTCGACTTTTTTACTGCTATATTGTGAGTAATTATTATTATTATTTGATTTATGAAAATGTGCATACCAGGTTGAAGCAACTATGGTGAGATGGGAGGCAATGAGCTTTTTGATCTACAGGAAGTAATGTGGGATAATGAACTGAATATGAGAACCGACATTTATCAGATCCTTTTGCAAGAGTCGCGACTTTTGTTCTTAAGAATCCAACTGCAGTGCTATGGTATTGATATGGTGAGACCTGATGCAAGGTTTTGTGGAGGATGTTTGTGCTGCAGATATTATTTGAATTTGATGCTTTCATTACTGTACATTTACAAGCAAGGATTAGTTTGTAGAATCAATACCATTGTAGAAGTACATGTAAATTCTGGAGGCCAACTTTGGATAATTTATTTTAACGTTTTACGCGTTTGTAAATATGTACTGAAAAAAGCAAATATCAGGAACATTGATGTTGCTAACTTTTTTTGTTCAATGATTGTTGAATTTTTTAATTATTTGAATGATGTTGCAACAATCTTTAATAAACTTTAGCAAAGTTGATTTATTAGCTTTTGATATCAATACAAGAAATATTAGTTTTTCTTTTATAAGGCACAAAAACACTAAAAGTCAGGATAATTAGCGTACGTATTTTAAGTAAAACTAATACTTAAAATAGGCTAATTCACTAATATTTCTTACTCATTGCTACGCTACTTATGTAATTTCTGTTACATGTAACTTATGTTATTCTCTTTCTGGATCTTCTGGTTCAACTGAAAAAGTAGTCAATTTGTCTATCACTTGCTATCAAAAAATAGTCTAGATTCCATTGAATCAAACATATCTATTTGGAAGTGGTAAGATATTGTGAATATGTGATAAGAAACTCAAAGACACAAAAATAATATTATGACAGGTTTTGTGAGAGAGAGTTAGAAAGACTGCTAGGATAAATATGCCTCCCTATTACACTATTCAGGTCCAGTGGTTGATTCTGTGCTAGTATCATCATCAAGGCGCCACCGTCCTCCGACGAACCAAAATCTTCGCTCTTCCCTATCATCACAAACTCTTCTCATCTGTTCCTCTACGGCTCAGTATCACGACAACGATGAAAATCTCTTACCTCCGATGGAATGGATAAAGAGGAAGGAAGACAAGCAAGAAGAAGAAGCGGAAGCGTGATCGGTGTGATGAGAGAATTGGGTTCAAGGAAGTCGCGTGTTAGAGCTTTAATTAACTATTTACGGTTTGTTTCGATTGACTTATTTGAGCTTACACTACAAGAAATAAGGAAATTTCTCTTAGGAAAACACCATAATTTCGTCGGAAACGGTGTTTTCCGAGGAATTTTCCGACGAAAAAATTCCTAGGAAATTTTCAATCTATTCCAACGAGTTTCCGAGGAATTTCCTAGGAATTTTCTGTCAGAAGCTTTTCTGTAGACTGACAGATGCTTTCCGACAAATTTCCGAGGAAACTTTATTACTATTTTAATAGTTAGTTTCCGAGGAAAATAATTTTTTTAAAAAAAAAAATTAAATTTTCAAATTACCAAATTTCCCCAAAAAAAATTGAAAAATTTTAAAAACTGTTTCCGAGGAAAATAATTAATTTTTTAAAAAAATTAAATTTTCAAATTTAAAAACTGCGCCAAAAAAATTTGAAAATTGTTTCCAAGGAAAATAATTAATTTTTTAAAAAAATATAAATTTTCAAATTTAAAAATTGCGCCAAAAAAAAATTGAAAATTGTTTCCGAGGAAAATAATTAATTTTTAAAAAAATTTAAATTTTCAAATTTAAAAATTGCGCCAAAAAAATTTGAAATTTTTTGGGAATTGTTTCTGAAAATTTTTCGAGGAAAATAATTAATTTTTTAAAAAAAAATTAAATTTTCATATTTAAAAATTGCGACAAAAAAAATTTGAAAATAGTTTTCCAGGAAAATAATTAATTTTTTAAAAAAATTTAAATTTTCAAATTTAAAAATTGCGCCAAAAAATTTGAAAATTTTTGGGAATTGTTTCCGAAAAATTTCCGAGGAAAAAAATTAATTTTTTTAAAAAAAATTTAAATTTTCAAATTACAAAATTGCGCAAAAAAAATTTGAATTATCAAAAATTGCGCCATAAAAATTTGAAATTTCAAAAAATGCGCCAAAAAAATTGAAAAATTTGAACTTTTTAAAATTGCGTCAAAAAAATTTTGTAAGAAAAATTTTGAAAAAATTGAGCCAACTTGTATTTTTAAAAAATGATTTTTTTTAAAAAATATATATACTAAAAGTGTTTTTTCATAAAACCAACTTTAGTTAGTGTAAAAAAAATTTAAAAAGAAAATAATTTGTGTTAATTTTTGAAAAAAATAAATTTTGAATAAAAACAAAAGTAGGAATTAAATATTTTGATGAAATTATTCTTGAAAGAAATAAATAGATGTTATTGTTGAAGAAGAAGAAAATTTGTGTTAATGTAGATGAAAAATTGTTGTGGAAGAGTTGTTAAAAAAAGATGAAGAAGAAGAAGAAAATAGGAAGAAGAAAATTAATGTTGAAAAAATGATAAGATATTATTGTTGAAGAAATTAGTGTTAAAGAAGAAGAAGAAGAAGAAGAAGATTTATGTTGAAAAAATTATAAGAGATTATTGTTGAAGAAGATAAAAAATTAGATGTGTTTAGAAATTGTTGAAGAAGATGAAAAAGAAGAGGAATAAGAAAATATAGAGATGAATGAATATTTGTTGAAGTAGAGATGAATGAATGGATGATGTGTAGTAGAGTGTGTTATTTATAGAGGGAAAAAATTCTGTCACGTTTTCCGAGGAATTTCCTAGGAAAAAATTCCTAGGAAACCTTCCCCCCTAAATATTTTAAATTTTCGTTTCCCTCTCCTCCAATTTTCATTTCCCTCGTTTAATTTCCTAGGAATTTCCTAGGAAAAGAATTTATTTTATTTCAAAAAAATCAATTATTTTAAAAAATCGATGATTTTTGAAAAATTTGAAAAAATAAATTATAAATATTTTATTTGGTTAAATTAAATAAAAATAATGATTTGAGTACATAACGACAATATTCATAAAAATTACGAAACAAAAACATAAATTACTCGCTATCAACATCCTCGTCCTCATAATTATCATCATCGCCGTCTTCGTCATGTATTTCATGAGGTGTCAGTGAAAATTGACTCGATGCAGGCGACGATGAATCAGATGTCTTTCTACTCTTTCTCCACCCATGAACTTCTTTGTCATCATCTTTTGGATTTTTCGAAAGACATTCATTTCTTTTCTTAGCTCCTTCTCTGCCTCATCTTTCCTTGCCAACGCCTCCTTTTGACTTTGCAACTCCTCGTTCAATCGAGTTATCATTGCTTGCATCTCAAGAGACTCTCCAGAACGAGCTGAGCTGGACTCTGGTAGAACAGGAGCACGAAACAAATTTCCATGCACCACGTTGCCGGCTAACGCTCCAAGACCGTATACTCTGTCCGGTCTTCGTTGTTCTCCTGCAACCTTTACCCATAATTCAATTATGATGGAGTCGGGAATTTCATCATGCGATTGAATCTCAGGATTCTGCGCCAAAAACTGTGCTACGTACTCGTCATAAGATGCCTATAAAGAAAAGTAAAGAAAATTAGATAATAATAATTGTTTACAAATAAAGTCAAATAAAAATTAGATAATAATAATAATAATAATAATTAACATATTTCATATTAGTTAACAACATAATTCTTTACTAATTCACATTCTTTTTCTAATTAAAATTAAAATATATTACAAATATTTGCAAATTTACCTGGGTATTGCTAGCTCAAGCATCGACATACTGACCAGTACGCTGACTGAAATGAGTCTCTCTATGGACCTCATTTGGATAAGGATCTCTCTCCAAGGATTTTGCCTAATTGTACACGAAAAATATTAACCAATTAGAACATTTGACTTTATCTAATATATACATGTATAGAAATAGAAATAGTGAATTATTTTTTTTATCAGATGTCTAGCATGGGTAAGGACACTAACACATCCTTGTGCGTGCCTATGTCCTCCTAAGGCAGATGCTCTGTTCTCCTTGTTAGCTCTGGAACGGTTCTTAAATTTTGGATCCTCTAACCAATACTTCACCAAGTCTTCCCACGCCTTTTCCCCGATCCACACTGTATGGTAGTTGCCCTTGTGTTTTTTCCATTCCTCCCGTTCATCATATAACAAATCTGATAAACGTTTGGAAGCTAACTTGTGAAAGAGCTTCTCTACATGAAGATGGACTTCTCGAGGCCAGATACAACGATCCTGCAATAAACAAAAAGATTATTAGACATTAAAATTTTTAAAAATATAACATGTTATAAAGTAATTACAATTATTTAATATTTAATAAATTGTGTTTACCGAAAAGTATTTAAAAAGTGCCGCCTTGTCGCCTGTAGTAAGATGTTTATAGACGGCCCAACACCTATCTTTCGGGTAAAACATCTGGATGGCTCCTCGAATAAATTCTTCCACTCTCTTAGATGGCTCCAACCTACAAATTTGAAGTGTTAATTAAATTATGCATTTAAAAAACAAATAAAAATTAAGTCAAACGTAGGTAACAAATTCAAATTTTAATACTTACGATCCAGGTGTCAGTGTAATCCTAAGTTGCTTATCCACATATTCCAAGTCTTCGGTGTAGCGACGTCGTCCTCGTCGTGGTGCTGTTGATGCTGATGCTGATGTTGCTGATGCTGCTGCTGCTGCTGATGCTGGTGGCTCTTCATGTTGGTGCTGCTGATGCTGTTGAGGCTGATGTTCAACAACATTCATTAAGCCTAAGAAATTTCCATCTTGCATAAATTCTTGCATCAGGTCCGTTGATGTGGGAGGAACGGGTACGTTAAGGCCTTGTCGGATAGTATATGGGGTGGTATTGAAACTCGGCGAATGTGACGAGAGCGGACTATATCCAGGCATACCAAATCCAGACATAGTGTATGTGGGAGGAATGGTCGGAAATGATGCGGAGGGAATGGTCAGGAAAGATGCGGGAGGAATGGTCGGAAATGATGCGGGAGGAATAGTTGTGAACGGAGTGGAGTAAGGTGGTGGAGTAGTAGTAGTAGTAGGAATAGGAGTACCAGTCCGTTCATCAATGTTACGGAAGGAAACCCCTGGTAGACGGCGCCATGATCTGGTCTCTTCTGAGGTAATATCTATTATGTTTTGATACTTATTTTTCTTCTTCTTCTTCTTCCCGGACTCTACAACCTGAGCCTTACCTTTATCCCTGTCTTGCCCAGACATCCCTGTCATAATACAATAAACAATAATTAATATAATGAATAAAATATTGTCACATTATATATGCAAGATTAAAATAATTCATATGATAAAATCGTACATTAAACATCGTCATAATAAAAATCATCCACATTGTTGTCGGGGTTAATTGCATCTTCCCCCTTGTTGCTAGACTCATCCCCACTGTCAGTGTCAACAAGTAACATTTCAGCTTCAACTTGCTGACCGTCAACATCTCTGTCAACCAAATCTGTAGCAGGATCGACTTCAATCACTTCTGGAACATGTGACATTTCATCATCTTGGTAAGGTACTTCTTTATCTTGAACTTCTGTCTCAATTTGACCTCTTGGTTTACACTTGATAGCAGCACACCATCCATGTTTGCGTCGGTGGTGAGAAGGATAAGGTACATAATACACTTGACTAACTTTACTTGCCAAAATGAAAGGGTCAAATGCATTATACCTTCTGTCCATTCGTACATCAACAGTTTTATACTTTGGATCAATTCTCATCCCATTTGCAGGGTCAAACCAGTCACAGTAAAACAATACAACTTTGTTAGGTTCATCTACATATAGGAAAGTTACTTCAAATATGTGTTTGATCACACCATAGAAGTCATCTTCACCTCCATCACTGATTCCTTTGACGTAAACACCGCTGTTAATTGTTTTTTTGCCCACCGACCGTGATTGAGTATGAAATTTAAATCCGTTGACAAAGTAAGTGTGATGTTGTTTGACTTTTCTTCCCGGACCTTCGGCTAACCCCCTCAACTTATATATCAGTTTAGTCGGATGAGCATTTAGCAACTGATGTTTAAACAATCTTTGAAAAGTTGTATATATGTTGTGTAATATCCCGCTTATATGTATCAGTTATTAGTGTTAGAAGTTAATCAAGAAGCATGGCAAATATGTAAATAAGTGGAATGACAATTATGTAAATATTTTGAAAAGGGAAGATTATTAGAATGGAAGCAAGATATTTTTCTTGCTATCTTCCTCATTCTTTCCATTCTCCCAAATCAGCTCTCTCCCTCCCTCTTCCTGTAATATCCCGCTTAGGACCCAAGTATTTATCAGTATTAAGATAATGTATCAGAGGTGTTTTGAGTAATGGCATTTGGTAATTACCACTCATGGGTATTATATATATGACAAAAGTCATTTACCATTCATTCTACAAACTTCTTTCTCTCTCTAGAACAACTTCTCTCCCTTCTCTCTTCTTCTTACCTCACGCCTCCTTCTCCTTGCCATCATCAAGCTCCAATTCATCAAACTTCTTCCTTTAATCATGGATTCAAGCAAACTTGGTATTGGGGAAAGCTAGAACATGAAGAAATTAAAGAAAAGCAAGGAAGCTCAAGCTAGGGTTTTGAGGAAAATGGGCAAGCAAGCTAAGCCAGCACCAAGCAAGATTAAGGTGAGCTCCCTAGGGGTTTTAGAATCCCTTTTTGTGAGTTTTATAGTGTTTGATTTCATAGGAAAAGTTATAGAAGTTTTAGAGTTTTACCCTAATTTCCTACTTGCAAATTCCTTGCTCATACATGTTTTAAACCATCAATTTGTAATAGAAAATCATCCCTAGCATGTTTTGGATGCTTGGGTATCTTTAATTGGGCAAAAATGGTGGAAAAACACATTTTTATACATGTTTATGCTGTCATGGTCGCTGTAGCGACGGGCTGTCGCTTGTAGCGACCAGGTTCTGTCTGTCTGCGCTTGTAGCGACAAGCCTGCGCTTGTAGCGACAAGCATGCGCTTGTAGCGACAAACTGGGCGCTTGTAGCGACCAGGTTCTGTCTATCCGCGCTTGTAGCGACGGCTCTGCGCTTGTAGCGACCAAGCCAGAACAGCACAACTTAGTTGAGCTGTTCTGGGGGTTCTGGTGCGCGCGGGCATGACTTTTTGCAAATGTTTTCTCCTAATGCTTTTTAGAAACTTTAACCACCATTTTAACTCATCCAAAGGCTTTTAATGATTGAGAAATTAGAGGAGCAAGGAATGCGCAAGGCATGGGAATTACGGGAACAATGGTTATATGGATAGGTAAACCCTTACAGCGGCACATGATGACGATGTGTCGATTCCCTTGATAGGAAAACATGAATCATAGTATGAGTGCAAGGATTTTATGGATAGATTCCTTGCACATGAGTTGTTAACTCTTAGGAATGCAGACGACTTTACTAAGTCAAGAACCTACTTTAGGTATAAGAATCATAGATGTATTCAGTTTAGAATACAAGGATTATAGGTATGTATCTACAATCATAGTCACAGATAAGGTTTTAGTGTTGGTTCTCCAACGATTATAGGTGGCTTATGAGAACGATAAGCCAAGAATCATAAGTTATAGATTATAGTTACAGGAATGTTATATGTTCATGGTAACAGATTATACGTTCATACGTTAAAGTTAAAGAATTAAAGAATTAAAGATTAAAGGCATTGGCGTGCTTGCACGTTTTATAGTGGCGTGTTCATCAGACTCCGGGATTCGCCGGATGGGACTTCTCCGAGAGGGTTGTCCACACGTTTTATAGGGAGTCCGGTGTTAGCCTGATATGATAGGAGTTTCACCGGTTTATAGGGAGACGTATCTCGGGGTTGCTCCACCCGGGTGCCCTCCGTAAAATTGAACTCAGATTAATTGTTTGTTCAACGCTAACAGCTAACATAAAACTGCTATCGAACTGTGTATATGTTTTATGTTTTATAGTTATAGTCAAAGTTACAGTTACAGTTATAGTCGCAGGAAACTCATAGTTATAGTTATAGACAGTTATCAGAAAGTGATCCTAGGTTTCCCCTCGATCACTAAGTTAAAGTTATAGGCAGATTACAGTTATGGTTATAGATAGTCACAGCAAAGGCTATAGGCAGTTCAAGTTATAGTTACAGGAGGACTTATAGTTATAGGCTGATAAAAGACTTGGCGATCATAGGAAATCCCCAAGATTGCCAAGGTAGGCATGGCGACCCTAGGTTCCCTGTGGTTGCCAACAGTAGGTTGGGCTGGAGCTCACTGAGACATTATGTCTCATCCCATTCCTTCTGGTGCAGGTTTGCAGGCATGTCAGAGGTTCGTGATAAAGTTCTTCATAGAGATGCTGGATGGAGTGCGTTTGCTCGTTGTGTACCAGCCAGAAGCTTAATGGATTTATGTAAAAGTATTGTAACGGTTTTGGATTATTGTACAAACGAGTAAACATGTATTTATTCTGTTGTGATGTAGTATTATTATTGAAATTTTTAAATGTATCCAGTATCAGTTTAACGCACATGCTAATATACTAGTTAAAATTAGTATGGGTGTTACACTTCCCCTCTACTCACACGCCTCCTCTCCCTCTCCAACAATCCATCAATTCTTAATCCAAACTCTTGTAAGAAGTTATTTCAAGCAAGCTTGGTTTAGAAGCTAGAACAAGAGAAGATAAAAGAAAGGAAACAAGGAACAATCAAGATAAGTAGTGGTATTAAGCAAGGGTTTTGGAAACCAGAACTTAGCAAGCTCCAGCTGAGGTTTAAGGTGAGCTCCACAGGGTTTTAGAACCCGCTTGAGTAAGTTTGAGAGTATTTTACAATTTGAGCTAAGTTTAGAAATTTTACCCTAATCTCATATGCTTGCCAATTCCTTGAATAATCATGTTTTAAACTATTAATTTGTATTAGAAATTCATTCCTTATACTGTTGGAAGGCCTGGGTATGATTAGATATGTCAAAATGGTGGAAAAATCACAATTTTAACAGGTTTTGAACTGTCATTTTCGCCCGGCGAACTCGGGGCGAGAAAACGGCGATTTCCAGCATTTTTCCCTGCCCTGTTTCGCCAACCTTTCGCCAAGCTTTCTCTCGGCGAAATCAGACATTTCGCCAACCTTTAGCTCAGCGAAATCAGGCAGACAGCTCAGGTCTGTTCTGGTTCGTTCTGGGTGCTGTAAACGCGTTCGGCGAGACTTTTAATATCCGTTTTCAATGAGAACTTTAATTTCTAAGAAAAACACCATTATTGACATATCCGGAAGGTAGTTTCAACATTTAGGGAATGGATGGATTAAGGATTGGACAAAGCATTAGAAATGTAAGAAAAAAGTTTTTTAAGCTATGGAATATTTCCAATAACCGAGCAACGGCTTATGAGAACGATAAGCCTATGACTATAGGTTCAAATGTCAAGTATTAGAAGATTTATCCCTTTAGGGAATGATATAGATTAATATGATCAAGTTCAAGGATTATTAAGATAGTAAGCCGCGGCCTTCGTCGTTCACGCTAGTGGGACACGAATGGTCCATGCAAAAGTAAAGACTCTTATGAAAGAATATTAAGTCGTGACTTTCGTCGTTCACGCTAGTGGGACACGAAAGGTTCATGCATAAGTTAAAACATATTAATTTGCGTCTCTCATCGTTCACGCTAGTGGGACATGGGAGGTATACGCATAAGTTAAGACTATTAAGTCGTGTCTTCTGTTGTTCACGCTAGTGGGACACAGGAGGTTCACGCTAGTGGGACGTGTTATTCCGCAAGGATGACCGCACGATGACAAGAGGAGTCCGGTGTTAGCCTGATATGATAGGAATTTTCACCGGTTAGAAGGGAGATGTACTTCGGGGTTACTCCACCCGGATGCACTCCGTAAAATGAACTCAGATAGTTATTGATTGTTCAACGCTAACTTCTAACTTAAGACATGAGAAGATGAATAAGTTATTTATATATGTATTGAGAAAAATAGGACAACTAGTTCCTAGCGAACCAGAAGTGATCATAAGATATTCCCTCTTGATCACTAAGTACAAGATAAGTTAAGATAGCATATGATGAAATATGATAAAGACATGTAGCGACCTTAGTTTTCCCCTTGGTCGCGAAGTTAGCAAAGAATGACGGCGATCGTAGAAATCCCCAAGATTGCCAAGAGTAGGCACGGCGACCCTAGGTTACCCCCGTGGTTGCCAACAGTTGGTAGGGTAGGAGCTCACTGAGACGTTATGTCTCATCCCTTTCCTTCTGGTGCAGGTTCTTCGCAGGTAGCACGACGTAAAGGTAAAGAGAAAGCTATGGATTGATCGTGCTGCTTTTGTTATATAGCTATTTTGATGGATTCATGCCTTAATCCCTTGTTGGCTTGTGTATATATGAATTGTTATGTGTTAAGTTGTTCTTATGTCATGGAAAAATCCATTCCCATAAGTTGTTTGATGATTGGGTATGTTTGGGTTAGCCTAGGAAGTGAAATTATGAATGCTGCTGAAGCCAAAATCGTGCTCCGATTTATGGGCATCGTGCTACGATTTTATGTCCTGTTTTTCAAGGAAGTTTCGCATAAAATCGTGCTCCGATTTTCACAAATCGTGCTACGATTTTCACCTCCTCCAGCATAATTTTTCGTGAGTTTTGGCTTGGAAATAGGGAAGGATAAGGGATAGGCATGGCATTAGGAGATGTATACTTGTACTCCTAAGTTATATAGATATGTTTAGGGATTGGAAATGGGATTATTTATTTGTAAGTGAAGTCCCTACATTCCCATAACTATGTGCAAACTTAAGAACAATGAGAGTATGAATGAACTGTCAATCATAGTTATAGCCAAGTTTATAGCGTTGGATTTCCAACAATCATAGGTGACTCATGAGAACGATGAGCCTAGAATCATAGGATTTATGTCATAGGAATGCTATACGTTCATAGTATTGATTATATGATTATATGTCAAAGTTAAAGAATGAAAGAAATATTCAAAGATATTGGCGTGCTTGCATGTTTCACAGTCATAGGGCGTGTTCATCAGACTCCGGGTTTCGCCGGATGGGACTTCTCCGAGAGGGTTGTCCACACGTTTCATAGGGAGTCCGGTGTTAGCCTGATATGATAGGAATTTCACCGGTTTATAGGGAGACGTATCTCGGGGTTGCTCCACCCGGGGTGCCCTCCGTAAAATGAACTCAGATAATTGTTTGTTCAACGCTAACAGCTAACATAAAACTGCTATCGAACTGTTTATATGTTTTATGTTTTAGAGTTATAGTCAAAGTTACAGTTACAGTTATAGTCACAGGAAACATACAGTTATAGTTATAGACAGTTATCAGAAAGTGATCCTAGGTCTTTCCCTCGATCACTAAGTCATAGATACAAACATGAACACAATTATAGATTTAGACGATTACAGTTATAGTCATAGGTCGTTATGGCAATGGTTATAGATAGTTACAGCAAGGTTATAGGCAGTTTAAGTTATGGTTACAGGAGGACTTAAAGTTACAGGTAGATTATAAGACTTGGCGATTCTAGAATTCCCCTAAATTGCCAAGGTAGGCATGGCGACCCTAGGTTCCCTGTGGTTGCCAAACAGTAGGTTGGGTAGAGCTCACTGAGACATTATGTCTCATCCCATTCCTTCTGGTGCAGGTTTACAGGTTAGTCAGAGGTTCGTGACGAAGATCTTCATAGAGGTACTGGATGGAGTGCGTTTGCTCGTTGTGTACCAGCTCAGAGGTTTAATGGACATTTGTAAAAGTATTGTAATAGTATTGGATTATTGTACAAACGAGTAAACATGTATTTATTCTGTTGTGATGTAATATTATTATTGAAATTTTTAAATGTATCCAGTATCAGTTTAACGCACATGCTATCATACTAGTTAAAGTTAGTATGGGTGTTACAATTGGTATCAGAGCAGGTCGATTCAGACCGTGCCATGGGTCATTTAAGATTCAATAAAAGTAGTGGAATCATTGGGTTCCGGATATTGTTCTAAAGGTCACATCTAGTTGAGCCTGATCAACTCAGTCTAGTATATGGCAGTTAGGACAAATATCCGAGAGCTGAATGTGACCAAGGAGGAAAGAAGTGTACGAAGGGTGAAGGTTCAGACGTCAGATTTTTAAGACGGAAATTGGCAAAGTGTTTAAGGTCAAAGGATGGTTTCTAACAGTGAAGCAACTGAGCCAGTTAATGGCAAAGTCTCAGAATTATAAGAGGTATTTAAGAGTAAGGTCAAGTACCTTGGTTAGTTGGACGCATCATTGAGCGATGCATTCTCCGAGGAGATGTGTAGAGTAAAGGATTATAGAATACTTCGAAGAATGATTTGGAATCCTAACGGGAACCGTAATTTGGAAAGTTAAAGTTAAGGGTTGATTAGAGTTTTAATTCCGGCTTCAGATGCAAAGGATTGTGATACCAAACCCAGCGACTTAGAACAAAGAATGAACAGTTAATTATTGAAAACTCTGGGCTTCCAGTGAGGATATAGTGTGTAAGGTGGAAGGACTTGCGCACTTAAAATGGACGAGATTTAAATATCTGATAGGTAAGAGACTCATTTATGGATTAAGCGAATTAATGAACAGATGGAACAGGTTACCTTCCTTTATTGCAGGTCATCAAGATACCTTGTATGAGGAACGCGAGTTTAGCAACAAGTGAAGGAAACCCCGGTAAGGGTATGAAGTAAAGGTTGAATTTTACGTTGTCGGATTATAGTAGACCGCTTTCGAGGATTAAACAGGAATTAGCTAAGAACTATTTTGAGGCTCTGGCAACAGGAAGAACATCACTTATATATATAAGTTACAGTTAAAGTATGGTTGAAGTTAAGAAGTTCTATATTCTCTTGATGGGCTCCTTGCATACGTATTCGGGTAAGCCGACAAAGATCACACTATGTTGGTATGTGTTAAGATGGTAGAAAATACCTATTTTGGATTGTTCGAAACCAAGAAGAGGGCAACGGTCGAGAAGATAGATGGACTATTATTCAGATAACAAGATTAAAACGGGAATTGTGAATACAGTAATAAGTTATAGGAAGGATCCAATGGAAAATGTTAAGTATTGAAGCTTACAGATTTATTAATCGGGTACTCGAAGAGGAGCATCATTGGGCTCGTATTCATTGTTAAAGACTGTCTACAGGGTTCGGAGTGTTTCGTGAAAGTAAGAATTTTGTTTATGTTCGAAAGGAAACGCAAAGTCAAGCGTCGAGCAATCAGTAAGTTAAACAGGTGGATTAAACCACAAGAGAAATTATAAGATAAGATGGTCATGGGTGGTAACTACAAAGTTATAAAGTTAAAAGATTGGCCAAAGAGATTTTAGATGGTAATAGTGGTGTATTACTTCTATCCCAAGGTTAATTGTTTAAATCAGAGTTGCGCAGCGGAGAAGTAATCCAATTATGAGTTAATAGACAAATTAAAGCTGAAGTTTAGAAAAAAGGATGTTTGTGAAGTCCTTGTCAGAGGAACTATAGGAAAGGTATTCAGAGATTAAATCTCAAGTTACAGAATATGTGTAAGTAATGATGACTTGAACGTATCATCAGTTCTAACAGGGAATTTTAATAGATAAGTCGAGGAATGTATCAGACCCCGAAACTCATGAGATAAGAGAATCGAAGCAGGTTGATAACTTTAAAGGATGTAATTATAGCACGCGAAGGAGGCCACATTTCATACGGTGATTTAGCTGTTTAGCTCAGTAACTTAAAGTTAATTTGAGTAGTAAGTTTAATCAAAGAGGAATTATGCCGTGGCATACAGTTATTCCGCATCGTATCCGCGTTATGCTAGCATGTCGCATGTAACAGGCATGTAACAGGTTATGATTAGTATTATGTATACTGATCAGGCAGAGTTTATGCTACTTAGACAGTAGTGTAACATATTTTTTTATAGTCGTGTGATATGCATCGGTAACTGTGGTACGTAGTCGGTAATGTTTTAACAGGAAAGTTTTAAGCAGAACAAGTTTGTTGTTAGTGAACAAGCCTCAGTTGTGGAATTCAGAAATTCTTGAACTTAATGTTAATGGTTAAAGAAAGGGAATGTTTTACACAGATCAGAAGAGTACTCATAGTTTATAGTAAAAGGCTACGTGAATTGAGGTTATGAATTAAAGGATTCAGAGTTTAAGAGTGCTATTTTGATAGCGAACAGAATAGAGTTTTCTTTTCGAAAACGGAGAATGTCCTTGGACAAAATAAGTTATAACGCCAACGGAATATAACCATAATTTATGTTATGGGATTGTGTATGTTCAAAGAATACAAGTATGAATCAAAAGTTAAGAGAGTGACCTTGGTTGACGTGGTTTTGTCTCAAGTATAAGTTGATTAAGTATGGTGTCCCATTAGTTGGACAATGACGATGCGGCGTACTGTGTACCCGATAGGAGTGTACACGTACTCGATCATGTATAGAAGCGATGTGCTATGGATAATATTATATGATGGTATGAGAGACGGCTTATGCTACACGTCACTTGTACTAAACTTTCATAAGTTGAAATTATTGGTAAAGCAAGTATTAATTCCCATGAGTAAGGAATATCTTAATTGAAGTAAGATTGTCAGAATCATAGGAAGAAGAAAGCCCTAAGACCTTTAGCTACGTGTTAACGTTGATTAATTAAATTGGAGCAGGAGTGGCTCATAAGATTTCTCGAGCTTTAAGGATTACTGCAGTGGGAATGGTCAATGAAAGAAGAACTGATAGAATTCAGTAAAGGAAATCTAAGACTTAATAATTTTTACATTGGATTTACAAGAAATATGTCAGATAGGAAGGAATTTGTACCAAAGGTACGGCCACCTCCTTGTAATTGAATCGTGAAAGTACTTGCAACGGACTTTATTTCCGTTTGAGAATGTTTGATATCAGATGCTTTGCAGTGCAAGACTAGTCTATATGAAGAATGATACGAATGTAACAGTAACAGGTCGTCTTGCGAGACGAAAGTTAAAGACAAAAGTTCTTTGAACTAAACGTAATGTAATAGATCCCTCGGAAAGTTGGAATAATTGAGGAAAAAACAGAATGACACGACGACTTCAGGTTAATATGGATACGTTGGTTCAGATAACCATACGCCTTAACAGATAATAGTTATGTAATATACGTTAGACCTTTCGGCAGGAAAGAGATTGTCTTATGTTTTGATGTACAGTGATGGGAATCATGGCTAAAGAACAAGTATTAACCAATATGGTTTAATCGAGACGCGTGACTAATCTACATGTCAGACATTAGAGTTGCCATGGAATTCCAATGAGCATAAAGAATTGGAAACTTTAATAGTAGAGAAAGAGGTAGAAAGGATTTATCTTTTCAGGATCTTCGAAGGATTTTCTAAATTTCGAGGACGAAATTTCTTTTAAGGGGGGTAGAGTGTAATATCCCGCTTAACACTTGGATATTTATCAGTATTGAGACGATGCATCAGAGATAATTTAAATGGACGCAATGGCAAGGTTGTAATTAAGAGCAGTGGCATAGTTGTAATTTAAGGGCATTTGAGCATTTGGATAAATATGAAAATTTATGAGTTTTCTACTCATTTTTCCTCACACAAAAATCTGGTTTTTGCTCTCCTTTTCTCCCTCAATTTTCGCCCCTCCCATCTTCATCTTCTTCATCATCAAATCACCACCCTTTAAAGAATCAAACTCCTACCTAAATTCTTGTGTTGCAAGCATGGTTTTTGGGAAGATTGAAGCAAGAGATGAGCTAGGGTTTGGTGAAGAAGATTAGCAAAGAAGAAGCTATCTAGCTAAGGTTTTGGAATGAAGTTATCAAGCCTTGATCAGATGTTTGAGGTGAGCTCTTAGAGGGTTTTAGAACCCCACTTTGTTTAAGCTTGAAAGTCATAGTATTAAGAGCTATTTTGATGGATTCATGCCTTAATCCCTTGTTGGCTTGTGTATATATGAATTGTTATGTGTTAAGTTGTTCTTATGTCATGGAAAAATCCATTCCCATAAGTTGTTTGATGATTGGGTATGTTTGGGTTAGCCTAGGAAGTGAAATTATGAGTGCTGCTGAAGCCAAAATCGTGCTCCGATTTATGGGCATCGTGCTACGATTTTATGTCCTGTTTTTCAAGGAAGTTTCGCATAAAATCGTGCTCCGATTTTCACAAATCGTGCTACGATTTTCACCTCCTCCAGCATAATTTTTCGTGAGTTTTGGCTTGGAAATAGGGAAGGATAAGGGATAGGCATGGCATTAGGAGATGTATACTTGTACTCCTAAGTTATATAGATATGTTTAGGGATTGGAAATGGGATTATTTATTTGTAAGTGAAGTCCCTACATTCCCATAACTATGTGCAAACTTAAGAACAATGAGAGTATGAATGAACTGTCAATCATAGTTATAGCCAAGTTTATAGCGTTGGATTTCCAACAATCATAGGTGACTCATGAGAACGATGAGCCTAGAATCATAGGATTTATGTCATAGGAATGCTATACGTTCATAGTATTGATTATATGATTATATGTCAAAGTTAAAGAATTAAAGAAATATTCAAAGATATTGGCGTGCTTGCACGTTTCACAGTCATAGGGCGTGTTCATCAGACTCCGGGTTTTGCCGGATGGGACTTCTCCGAGAGGGTTGTCCACACGTTTCATAGGGAGTCCGGTGTTAGCCTGATATGATAGGAATTTCACCGGTTTATAGGGAGACGTATCTCGGGGTTGCTCCACCCGGGGTGCCCTCCGTAAAATGAACTCAGATAATTGTTTGTTCAACGCTAACAGCTAACATAAAACTGCTATCGAACTGTTTATATGTTTTATGTTTTAGAGTTATAGTCAAAGTTACAGTTACAGTTATAGTCACAGGAAACATACAGTTATAGTTATAGACAGTTATCAGAAAGTGATCCTAGGTCTTTCCCTCGATCACTAAGTCATAGATACAAACATGAACACAATTATAGATTTAGACGATTACAGTTATAGTCATAGGTCGTTATGGCAATGGTTATAGATAGTTACAGCAAGGTTATAGGCAGTTTAAGTTATGGTTACAGGAGGACTTAAAGTTACAGGTAGATTATAAGACTTGGCGATTCTAGAATTCCCCTAAATTGCCAAGGTAGGCATGGCGACCCTAGGTTCCCTGTGGTTGCCAAACAGTAGGTTGGGTAGAGCTCACTGAGACATTATGTCTCATCCCATTCCTTCTGGTGCAGGTTTACAGGTTAGTCAGAGGTTCGTGACGAAGATCTTCATAGAGGTACTGGATGGAGTGCGTTTGCTCGTTGTGTACCAGCTCAGAGGTTTAATGGACATTTGTAAAAGTATTGTAATAGTATTGGATTATTGTACAAACGAGTAAACATGTATTTATTCTGTTGTGATGTAATATTATTATTGAAATTTTTAAATGTATCCAGTATCAGTTGGTGTTACACATAACTTATTAATCTATCTTTAATTTTCGAATTATCCCAAATAGCTTTTCTGTACCTTTTCATGGTGATTTCATTGGTTTCTCTTTCTCTTTCTTTTCTGTTCTGTTTTATTTTCTTCAACATAGATGAGATGAGACAATTTCTATCTTCTTCTTAATGTTAGACACGTGTGATTTCTTATTTCTAGGTTGTTATAAGATCATTTATGTGTATTAGTAAAGAATTGATCTTCTCATTACTGTTGGACACATAGGCAGAAGTTCAATGGGGATTGCAGATTTGGACAGAGGTTCCGAGTTAATATTCCCAGAAAATTGAAACACAGTTTCTTATTTTGGTAGTTGAGAAAGAGGATGGGGAAGTTGATTGAAATTTCATTATTGTACTCTTAGAATTTTTAAGTTAGTGATTAAAGCGATGTGGCGCAAACATAAATTAGTTTCAACTGAACCTTTGACTTCTTGCTGTATCTCTCCTCCACTCCTTCATCTACACAAAACGATTATGTGATGATAATTTTGTTTATAAATTTCATGCAGAATGGTATTGCTCGGCACAAACTGCATAATCCATGGGCGACATATTAAAGGTTTATATTGGTGAAATCAAAGGGGTTCACTTGGGGAAAGAGATGGAGATGTTTTAAATAGGATATGAACTCACACGTTAATGGTATTGCCCCTAACTTGAATGCATGAAAAAAGACTCATTATTTACTACACATTGGCATCAGAACTCACACAATAAACGGATTTACTTCATCAAACTCAACATCTATAAATAGGATATGTCTCGTCATTATTAAGTTGATCTTATCGACTAAATATTTTATTTAAGTTTTTAATATTTTATGTGGTATAAATATCTCTACAAACTACCCATTATATTTTTCCCTAAAAAAATCATTTTATTTTAAAATTTTCTACTCATGTTAAATATTTTTTCTACCAAAAATATCTCAACAAACTACACCAAATCTAAATCACCTACACATTTTAAGACACTAACTTTGGATCCAAATTTTTAAATAGGATTTTTTTTATTAAAATTTGGATTTAATTAGATATCATTTCTTTATCTTTTAGCATCATAATTGGATTCAAATTTTAACTATAAAATAATTTGATTCAATCAATTTAATTTAATTTTTTTAAACATTACTTTATACGTTTTCAATTTATTCTGCACATGTTTTTTAATTTAAAAACTGATTTTTTATGTAGTATAAATAGTTCAACAAACTAAATATCTAAATTATCATTATAAACTCTAAGTACTCTTATCATTACTTCCACGTTTGTATCAATTAATTGAGAGTACGTAAAATATCAATGTATTTTATCAACAAATGTCATACTTTTATTTTTTGTCATCCTTAATAACTTCTACTATTATTGTTAATTTTTTTTGGAAGGTCTATTATTTTTGTGTGTTTGAACCAGCTATAATTTAAGTGCAACTGTAGAGACTAATCCCTCGAACCGAATATGACCACAATGGTTGGCAAAGCTCTCCTTAAGAGATTTAACAATGATGCATTCTCCTAGGGTTGGAATTGAACTCATAACCCATGACCTCTGGTCAACCATAATATATTAATTATCATTCCATCCAAATGCTTTTGAGTGATAAGATTATTATTATTATTATTATTATTATTATTATTATTATTATTATTATTATTATTATTATTATTATTATTATTATTATTATTACTACTACTACTACTACTACTACTACTACTACTACTACTACTACTACTACTACTATTATTATTATTATTATTATTATTATTATTATTATTATTATTATTATTATTATTAAAACTGATTACACACACACACACACATATATATACAAAGTTTTGTTATTTTTAATTATAATCCTACATTATAATTCTAATTATTTATATATTTCTCAATTTTATCGTTCATTAAACTTTAGTTTAAATTATATAAAACTCAACATAGATTTTTATCAAATTTAAAAGATAATTGTCATTGATTGTTGACTCAGTTGGTAATGAGTTGACTCATGCACGTAGTCGTGGTTAAATTGTCGTTGTCGATGTGAAGACATCTTTGGTGGGTGATCTGTAATTATTTCGATAAACGGTCTTTGAGCTTGGGGCTTTGACCCTGGTGAGTATCGAAGCTCACCTAAATTTTTTGTAACCAATTTTTTTAATTGATAATTCATTTTTTGAATAATAAATTGGTTGAGAAAATTTTAAATAATTATTGGATTAAAATTAAATTTTTTAATTTAATAAAATTTATATTATAAGAAATAATTTTTTTCTTTTTTTGAACAAGCAAAAATGGGATATATATTAATAGATGAGGAGTCTCTAATTTAGCACAAGGTGTGCCAACCCAGAGCTCCACCAAAAGTCAAATACACAGTTCACCTCAGTAACCAAGAGGCGGTTAGCCGATGGCCATACAAACAAAGGGGCTCGACCACCAACAATGAGAATTATTACGAACATTAATATTACAAGTTTTCACCCACCAAAAAGTATGAACCTTTACTTTATCTAATAGTTGGTAGATGGTACTCTCCTGATTGTTGAAAAGTCGGTTGTTTCTTTCCGTCCAAATGACCCACACGGTACAAAGCCACAGGAGCTGCAAAAAAGAACGACTAGATCGCAAACCACCGGCTAAATAAACAAACTGAATAAAATGATCCTTAACATTGAGCGGATCAACCGAGGAAACACCAATCCAGCCCCGAACCAGACTCCATAAAGGGCCAAAACACGAACAATGAAGAAATAAATGCTCAGCTGATTCGTTGCCCCCACACCCAGTCACGCAAGATTGATCTTCAAAAGAAATTATACCACGAGCCAACAGATTATCTTTAGATGGCAAGCGATTTTGAACCAACCGCCAAGCCAAGATAGACACCTTCAAGGGTACCTGTTTGTGCCAAGTAAGATCCAAAACATCGTCAACCGGAATAGACTCCTGTTTAGAGAGCATCTGGTACACACCACGAACGGAATACCCCCCACCAGAGTCAAGCTTCCACCTCCACTGATCAGGAACATTAGGCTGCAAAGAAATGTCAAGCAATAAAACCCTAAGCTCTGCTAACAGCTCCTCCTCCCACCCCCACAACCGCCTACGCCACCGCCAAGCCTCCCCTGCTACCCCCCACCCTAGGTCACACATATCTTCCACCGATATCGACTTGTTAATAGCTAAGTCAAAAAGACGGCCAAACCTCTCACATAACGGAACCCCACCAAGCCACGGGTCAGTCCAAAAAAACGACATAGAACCACATAAAAAATTGTCACAAGCCAGCAACTTAGTTTCCTGCAAACACAAAATGAAAGGACACTTCTCACCCACCAACTTCCGAATCTCCTTCCTCTTCTCCAACCCTCCCAACCCCCGTACATTCCAAGAAATAATCCGCATCCCCCACCCGCACACCCTACACCAACGGCCTCAGCGCCCTAACTGCTCCCACCAACAGCCCCCGGTCCCATCCCCTCCTTCCCAACCGGCAACAACCTCTTCCCTCTCCCCGTCCCCGAAAGCACACTGAACATATTCGACTTGTCTCCCGAAAATTGAACACCGATAGATGTACCTATGCCCCGAATATCCTCCTCCGCCACCCTCTCATTACCATGCATGATAACCCAATTATTCCAGTCATTATTGACAGAAACTGAAGAAGAAGAATCAGTTGTTGCACCTTGAGAGTCCAAAACTGCTGATGAGTTAACTAAAGTTTTAGCACGCCTCTCCCGCACTTTCTGATTTAAAATTTTCAACACCTTGCGATCCTTGCTTGGTAATCTGGCGACTTTCTTGAGAGACAAGATGGAATGTTTCAAAAACCCGCCCGGGTGTCTTCTTCTTTTAGCATCACCGGAGTCAGATAAAACTTTAACTTCTGACTGCAACTTTTTCTTGTACTTCTTCTTAGATGAAAAAATCAGCCCCGCGTCTCCATGATTATGATCATTCAGCCATTCCATACTCCACGGCCCAGATACAACAGAACGGGCCTTGATAGGGGGCAAGACAGAGTACGCTTACATCTCGTCTGTTTGGGAACAGAAGGATTAGAAGGTGCAGAAACAGAACCAGAATCGCCACATAAATTAGCCGAGGTATCCGAACCAAGAATAGCAGGAGGCACATGAGAGGCAGTGCCCTCCCCATCCTTACATGCTGCCTGTTCCTCACGAACACAAGGTTTAGAGATAACATCCGGCCGAGACACTGGAAGCCTCTCCTCCTCCTCCAACTCATCGACGAACTCTTTTACCAAGTCATCACCAATATTATTAAGATCCGGATCAGTAGGAGTCTCAAACAAGTCAGCCTGAGATACCTCGGAAACACTATCTGCTTCAAACAAGCAAGCATCCTCTCCGATATTGAAGCCCCACTCTTCCATTATCTTCACCTCAACCAATAAACAGTCAATCAAAAGGTTATCAACAACATTGACAACATCCAAAGAAGCGGTAGCTATCAGCACACGTGCGTAATCAAATCGTTCCTTATCCAGTGTACAACTATCCAATCTCAAGAAGCGACCGCAGTTCATGGTGCAAAGCTTAAAAAATTTCTCATTCCACGCATGGAGTGGAACACCGTAAATACGCAACCAAGCTCCCCGCTGAAAGGTCACCACTTGTTTGTCCCAGCGCACAAAATTAGAAAAGATATGCCAAAAAAAGTCACTTGCCGCCTCAATCATAGACATGACATCCAAGTCTTGCTTGCTATGCACGAACACTTTATCATCTCCCAACGGGATAATTTCTAACTCTTGGAAACCCGCGTCTACAACTCTGTTTTGGATCACTGGAATAGCTTCTCCATTCACCACAGTAGCTACTACACCCTTTCTAGGCCATTGCAAATCATCCTCGACTGATTGATACATGCGAACCAATTGCTTTCTTTGCGAAACCTTCTCCTTAGCCTGCGGAACAACGGGTGCAACGCACTCCGTGGCCCCCCGCGTCCCCGAAACAGCGGGATTACCCCTTCCTTGATTCCCATTGAGCCGCACCACCACCTCCCCGACCCTCACACCCTCCCCGTTGTCAGCCTCCTCCCTCACCAAAGCATCATCTCCACCACCGTCCGCCACCAGCTCCGCACAAACTATTTTTTCTCCCTCCCCTTCCAGAGTGACTCCACACGTCCCATTCCTCGACAAATATTCGCCCTCGCCGTCGCCAATATTCCGGCACGACACAGCCTCCAACTGCGTTCCATTATCTCCCTCGCCAACCCGAAACCCCTTCCTCCCCATCCTCACGTCACTCTCCCTCACCCTCTCCCCCGGAGAAGACCGATCGAACCTAGCCACCTTAGCCCACAGACGCAAATGTCCAAAATAAATTCCGTTCAGCGCGCGCAAGAGTTTGTCAACATCTCTAACATTTGAGAATCGAACAAAACCGTAGGCTTCACCATACTTATTACGCTTTCTTGCCAAGAACACATGTTCAAGGATCCCACAAACCTCAAAAGCCTTTTTCAAATAAAAATGTGAAACGGCATCCTGAATATTCGTAAAATAAAATGTAACGTACCGTTTCAAATTAGAAAGAGAAGACTCCTCCCTGCCAGCACCATCCATAACGCACGGCTGCCCCAAGGAACCGATTGCACCGTCGCGCTCCCCCTTAATCCGTGGGAAAAAAACACGATCCTTGCCATCACCAGTCCTCGCCCTCACGTGATTGTTATGCCTAAAAGCCTCGCCACCGTCGCGCGCCCACCTCGCAAGAGAGAACCGTCGTCGTGAAGGAGATCGCCATCGCCGCCCAGCAGCAATGCCGTGAGAATTAAAAGGCCGCGCCCCTTCATGTGAATGCAGCCCAAAACCACCAGACCGAGATCGCCCGCGGTTATCAAGAAAACGTGAGCCAACCCTTACCCTAGACCGCCCTGAATTGGAAGAAGAGACCAATCTTCCCGCGAACCGCAATTCCTCCCGCTGTCTGTCCTGTTCAAACGAATCTTGTCGTTGCTCTTTCCACCTCCGCTGTCTCACATCAATCCAATCTCCCCCATCCCCCCCCCGTTTGTGGCACCCTGCTTGGAACCCTTCCCCCCCTTGAAATCCTCACTGCCGGCGAAAAAGAACACCGACGTGGTTGTCGTCGGCGGAGCCGGGAACCCCCACTTCTCTCTCTCACCCTACCTCTCTCTCACGAGCTCTCCATTTCTCAGCAAATTGATTCACGAACACACACGATCACAAAAATTGAAATTGCCTCAATAATTGGAATCGCATAATCGCTACTGGAACATATCGCTACTGGAATCGCTAATTCATTGAAAAAATTCTATTAATTTTTTTCTTACATGTGCTCATTCCATTTTTTATTTGCTACTACCCATTTTTTTTCATTCTAAACACATTCTCAAATAATATTTCAACTTACACAACTAGGATTTATTTATTTTATATTTTAGGTAGATGTTAATATTTCATTTAACAAATTGTGGGAGTAACCGTTTTCTTTAATTATTTATGAAATAGTTGAATTTCTAATGAATATTATAATATTTTTTTAAACTTAGTATTTGGTTCAAGGAACCTCTAATCCGAATCGAATATTCTACATATAACACAAACAATATTAATATATGTAACCCGGGCAACGCGGGGAAAATATGCTAGTTCATAATAAAGGCAAGCATGACTCGACCCAAAAGCCAACTGCAAGACATTCTTTTGATCTCGTCCACGAAATTCGTCACCTTAGAAGATATTCCGTTAATTTTTTGTGAGTGAATAGGCAAAAACCCTTGAAATTGTAACTTTCGTCAAAAACTCTCCTGACATTTAAGAAACTTCAAAAACCCCCTTAAAATTGTCAAACGTTAGTAAATAATAACCCCCTCCATTTGTTTTGGATGTTAAACCCTATGACGTGGCAGTTAACTGATCATGTGACACCTCCACGTGGACTAAACCTTATGTCACGTCACATGGGGGTAAATGACTATTTTTTTTGCTCTCTTCATCTTCTTCCTTCCTCTTCTTCATCATCTTCAACATCACCTTCATCAATATTCATAAAAAATCCAGAACTTTTTTTAGTGCTTGTTCACATTCCAGAAAGTTGCAGTTAGTGCTTGTTCACATTCCTAAAAGTTGTAGTTTGTGACTGTTATTTTCAGTTATTTCTTACTAAGTATATATAGGAATTCTGTATAGGAAATAGGGGACACAAATCATTTACAGAAACCTTAACACTCAAGCTATCCATATTACAGCGAGAAATGAGTTTTAGGAAAATGTATGTATGAATGATTTGATGTACAAGTTTTCTTCATTTATTCAATCAAATGTTTTTCTTTAAATTTTTCTATTTTTATTTTTGATCTGAATCATTAAATTTAATAGGCCCATTAGTTGTTATTCTAGACTCTCTGTATATTGTATCATTCATTACGCCTTCAACATTGTTTTTGTCCTCAGAAAAAGGAAGTTTCATAGTAAATAAACAACATACATAAAATAATCATTCAACGTTATCCCCCGGCATCTACTTCATGTCGCTAATCTTAGAGAGTGATATATACAATTATTATATTATTGTGTGATTGAATGGTTCACACGGATAAAGGAAGAAATTCTATCAAATTTCACATTTGTCAAAGTTTGAATTCTAATTTTTATGTTCAGTGATAGAGAGTTTGTTTTTTAATTATATTTTAACAGACTTGCAATTTTTATATATACTCTGTTATATAGTCACATATTACAGACACCAACAATAACATACACGTAGTCATCCCTATTCTATACTCTCAAATACTCCTATTTTCTACTAATTTGTTATCAATTATCATGGCTATGCGATCACCATCCTCTTTCTCTTCAATTTCCTATGGATTCAAATACCAAGCATTCCTAAGTTTCAGAGGAAGTGACACTCGGTACGGTTTCACCGGAAATCTCTACAAGGCTCTTACTGACAAGGGAATCCACACCTTCATTGATGATCGTGAACTTCAAAGAGGGAATGAAATCAAACCATCACTCGACAATGCCATTGAAGATTCTAGGATTTTTATTCCTGTGTTTTCTGCCAACTATGCCTCTTCTTCATTTTGTTTAGACGAACTTGTCCACATCATTCACTGCTACAAGACAAAGGGTCGTCTCGTTTTGCCTATTTTCTATGGCGTAGATCCTTCTCACGTGCGACATCATAGAGGCAGTTATGGAGAAGCACTGGCTAAGCATGAAGAGAGGTTCAAAAATAATACAAATAATATGGAAAGGTTGCGAAAATGGAAGATAGCTCTTACACAAGCAGCTAACTTGTCTAGCGACCATCGTCATCATCCTGGGTAGCCTACTTCACTTCAATCTTGTTTTTCCTTCATATAGTATATTTCTTTCATTTTTACACATTTTTTATTTATATTCTTAAAGAGATATTAGTTATTTATATACCAAAACAATTAAAATTGTATGATATAATTGTCAAGATATAGATGTGATTGCTTTTTTATTTTATTGGGCATGAATAGATATGAATACAAGCTTACTGGAAAGATAGCTCTTAACCAGACACAAGAGTCGTCAAGCGACCATTGTAGTCAGGGGTACTCTACTTCACTTGAATCTTGTTTTGCCTTCTTTAATTTATATTCCTAAATCATTCAATCTTGAAGCTTAAATGGGAGACACAATTTATATATTCTTAAACTATAATTAGTTTTTATTACTCAAAACAATTAAAATTATATAATATAACTATCAATAAATGAATGTGATTGTCATGTTGATGTTTGTACTAACTTATCTAGCTGGACATGAACAGATACGAATACGATTTTATTGGAGAGATAGTCAAATACATCTCCAACAAGATCAGTCGTGTGCTCTTAAATGTTGCCAATTACCCTGTTGGATTACAGTCTCGAGTGCAACAAGTGAAATCGCTTCTTGATGATGGAGTTCGTACGGTAGGACTCTATGGTATTGGAGGCTTGGGTAAATCAACACTTGCAAAAGCAATTTATAATTTTATTGCAGATCAATTTGAAGGTGTATATGTTTTCTTCATAATGTCAGAGAGAATTCAGCTCATAATAATTTGAAACATCTCCAGGAGGAGCTCCTATTCAAAACAGTTACATTGAACATTAAGTTAGGGGATGTTAGTGAGGGAATTCCAATCATAAAGGAAAGACTATGTAGAAAGAAGATTCTTTTGATTCTTGATGATGTTGACAAACTGGATCAGCTAGAGGCTTTGGCTGGAGGACTTGATTGGTTCGGTCCTGGAAGCAGAGTCATCATCACCACCCAAAATAAACACTTACTAGCCTGTCATGGGATAGAAAAAACATATGCAAAAGAAGGGATGGGACAGAAGCTCTTGAATTGTTGAGGTGGATGGCTTTTAAAAGCGACAAAGTTCCTTCAGGTTACGAAGACATTTTAAAACGTGCAGTTGAATATGCTTCTGGCCTTCCATTAGTTATAGAAATAGTGGGTAACTTGTTTGGAAAGAACAAAGAAGAATGGAAGTATACATTAGATGGCTATGACAAGATTCCCAATAAAGAGATCCAAAAGATACTTAGAGTGAGCTATGATGCTTTGGAAGAAGAGGAGCAGAGTGTCTTTTTGGACATTGCTTGTTGCTTCAATGGATGTAAATGGGAAGATGCCAAATATATACTAAATTCTCATTATGGCCATGGCATAACACATCATCTAGGAGTGTTGGCTGAAAAATCTCTCATAAACCAATATTATGGTCATGTGACATTATATGACTTGATAAAGGACATGGGTAAAGAAGTCGTCCGACAAGAATCACCTAAAGAGCCTGGAGAACGAAGTAGGTTATGGCGTCAAGAAGATATAGTTCATGTTTTAAAAAAAAAAAACATTGTGAGTAAGATTGATATTTATGTTCAATTTGTTATTTAGTTTTAATACGACTTTGCATTTTTTGGACTTAAATATGACCATCTCATACGAGTATTTTTTCACTTAATTACTTTTAAATTTCTCTATATCTTATTGTTATTGTGGTTAATTCATGTTTTTTTTTTTGTTAAAAGGGAACTAATAAAATTGAAATGATATATATGAATTTCCACTCCATGGAATCCCTAATAGATCAGAAAGGAAAGACCTTCAAGACCTTCAAGAAGATGACAAAACTCAAAACACTTATCATTGAAAATGGCCATTTTTGTAAAGGTCTCAAGTATCTTCCAAGCAGTTTGATAGCATTGAAATGGAAAGGATGTTTATCCAAGTCTCTATCATCTATTATTTTGAACAAGGCAAGTGAAATGAATTCATTTTCTAATTGTATATATTTAGAAACTCACAATGATTTTGTTTACGTCAACAAAAAATAATCACTATAAGAGTATAGTCTTTGATTTTTAGTTTATTTATTGTTTCTTTCTTGTGTTTATGCAGAAGTTCCAAGATATGAAAGTCTTGATATTGGACCATTGTGAATATTTAACACATATACCTGATGTCTCATGTCTTCAAAATTTAGAAAAGTTATCTTTTGAAAATTGTGATAATTTAATTACAATTCACAATTCGAAACTTGAAAGGTTAAGTGCACTTGGGTGCAAGAAGCTCGAACGTTTTCCACCTTTAGGGTTGGTATCTCTTAAAGAATTGACACTCACTTCTTGTAAGAGTCTCAAGAGTTTTCCAGAATTATTATGCAAGATGACAAATTTAAAAGATATTTATGTGTATGATAGTTCCATAGGAGAATTGCCATATTCATTTCAAAATCTCAGTGAACTTTGTGACTTATCATTAAACAAATGTGGAATGGTCAGGTTCCCAAAACATAATGATAAATTGTATTCTATAGTGTTTTCAAATGTGACAGAGCTTAGTCTTGAAAATTGCAACCTCTCAGATGAATGTCTCCCAATACCTCTCAGATGAATGTCTCCCAATATTTCAAAATTCTTCCCGAGTGCCTTAGTGAATGTCACCATCTTGAGCATCTTGATTTGGATGATTGCAAGTCTCTTGAGGAAATTAGAGGGATTCCACCGAATCTTGAATGGCTTTCTGCAAGGAGATGCAAATCATTGAGTTCCACAAGTAGAAGAATGTTAATGAGTCAGGTTTGTTGTTGTTTTATTGCACTAGTATTTGACATCTTTTATAGTATTTCATATATATAATTCATAGTGTAAATATTATTCTTTTGTATGAACAAACAGAAACTACATGAGGCTGGAATCACACACACCTGTTTTTATTTCCCAAACGGAACAGAACAGGGGATTCGTAAAGAATTCCTTTCTTTTGGCACATGGTGGAGATAAGTAGATAGAGGAAGCATCATCACAACAGTGCATGAATCTTCTCTGGTTTATTTTCTTTACTATGTTGTTTATTCCTTTTATCATGTCTTGCTAATTTCCTTTGATTAGGTCTTTTAGATGATTTTAATTCAAGTTGTTTGAATCATGTGATTGTATAAACTCTTTTCAATGCAATTACAATCCTAGTCTTATTCAGAATTATTTGTTCTTAATGCTTTTTGTATACTAATCATATATAAAATGATTTTAAATATCAATTGACTATTGACACTAGCTATTGAATTGGATCTAATAATTCCGGTTAATCTAACCGGTCAATCTAGGGATAGATGATTGTTAGGTTATGACATAAAAATTAACGCTCATATAAAACCTTCAATGGTTACGGACTCACCTAAGGAATTAGGGTGTTGTAATTTGAGAAAAGAGTTCTAAGTCAAGGGATTGATCAAAACTATTTTGTAATTTGTCGTGAGACTAGGAGAATAATTGTAGAGACTAGGTGCAATTTACCAAACAACGAGAATTAATTGATTCGAAAGACCTGATCAATTTTTCTCTGTTATTTTCCAAAACAATTTATTTTTATTTTTATTTTCTATTAAACTCAAATATATGCTCAACATACCCCATATTTGTTAAATCCTTATTAAAACTAAATTGTCGAGTTGAGATTGAAACAATCCCTGTGGAGACGAACTTATAAATTTTATTACTTCGATGCATTTTTAGTACACTTGCTAAAAGTCTATCACTCGCCCACGATGGGTGCTAGCCCAACATGGGTGTTTAACCCTGCATGGGTACTAGCCCAACACGGATACTAGCCCAACATGGGTACTTGATAAGTGCCAAAAATGAGTTAAAAAGCATAGTTAATTTAAGCACTTAAGTAGCTTGTTTTGCAAGTTATCATGGGAAAAGCTCATAATCACTGATCAAATGCCCAATACTGCTTTTACTTCTTTCCCAATCCATTTGTGCAGGAAAATGCAAGCCAGGACATGATTTGAGCAAAGAATCAAGAAGAAAAGAGTCTGATAAACTCGCCCAGCGAGCAGTTGGCGAGTACTTGGCGAGTTCAGGCAGGGATTTTCAGGAGCAGGGGAGCTTGATTTCGCTCAGCGAAATATTTGTCGCTCAGCGAGATCCCAAGGGCGGTTTAATGCTATGGAAGACGTGGCTGAAAACCACTGGCAAAGACAGCAAATCTCGCCGGGCGAGTGAAATCTCGCCGAGCGAGATATCACTTTCAGCTTTTAGTATTTAAGCTTTGTTTCATACTTTTTTGCTAAGAACATTATTATTACAGTGTGTAATATTATTAGGATATAGTTTTAGATAGAAAATAGGGCTAGAAGCTTTGATCTTCATGGAGCAAGAGTGATTGAAGGTGGAATCAACTAAGACTTTGGGAAATCAAGACTTAGGCTTGGATCTTCATCTTTCTTTAAACTTTTGTACAGTTGTCATGAAAATGAACAACTAACTTCCCTTTGTTGGGATTGGAGGTACTTTATCTAGCTTAGATGTAATCTTTGATTATGCAAATATATGATTTTAGCAATTTATGTGATATTGAGTTATTCTTGTTATTCATTATCATGTTTTGATTTAAATGTTATTGACGAATACGTTTGAATCTTTGGTGAGAATAATCTTCTATCAAAATAAGAAATTCTAGACATGGAATTTGGTTTTGATAATCGCATAAAGTGTCGGAACGTAATGCTTTCGGATCGTTTGATAGATTGGGAAATCGTCTATTAAACGATACGATCGATCTCACGACGTCATTTGGACACGAATGACTTTGTCGAGTGATACATGATAATCTCGCTAAAACGCTAGAACTCATATGCATGTTTATTAGATTATTTTCGATGCCCGATTGAGGAACTCTAATCTCAACGCTTTTATTCCCTATTACTTGTCGTTTTATTACCGCTTTTACATTCCACTAGTTTATAAGCAAACAATCGTACAAACCCTTACTCAAAACAATAACGATTGTTGAACGGCTCAAGATAGCGCACCAATCCCTGAGGAGACGATAATTTAAAAATACTTACTTTTGTTATGCTACTAACAGTACTAGCTCCATGTTTCTGTTTTGGGGGCCTTAGTGGGTACTAGCCCAACGAGGGTATTCATAGCCCAACAAGCACGAGTCTTGGGACAAGGCGAAGTGATTAAACTATGTGTCGAAATGGCTCCTTTGAGTAGATTAGATCGCCGCGCCGAAACTAGCCCATCGTGGGCGTGGTGCTTTTTGAAGGTTTAGGTCGAGGGCGTGCCCTAGTGGAATCCGACGGTTGACATGAGGCGACCGTTCGCTCTCGCTGACGTGTTCGCATCGCAACGGCTCTTGGAAATCGTGCCAACTTAAGTGATGTCATCTGCGCGTTTTCCCAGGCTTTGTACTTTGAACTGCTTTTCGGATCTACTTTCCCTGTCCCCTGTTCAGTCTTTGCCTTTTTGTTTCCCTCACTTTCTCCTTTTTCCCCAAAAGCGTATATTTTCCACAAACCGTTAATAGCTTCAGGAATCGTCGCGCTCTTCGAACCCAGATTATTCCTTTTCTTCTTGGTGCTTTCATATGAAACATGTAATCTTATTTCGTATTCGTCCTCTGTACATTAGGTTTTCGTTTTTGTATTTTGGGGTTAGGACATGTGTAATATCCCGCTTAACACTTGGATATTTATCAGTATTGAGACGATGCATCAGAGATAATTTAAATGGACGCAATGGCAAGGTTGTAATTAAGAGCAATGGCATAGTTGTAAAATTGGGGAAATTGGCTTTTGGATAAATATGAAATTGTTGAGCTTTCTACTCATGTTTTCTCACATTTCAAAATTAGAAATTTCTCTCCCTTTTCTCTCCCATTTTCGTCCCACTCACTCACTCATTCATAATCCATCTTTCTTCCTTAAGTCTTGTGATTCAAGCTTCCATCTAGTACTTGTGGAAGTCCTTGCTAGTAATCCTAGTCTTGGGAGAAATTGGAATCAAGAAGAAGTTGAAGAAGCAAAGCAAGAAAAGGACAAGTGAGGAGCTAGGGTTTTGAGGTAAAACTTGGCAAAGATTGGAATCATGTTTAAGGTGAGCTCTTAGAGGGTTTAGAAACCCACTTTGTGTAAGCTTGAAGTTTTGTTATTAAGAGCTATTTTGATAGATTCATGCCTTAATCCCATGTTGGCTTGTAATACATGAATTGTGATGTGTTATCTTGTTCATATGTCATAGAAAAATCCATTCCCATAAGTTAATTGATGATTGGGTATGTTTGGGTTAGCCTAGGAAGTGAAATTATGAGTGCTGCTGAAGCCAAAATCGTGCTCCGATTTATGGGCATCGTGCTACGATTTTATGTCCTGATTTTCATGAAACTTTCGCATAAAATCGTGCTCCGATATTTCCCCATCGTGCTACGATTTTGGCCTCCCTCAGCATTATTTTTCGTGAGCTTTGGCTTGGTAATAGGGAAGGATAAGGGATAGGCATGGCACTAGGAGATGTATACTTGTACTCCTAAGTTATATAGATGTGTTTAGGGATTGGTAATGGGATTATTTATTTGTAAGTGAAGTCCCTATATTCCCATAACTTGTGCAACTTTAGGATAATGAAGTATGAGGGAATTACTCATCATAGTTATAGACAAGTTAATAGAGTTGGATTTCCAACAATTATAGGAGGCTTATGAGAACGATAAGCCAAGGTTATAGATTACAGAATTGTTATAGAATTAAAGTGTCAGATTATATGTTAAAGTTAAAGAATTAAAGATTAAAGATATTGGCTTGTTTACACGTTTTATAGTGGCGTGCTTGCACGTTTTACAGTGGCGTGTTCATCAGACTCCGGGTTTCGCCGGATGGGACTTCTCCGAGAGGGTTGTCCACACGTTTTATAGGGAGTCCGGTGTTAGCCTGATATGATAGGAATTTCACCGGTTTATAGGGAGACGTATCTCGGGGTTGCTCCACCCGGGGTGCCCTCCGTAAAATGAACTCAGATAATTGTTTGTTCAACGCTAACAGCTAACATAAAACTGCTATCGAACTGTTTAGATGTTTTATGTTTTATAGTTATAGTTAAAGTTACAGTTACAGTTATAGTCACAGGAAACATACAGTTATAGTTATAGTCAGTTATCGGAAAGTGATCCTAGGTCTTCCCCTCGATCACTAAGTCATAGATACGGACATGATCACAGTTATGGATTTAGGCTATTATAGTTATAGTCATAGGCCGTTATGGCAATGGTTATAGACAATTACAACAAAGGTTATAGGCAGTTTAAGTTATAGTACAGAAGGATTTATAGTCATAGGCAGTTAAAGACTTGGCGATCCTAGGAAATCCCCAAGATTGCCAAGGTAGGCATGGCGACCCTAGGTTCCCTGTGGTTGCCAACAGTAGGTTGGGTAGAGCTCACTGAGACATTATGTCTCATCCCATTCCTTCTGGTGCAGGTTTACAGGTTAGTCAGAGGTTCGTGGCGAAGATCTTCGTAGAGGTACTGGATGGAGTGCATTTACTCGTAGTGTACCAGCTCAGAAGCTTTACGGACATTTGTATAAGCATTGTATAAATATTGGATTATTTGTACAACGAGTAATATGTATTCTTTCATTTGTGATGTATAAGTTTTATTATTGAAATTTTTAAATGTATCCAGTATCAGTTTAACGCACATGCTAATATACTAGTTAAAGTTAGTATGGGTGTTACAATTGGTATCAGAGCAGGTCGATTCAGACCGTGCTATGGGTCATTTAAGATTCAATAAAAGTAGTGGAATCATTGGGTTCCGGATATTGTTCTAAAGGTCACATCTAGTTGAGCCTGATCAACTCAGTCTAGTATATGACAGTTAGGACAAATATCCGAGAGCTGAATGTGACCAAGGAGGAAAGAAGTGTACGAAGGGTGAAGGTTCAGACGTCAGATTTTTAAGACGGAGATTGGCGAGGTATTTAATGTCAAAGGATGGTTCTCTAACAGTGAAGGGACTGAGCCAGTTAATGGCCAAGTTTCAGGAAATTGAGAATATCTAAGAGTAAGGTCAGGTACCTTGACTAGTTGGACGCATCCTAGAGCGATGCCTTCTCCGAGGAGATGTGTAGAGTAAAGAATTATGGAATACACTAAGAGATGATTTGGAATCTTAAGGGAAACCGTAATTTGGAAAGTTAAAGTGAATTGTACAATTAGAGTTTTATTTCCGGCTGCAGATGCAATGGATTGTGTTACCAAACCCAGCGACTTGGAATAAGGGATGGACAGTTAATTATTGAAAACTCTGGACTTCCAGTAAGGATAAAGAGTGTAAGGATTGAAGGACTTGCGCACTTGGCCGGATGAGATTTTGATATCCGATATGTAATAGACTACCTTCCTTTATTATGGGACACCAGGATGCTTGGTACGAAGAATGCGAGCGTAGCGATAAGTAAACGAAACCCCCGGTGAGGGTATGAAGTAAAGGTTGAATTTTATGTTGTCGGATTATAGCAGACCGCTTTCGAGGATTGAACAGGAAGATTGTCACTAATGTACAAGTTGTAGTTTAAGCTATGGTTAATGTTAAGGAATTCTATGATTTCTTTAATGGGCTCCTTACACAAGTATTCGGGTAAGCCGACAAAGATCGCATTATGTTGGTATGTGTTAAGATGATAGAAAATACATACCTTGGATTGTTCGAAACCATGAAGAGGGCAACGGTCGAGAAGTCAGATGGACTATTATTCAGATAACGAGATAGAATGGAATTGTGAATACAGTAATAAGTTATAGGAAGGATCCAACGGAAAATGTTAAGTGTTGAAGCTTACAGATTTATTAATCGGGTATTCGAAGAGGTGTATCATGTATTTGAATTTACAGAAGAGCCGGAGAAAGTTGAGTTATATCCAGACGGATTATTTTCAGAGAAACCCGAAAAGTAACCAAGAGTTATGTTAGAGTTATGTGGACCTAAGTGTCTTGGAAAAGGTTGTGGATGAGAAATCCCTACGGATAATTACAGGATGAGACTCGATTCATTAATCGAATAAGTATTTGAAAGACAAGAATTTCCGGAAGTCATAGAATGTTTTTAGAAGTTATCACAAGTAAATAATGTATGAACTTAAGTTGTTTTAATAGGAGCATAATTGGGCTTGAATTCATTGTTAAAGATTGTCTACAGGGTTCGGTGTATTTCTTGGAAGTAAGAATTTTGTTTATGTTCGAAAGGAAACGCAAAGTCAAGCGTCGAGCAATCAGTAGGTTGAACAGGTGGATTAAACCACAAGAGAAATTATAAGATAAGATGGTCATGGGTGGTAACTACAAAGTTATAGAGTTAAAAGATTGGCCAAAGAGATTTTAGATGGTAATAGTGGTGTATTACTTCTATCCCAAGACTAATTGTTTAAATCAGAGTTGCGCAGCGGAGAAGTAATCCAATTATGAGTTAATAGACAAATCAAAGCTGAAGTTTAGAGAAAAGGATGTTTGTGAAGTCCTTGTCAGAGGAACTACAGGAAAGGTATTCAGAGATTAAATCTCAAGTTACAGAATATGTGTAAGTAATGATGACTTGAACTTATCATCAGTTCTAACAGGGAATTTTAATAGATAAGTCGAGGAATGAATCAGACCCCGAAACTCATGAGATAAGAGAATCGAAGCAGGTTGATAACTTTAAAGGATGTAATTATAGCACGCGAAGGAGGCCACATTTCAGACGGTGATCTAGCTGTTTAGCTCAGTAACTTAAAGTTAACTTGAATAGTAAGTTTAATCAAGGAGGAATTATGCAGTGGCATGAAGTTATTCCGCATCGTACCCACGTTATGCTAGCATGTTGCATGTAACAAGTTATGATTAGTATTATGTATACTGATCAGGCAGAGTTATGCTACTTAGATAGTAGTGTAACATATTTTATAGTCGTGTGACATGTATCGGTAACCGTGGTACGCAATCGGAAATGTTTTAACAGGAAAGTATTAAGCAGAACAGGTTTGTTGTTATTGAACAAATTTCGGTAGAGGAGTTCAGAAATTCTTAAACTTAATGTTAACAGTTAAAGGAAGGAAATGTTTTACATGGATCAGAAGAGTACTCATAGTTTACAGTAAAAGACTACGTGAATTGAAGTTATGAATTAAAGGATTCAGAGTTTAAGAGTGCTATTTGATAGCGAACAGAATAGAGTTTTCTTTTCGAAAACGGAGAATGTCCTTGGACAAAATAAGTTATAACGCCTACGGAATGTAACCATAACTTACGTTATGGGATTGTGAATGTTTAAAGGATACAAGGATGAATTAAGAGTTAAGAGAGTGACCTTGGTTGACGTGGTTTGTCTCAAGTATAATTTTTTTTATTTAAGTATGATGTCCCAATAGTTGGACAATGACAATGCGGCGTACTGTGTACCCGATAGGAGTGTACACGTACTCGATCATGTATAGAAGCGATGTGCTATGGATAATATTGTATGATAGTATGTGAGACGGCTTATGCTACACGTCACTTGTACTAAACTTTCATAAGTTGAAATTATTGGTAAAGCAAGTATTAATTCCCATGAGTAAGGAATATCTTGATTAAAGTAAGAATGTCAGAATCATAGAAAGAAGAAAACCCTAAGACCTTTAGCTACGTGTTATCATTGATTAATTAAATTGGAGCAGGAGTGGCTCATAAGATTTCTCGAGCTTTAAGGATTACTGCAGTGGGAATGTGAACAATGGTCATGGTTGTGATAATAGTTACATCAGGATGTAAGATAGAAAGGAATTTGTATTAAAGGTACAGCCACCTCCTTGTAATTGAATCGTGAAAGTACTTGCAATGGACTTTATTTCCGTTTGAGAATGTTCAATATCAGATGTCTTTCAATGTAAGAATAAATTTATATGAAGAATGATACGAATGTAACAGTAAAAGGTCGTCGTACGAGGTGTAAGTTAAAGACAAGAGTTCTATGGAAGTGAAGGTAATGTAATAGATCCCTCGGAAAGTTGGAATAATTGAGGAAAATCAGATCGACTCGACGACTTCAGGATAATATGGATATGTTGATTCAGATAACCATACGCCTTAACAGATAATAGTTATGTAATATACGTTAGACCTTTCGGCAGGAAAGAGATTGTCTTATGTTTTGATGTACAGTGATGGGAATCATGGCTAAAGAACAAGTATTAACCAATATGGTTTAATCGAGACGCGTGACTAATCTATATGTCAGACATTAGAGTTGCCATGGAATCCCAATAAGCTAATAGAATTGGAAATTTTCATAGTAGAGGAAGAGGTAGAAAGGATTTATCTTTCAGGATCTCATAAGGATTTTCTAAATTTCGAGGACGAAATTTCTTTTAAGGGGGGTAGAGTGTAATATCCCGCTTAACACTTGGATATTTATCAGTATTGAGACGATGCATCAGAGATAATTTAAATGGACGCAATGGCAAGGTTGTAATTAAGAGCAATGGCATAGTTGTAAAATTGGGGAAATTGGCTTTTGGATAAATATGAAATTGTTGAGCTTTCTACTCATGTTTTCTCACATTTCAAAATTAGAAATTTCTCTCCCTTTTCTCTCCCATTTTCGTCCCACTCACTCACTCATTCATAATCCATCTTTCTTCCTTAAGTCTTGTGATTCAAGCTTCCATCTAGTACTTGTGGAAGTCCTTGCTAGTAATCCTAGTCTTGGGAGAAATTGGAATCAAGAAGAAGTTGAAGAAGCAAAGCAAGAAAAGGACAAGTGAGGAGCTAGGGTTTTGAGGTAAAACTTGGCAAAGATTGGAATCATGTTTAAGGTGAGCTCTTAGAGGGTTTAGAAACCCACTTTGTGTAAGCTTGAAGTTTTGTTATTAAGAGCTATTTTGATAGATTCATGCCTTAATCCCATGTTGGCTTGTAATACATGAATTGTGATGTGTTATCTTGTTCATATGTCATAGAAAAATCCATTCCCATAAGTTAATTGATGATTGGGTATGTTTGGGTTAGCCTAGGAAGTGAAATTATGAGTGCTGCTGAAGCCAAAATCGTGCTCCGATTTATGGGCATCGTGCTACGATTTTATGTCCTGATTTTCATGAAACTTTCGCATAAAATCGTGCTCCGATATTTCCCCATCGTGCTACGATTTTGGCCTCCCTCAGCATTATTTTTCGTGAGCTTTGGCTTGGTAATAGGGAAGGATAAGGGATAGGCATGGCACTAGGAGATGTATACTTGTACTCCTAAGTTATATAGATGTGTTTAGGGATTGGTAATGGGATTATTTATTTGTAAGTGAAGTCCCTATATTCCCATAACTTGTGCAACTTTAGGATAATGAAGTATGAGGGAATTACTCATCATAGTTATAGACAAGTTAATAGAGTTGGATTTCCAACAATTATAGGAGGCTTATGAGAACGATAAGCCAAGGTTATAGATTACAGAATTGTTATAGAATTAAAGTGTCAGATTATATGTTAAAGTTAAAGAATTAAAGATTAAAGATATTGGCGTGTTTACACGTTTTATAGTGGCGTGCTTGCACGTTTTACAGTGGCGTGTTCATCAGACTCCGGGTTTCGCCGGATGGGACTTCTCCGAGAGGGTTGTCCACACGTTTTATAGGGAGTCCGGTGTTAGCCTGATATGATAGGAATTTCACCGGTTTATAGGGAGACGTATCTCGGGGTTGCTCCACCCGGGGTGCCCTCCGTAAAATGAACTCAGATAATTGTTTGTTCAACGCTAACAGCTAACATAAAACTGCTATCGAACTGTTTAGATGTTTTATGTTTTATAGTTATAGTTAAAGTTACAGTTACAGTTATAGTCACAGGAAACATACAGTTATAGTTATAGTCAGTTATCGGAAAGTGATCCTAGGTCTTCCCCTCGATCACTAAGTCATAGATACGGACATGATCACAGTTATGGATTTAGGCTATTATAGTTATAGTCATAGGCCGTTATGGCAATGGTTATAGACAATTACAACAAAGGTTATAGGCAGTTTAAGTTATAGTACAGAAGGATTTATAGTCATAGGCAGTTAAAGACTTGGCGATCCTAGGAAATCCCCAAGATTGCCAAGGTAGGCATGGCGACCCTAGGTTCCCTGTGGTTGCCAACAGTAGGTTGGGTAGAGCTCACTGAGACATTATGTCTCATCCCATTCCTTCTGGTGCAGGTTTACAGGTTAGTCAGAGGTTCGTGGCGAAGATCTTCGTAGAGGTACTGGATGGAGTGCATTTACTCGTAGTGTACCAGCTCAGAAGCTTTACGGACATTTGTATAAGCATTGTATAAATATTGGATTATTTGTACAACGAGTAATATGTATTCTTTCATTTGTGATGTATAAGTTTTATTATTGAAATTTTTAAATGTATCCAGTATCAGTTTAACGCACATGCTAATATACTAGTTAAAGTTAGTATGGGTGTTACAACATGGCGGTTATCAGAGAGTGTTATGGGGAGGGTAACGTAATATCTCCGGCCAATTCGGAGGAGAGGGATAGGTTATTGAGTGAGGCGGTTAGGTTCGCAAAGCGATCGGACGGAACCACCGATTGGGTGGCTTTTCAAAATGCCTATTATGGCCACTCTATTTTAGGAGAATTTTCGAGCGATTCGAGCGGTAGTGAGGAAAAAGATGATAGTGGGAATTCGTCAGATTGCGTTGTTCTTTCTGTTCGTCCAGGTCCCTTCTATATGAGAGAAACTCACTGTATGGCGTCTGCTAGTAGTTCGGGACAAGGGGATTTTGCTGGCGAAGTATTGCGCTCGGAGTCCATGTATATGGATCCTCAGCGAGTGGCGCTCTTTCGAAGCAAACTTAGTGTCTCCTCGAAATGATTCGAAGAAGACGTGATTCTTGAGCCCTGCCGCCCTGGTGAGAAAGTGTATTTACGGATGCCAAAGGGTATTGCTCATGAATTCTTCTATATGTACACGGCTGTCTTTGAAGATTTAGGCGTGAAGTATCCCTTTGAGATTGTGTGTGAGGGATTAGGCTTTGAACCCTCAGTTGGCTCCTTCTTTAGTTTTTATGGTACTAAGGGGGTAGACAAGTTGTCCTGGGTGTCCGTTGGCTCATATCCTGGAAAGCGGCTGTTTCCGCCTTACGCCTCCCATTACAAGAATTGGAGGCAAACTTTTCTTAGGACGAGGGGGGAAATGATTGCGAGGATGCCGCCGTGCGCGCACAGGGCGAGTTGAAATTTCCAATCTGTTGGATGAGTTCTCCAGCCTCCATTACCGGGTTTGCTTTCGAGAAGTTGAGTGAGTATGAAAAAGATGTCGTTTGCTTCTTGGACAAGATGCTGCCCATGGATATCCAGGAGTTGCTTAATAGGGAGGGGGATGTTAATAGCTTAGAGACTTATTTGCGTGAGTTGATTTCGTAACCTTACTTTATTGGCTTTCTCGCCTTTTTTGTTAGTAACTTCTGTATTGGTCTTTGTCTTTTGTTCTTGTAGAATCAATGGCGCCTTTGACTGCTGCGGAGAGAAAGAAGTATTTGGACGAGATGAAGGCCAAGAAGTCTGCCGGGGTGTTGGTCGCCAGCGACCCTTCTGGGCTTATCCTTCGCAAGTCTAAGAGGAAATCCGAGGTTGCTCTTGATGCTCAACCTGAGTGTGACGTCGTCGGTGAAGTAGCGCAAGAGAAGGGTCGAGAGAAGAAGAGGAAGAAGGCGCCTGACGGGGAGGAGAAGTTGATAATAGAGAGAAGATCCAAGAAGGCGCACTCTTGTTCTGCTGTTGAATTTGCTAGTCCCAGCCGGGAGGTCCAATCTTTCTGGAGCAAAGATTTCGATTACAAAGCTTATATGAAGGAAAATATGCCTTTAAATCCTGATGATGTGGAAGCTGGGAAACAGAACTCCGTTCCCTTTATGACAAGGGATATGGGTGTGAACTGTTTGCGATCTATTATGCTCCTGATGGCCGTGGATTGCAAACATGAAGAGTTGGTGCATAATGGAGAAACGCTATTGGGTAAGGTGAGGTCGCTGGAGAAGGAGTTGCAAGAAATCCAAGAGAGCAAGGAGAAGGAGATCAGAGAGGCTAAAGAGGCGATAAGGTCCGAATGTGATGAGCGTATTAATGATCTGAAGATTGGTCACGACGCCGACTTAGCTGGGAAGGATGCGGTGATTATTCGGTTGAGGGATGAGGTTGCCTCAGGAGGTGAGAGAGAAATGGCGTTGAAGGCTGAGATCTCAGAAGCCAAAGGCAAGCTGGCCTTGTCCTTTGAGAGTTGTTTTGACCGTGCAAAAGAACAGGTTGCCTTTCTTCATCCGGGCGTCGACCTCTCGTCTCTAGATTCTTTCAAGGTTGTTGTAGATGGCGCCCTAGTTGATGAACCATAATCTTTCTGTTGTAATTTTTAATTTTGCTTTGAACTTAGTGAACTCTTTGAATTCGTAGTGATGCATTATTTGCTTTATGTTGTTTAGCCGCTCTTCTATTATTTAGCTTCGAATTTCTTCTTTTTAATGGCGATGCTGAAAATGTTTCCTAGGCGATGACTATTACTTGTTTATTTAGAGACTTGCTAAAAATTGTCAAACCGTTTTATTCTCAGCGTTATTGTTTTGTTGGGGCACCTTTTTACGTGAACCCTTTTATTTTCGCAACATCTTAGAGTTCCCTTTGGGGGTAAGGAATTAGGTGGCGATTTCGTTTCAGCTCACGACGTCTTAGAGCCCTTTTTAGGGTTAAGGAATTAGATGGCAACCCTCGCTGGGGTTTGGCGATCTCTTTTTAGCACACGATGTCTTAGAGCCCTCATCGGGGTTAAGGAATTAGGTTGAGATCTCATTTTCGGCTCACGACGTCTTAGAGCCCTCATTGGGGTTAAGGAATTAGGTGGCGATCTCATTTTGCGATTTGACGCTGTTTTGTTTCGATGATGTCTGCAATGCTGGAGTCGTGGCACAGATAAAAGTAAACAGAAATGGGTGCCTCCTTAAAAACCCCAGCTTTTGCGGGGAAAAGAGTGCTCCCCTATTCCTTTTCATTAATCGAAAACCAAAATACAAAGATTTCTAAAAAATACAAATATTACAGCGGTTCATCTTGCAAGAATAATGAAATAATTAGCTGTAGTAATGGCGCAGGTTAACTGCATTCCAGGTTCGTGGTATTGTGTCTCCATTCAGCTCCTCTAGCTTGTACACTCCGTGTGCTAGCTTTTCTCTGACTCGATATGGTCCTTCCCAGTTGGGTAATAGCTTGCCAATTCGAGTAGGCGCGACGACCTGCCTTAGGACCAAATCACCCTCCTTCATGTCCCTTGGGATTACTTTCGAATTGTACCGGCGGGCTGCTCTTTGTTTCGCGGCGAACTCTCGGATGTGGGCTGCCTCGCGTACCTCATCGATCATATCTATTCCGCATAGCAAGCTTGTTTCATTAGCTTCTTCCGAGAAATTTTCACGACGCCATGTTGGCGTGTCAATTTCTACAGGCAGCATAGCGTCTGCGCCATACACCATAGTAAACGGGGTTTCCTTGGTTGTCGAGTGTGGCGTTGTGTGATATGACCAGAGCACCTCATGTAACTGTTCAGCCCAAAGTCCCTTGGCGTCGTCGAGCTTCTTTTTGATGTCGTTCAAGATTACCTTGTTTGCAGATTCGGCTTGTCTGTTTGCTTGGGGGTGGATGACTGACATGAACTTCATTTGGATTCCGAGCTGGTTGCAAAAATCTACCACCTTGGAGCTGGCGAACTGGGTCCCGTTGTCTGATACAATAACTTTAGGTAGCCCAAACCTGCATATTATTTTCTTCCAGTAGAAACGTATCACTCTGTCCGCCGTAATCTTGGCAACCGCCTCGGCCTCAACCCACTTGGTAAAGTAATCAACCCCCACTATGAGGAACTTGAGTTGTCCGGGTGCCAATGGGAATGGACCCACAATATCCACTGCCCACTTATGAAAAGGCCATGGGGAGAAAACTGAGGTGAGCTCACAAGCAGGGGCGTGCTTCTTGTCAGAGAACCTATGGCACTTGTCACACTTTCTTACAAAATCGGCGCTGTCTTGGATCATCGTTGGCCAGTAGTAACCTACTCTTAAGAGTTTTGCGGCCAGGGATCGCCTGCCTATATGGCTTCCGCATACTCCTTCATGCACTTCTAAGAGGACGAGGTGGGTCTCGTTTTCGCCTAGGCACCTGAGCAGAGGCGTTGCCCTGCCTCTCTTGTATAATTTGCCAGCGACCATGCAATACTTCGAGGCTTTCTTTCGTATTTGTAACTCTTCCTCTTCGTTTTTGGGATTAAACGATCCCGTGAGATATTTGATAAGCGGCGTCATCCACCCCTCCTCTTCGTTTTTCACGGCACTTACTTCTATTATTTCTGTGCTAGGGGTTGCCAACACCTCTTGAATGATCATTCTGTTGTTTCCCGGGCGCTTAGTGCTGGCATGCTTAGACAAGAGATCTGCTCTTGAATTTTGCTCCCTTGGGACGTAGACTGCCTTGAAAAACTTGAAGTTGGAGGCTAAACCCCTGACTTTTGCTAAATACTTAACAAGTTGATTGTCCTTTGCTTGGTACTCCCCGGTAATCTGGCTTGTCACCAACTGGGAGTCACTCTTCGCTCTTAAGTTTTCGGCTCCCATCTCTTGTGCTAACTTCATGCTCGCCACGAGGGCTTCATACTCTTCCTGGTTGTTGCTCGCCTTGAACTCGAATCTAAGCGACTGTTCTATGATTAGTCCCCCTGGTCCTTCCAGCACTATGCCGGCTCCACTGCCTTTGAGGTTTGAGGATCCGTCGACTGACAATAGCCATACGAAAGGGGCGATTTCTTCCACCAGGGCTGAAAACTCTACTAGGAAATCGGCCAGAACCTGCGACTTTATGCTACCTCTGGGAAGATACTGGATGTTGTATTCAGATAATTCTACCACCCAGGACACCATTCTTCCTGCGAGGTCTGGCTTCCCAAGTACCTGCTTAATGGGGTAATTGGATTTGACAACAACTCTGTGTCCTTGGAAGTATGGACGCAATTTTCTCGCCGTTGCCACTACTGCTAGAGCGAGGCGCTCTATTTTCTGGTATCTCAGTTCTGCTCCCTTGAATACTTTGCTCGCAAAATAAACTGGCTTTTCACCCTCGTCAGAATCTTGCACGAGGACGGAACTCATGGCGTTCTCAGATATAGACAGGTATAGGAAAAGAACGGTGCCTGCGTCTGGTCGATGTAAAATTGGCGGGCTGGATAGAAATGTCTTTATTTTTGCGAAAGCCTCCTCGCATTCTTCGGTCCATTGAAAGAGTTCCTTCTTCTTGATTGAGGCAAAGAAAGAGAAGGCTTTATCGCCGGCACAAGATAAGAACCTGGAAAGCGCCGCGAGCCTTCCTGTCAGCTGCTGCACTTCTTTGATATTAGAGGGGCTTCTCATATTGATTATCGCTTGACATTTGTCAGGGTTTGCTTCGATACCGCGCCTGGTCAGCATAAAGCCCAAGAACTTTCTGGCGTGAACCCCGAAAGAGCACTTGGCTGGGTTGAGGCGCATGTTGTATGCTCGGACCTGATCAAAGATCTCTTCCAGGTCTTTTGAATGGCTTTTATCTTGCTTTGTCTTTACCACTAAGTTGTCGATATAGACTTCCAGGTTTTTTCCGATTTGCTCTGCGAAGGCGGTGTCCATGAATCTTTGAAAAATAGCACCGGCATTCTTCAAGCCGAAGGGCATGACTTCGTAATGATAGTTTTGGTGGTTGGTCATGAAAGTGGTTTTTGGGGCGTCGAGGGGATCCATCTTTATTTGGTTGTAACCGGAGTATGCGTCCATAAAACTTAGGGTTTGATATCCTGAGGCGTTGTTAATCAGGTGGTCGATATTTGGGAGGGGATAAGGGTCTTTTGGGCAGGCGGTGTTTAAATCGGTGTAATCGACGCACATGCGCCATTTTCCGTTAGATTTTTTCACGAGGATGACGTTGGCCAGCCATGTAGGATATTTGATCTCACTTATGAAACTGGCATCTCTTAGTTTAGCGACTTCTTCATCTACTGCTTTCCTCCTCTCCTCGCCTAACTTCCTTTTGCACTGGGCAACCGGTTTTACTCCTGGGTGTAGGGCGAGGTGGTGGCATACGATGGCAGGGTCTATGCCTGGCATATCTTATGGTTGCCAGGCGAACAAGTCTAAGTTCTTCCTCAGAAGATCTATCAGACTTTGCTCCTCGGCGGGATTTAGGGAAGTCCCCACCTTGGTTGTTTGATGTGGTCTAGGCCTATTGTGACTTCTTTCAGGTCCTCTGTGGGTTCAAGGCGCTCGTTTTGGAACTCTTCTCTTGGGTCTAAGTCGATTGCATTTACTTGGTGAGCCATACTGTTGTTGGCTCCCTTTCCTTCCATGGTTGCCTGCGAGGCTTCGTTATGGTTGCGAAGCTGCTGGATCTGTTGATGTAGGGCTTCTAAGGCTGCTGGGTCCATCAGCAACGGTGGCGGCAATGGTTGCTTGAGTCGGTTACGAAGACTAAGATTGGTGGTTGGAGATTAGCGATTAGGTTCGCAAATCTCAGGGGGAGGATTGATGTTTTGAACAAAGAACGGGTTGAATGTTTGATTAGAGTTAAGGGTATATTTAGGGTTGAATCACGGCGGATTAGGAGGTTTCAGGGTTGCTCCTGAGAAACACTGTGGATTCACGGCGTTCTTGTGATTTTCAGAGGCCGTGGATCAACTGCCTTTCTTTCGGAGACGGTGGCTAGGTTAGTTTTACCGAAGCCCCACGGTGGGTGCCAACTATACTGGCTGTGAGTACAATGTATGAAAACTAGGGTTTAAGAGTCTGTCTAGGTCATGCCTTGGGAATGATCCCAAGGTTACTATTTGTAGCCTTGACTTGGGCCTATCTGGCCATGGTTTTGGGCCCAAATCGTAAAGGGCCAAAACCATGACTAGGGCGCGCTCGTCAGCTGCTGAGGGCGCCCCCTGAAGGTGTCTTTTAGGGAGAGCACCTAAGGTTATTTATGACTGTCAAGTGGGCCCTGCGCCCTCTTGGAGGGCGCCCAGCCTTACTCCAAGGGTTCAAACCCTTGTCTTTAGGATCTCAAGGCCTAAATGGTGAGATCTACGGTCCAAAAACCGACTTCCTTCGAAGGCTTTGAAAGATAAAACTCCTTTTGAAGCTTGGTATGGGTATAAGCCTTCACTATCCTTTCTTAAAGTGTGTGGTTGTGTTTGTTTTGCACATGTTCCACAGGTTAAGCGTGACAAACTTGACAAGAAAGCAATTCTGGGCATCTTTGTGGGCTATAGTTCAGTTCCAAAGCCTACAAAGTGTATCATCCTCAAAGTGGAAATGTGACTGTCTCTAGAGATGTTCATTTTAATGACGATCAACAATGGGACTGGAAGAATCCGCAAAGAACAATTGGATCTTTCAACAATATTGAAAATGGTCATCTTGGAAAGCAAACAACACAGTTGTGCGAGAATGAATTAGAAGATGATCCTCCCATTAGAGGCATAAGGCTGCTGTCCGACATATATCAAAGGTGCAATGTAGCAATATGCGAACCTGCTTGCTGTGAGGAAGCATTAAAAGATCTAAAGTGAAAAAATGCAATGGAGGAGGAGATGTCAATGATTCAAAAAAACAAAACATGGGAACTAGTTGACAGACCTGAAGATAGAAAAATCATTGGAGTTAAATGGGTTTTTAGAACAAAACTAAATGCAGATTGCTTAATCAATAAATACAAGGCCAGGCTTGTAGTTAAAGGGTATGCACAGATTTTTGGTGTTGATTATTCTGACACTTTTGCACCTGTGTCAAGATTGGATACAATTAGATTAGTGTTGGTGGTTGCTGCTCAAAAGGGCTGGAAAGTATTTCAGTTAGATGTCAAATCAGCCTTTCTAAATGGAGTTTTACAGGAAGAAATATATGTGGAGCAGCGAAAGGGATTCGTGGTGCAAGGTAAAGAAGATAAAGTTTACCTACTCAAAAAGGGCCTTTATGGTTTAAAACAAGCACCAAGAGCTTGGTACAGTAGGATAAATGATCATCTATTGAACATAGGCTTTGAGAAAAGCTTATCTCAGTCCACTCTTTATGTGAAGCATAAGGGAAACAGTGTTCTGATAGTTTCTCTCTATGTTGATGATATGTTAGTGACCGGAGATAATACAAGGCTAGTTGAAGAGTTCAAACAAGAAATGATGCAGGCTTTTGAAATGATAGATCTTGGTCTTATGACCTACTTTCTTGGTATTGAAATCAAACAAAATGAAAATGATGTGTTCATTTGCCAAAAAAAATATGCAAAAGAAATATTGAAGAAATTTCAGATGGAGGAGTGCATAGTAGTTAGCACACCAATGAACCAAAAGGAAAAGTTGAGCAAGGAAGATGGTGCTGACAAAACTGATGAAGGGTATTATAGGAGCTTGATTGGATGTTTGATGTATCTCACAACAACAAGGCCATATATTCTATTTGTTGTAAGTCTTCTCTCTCGATTTATGCATTGTGCTAGTGAAATGCATTTAATAGCAGCAAAAAGAATACTAAGGTATATTTAAGGTACTGTTGATTTTGGCATCAAATTTGAGAAATGTCAAGAGTTCAAGTTGTATGGATTCTCTGATAGCGATTGGGCTGGATCCGTTGATGACATGAGGAGTACTTCGGGGTATTGTTTCAGCCTAGGCTCAAGAATGTTCTCATGGTGCACAAAGAAACAAGAGATTGTAGCACAATCCACTGCAGAAGCTGAATTCATAGCAGCAACAGCTGCTGCAAATCAAGTTTTATGGCTAAAAAAGGTTTTATGTGATTTAGATATCCAAGACAGAAATCTTTGTCGATAGTCAGGCAACAATTGCAATTTCAAAGGATCCAGTATGTCATGGGAAGACTAAACATTTCAACATCAAGCTCTACTTCTTAAGAGAGGTGCAGCAAAGTGGAGAAGTCACTTTGGTTTATTGCAGATCAGAAGAGCAACTGGCAGATTTATTTACAAAACCACTTCATGTTAGCAAGTTTGAGTTCTTAAGGCAGAAAATTGGAGTTTGCAGATCCTAAAGCAAGGAGGAGTGTTAATTATTTGCTTTTAGGACTGCATTATGTGGCTTTTCTTTATGTTTATTTTATTTTGTTTTAGTTTTTTCAGTCAATTAATAGTTCCTACATTTTACGAGCAAGCAGTTGTTATTTGCTGAAGTGTTGGCAACGTGCTGTGTTCAATTGTTTTTTTTTAAATTACTTAAGTGTATTGCTTCTGCTGTAATGAAAAACTGAATTCCTATTCCTACTCAACCTGCAACTTCCTTTCCTATTCTTCTACATCTTTCATCTTTCAGTCATAAAACCAACATATTCTTTATTTAATTTCAATTCTCCAATAGTCTCATATTTTAGCTTAAATGGAAAATACATGTTTTAATTATGTTCGTAAACAAGTATTAATTATTTTGTATAACATGATATGATTGTGATTGTAGTGTTTGTACTAACTTATCTTATTGGACACGAATAGATATGAATACGAGTTTATTGGGAAGATAGTCAAAGACATCTCCGACAAGATCAATCGTGTTATTTTACATGTAGCCAAATACCCTGTTGGATTACAGTCTCGAGTACAACAGGTGAAAATGCTTCTCGATAAGGAATATAATGAAAGGGTCAACATGATAGGACTTAATGGTACTGGAGGCTTGGGAAATTCAACACTTGCAAAAGCAATTTATAATTTCATTGCTGATCAATTTGAAGGTTTATGTTTTCTTCATGATGTGAGAGAGAATTCAGCTAAAAATAACTTGAAACACCTCCAAGAGAAGCTCCTTTTAAAAACAACTGGAGATTGTTTGGGAGAGCTTATGCCAACAACTTATGACATGTCTATAAGTTGTTTTTAGCTTATGAAATCGACTTATAGCTTATAGGAATGCAACTTAGCTTATATGAAAAGAATTTGACTTTATTTTATCTTTTGGTATATCAATAGCTTATATATTAGAAATTGAACCATGCCATGCGATTATTAGGTTCTATGAAGTTGATACCTTATTGACCTACATTAGAGAGTATGCAAATGACTATAAATCAGATTATATAATAAACATAGATTAATGAAGTTTTGACTTGCTTTTATATGCATAATTTATTAATCTATCTTCCTTTTCAAGGTGATTTCATTGGTTTCTCTTTCTTTTTTGTTCTGTTTTATTTTCTATGAAGTTGATAGCTTATTGACCTACATTAGAGAGTATGCAAATGACTACAGCTTGCTTCTTATTTCTCCATGTTACCAAGTTTCCCCACACGTAAGTACAATAACCTAAAGTCGACTTTCTATTTGTAATTAATCCTGTCCAATCAACATCAGTAAAAATAACCATATTCTTATCACTGGTTTTTTCAAAGAATAGGCCTTTTCTGGGGCAGACTTCAAATATCTCATAATTATATAGACGGAGTCAAGGTGTTCTTCATAACGGGTATGCATGAATTGACTAATAACACTAACGGGGAAAGTAATGTCAGGCTATGTATGTGCCGAGTAAATCAATTTCCCAAACTAACCTTTGGTATCTTCCTGTGTCGATATGCGTGTCCCCTTTTCCCAAACTAACCATGGGAGTATCAGCAGGTGTACACCCACTCATACATGTTTCTTGTAAGAGATCAAGAACATACTTTCTTTGAGTCACCGCTATTCCTTTCTTTGATCTAGCTACTTCCATGCCAAGGAAGTACTTTAGAGATCCCAAAGTCTTTCATTTCAAACTCTACTGCGAGGTTTCTCTTTAGTCTTTCCATTTCTGTCACATCATCTCCAGTAAGAACTATATCATCGACATAAACAATTAGATGGTAATTTTTCCACTAGGATTATACTTTATGAATAAAGTGTGATCTTATTCCTCTTGAGTGTATCCTTTTTTCTTTACTGACTGAGTGAAATTTTCGAACCAAGCTTTTGGCGATTGTTTTAAACCATAGAGTTTTTTTTTCAATTTGCACACATATGACCCAAATTTTCTTCAAAGCCTGGAGGGCCATCCATGTACACTTCTTCATCTAGATCACCATTGAGAAATACATTTTTTACATCTAATTGATGTAGAGGCCAGTCCAAATTTGCAGTAAGAGATAAGAAGATCCTAACAATGTTTAACTTTGCAACAGGAGCAAAAGTTTCTGAGTAGTCCATGTCATTGTTTGAGTAAACCCTTTAGCAACCCGACTTTGCATTATATCTTTCTACTGAACCGTTAGAGTTGTATTTTATTGTAAACACCTACTTGCAACCCACAGTTCTCTTTCCAGCTGGTAAAGTCATAACATTCCACTTGTTATTCTTCTCAAGTGTTGCCATCTCCTTAAACACATCTTCCTTCCACTTTGGAACATTTAGAGCTTCCTCTACCATATTGGCGACTAAGGGCGGATCGCAATAAAGGCAAAATTTCCAACACGCCCCTATAACTTAATTATTACTAATCAACTCCTTAATTTAAGGAGTGACATGATAAAAAATAAGCAACTATAGAATAATAATAAAAGGAAATGATATATATTTCAACATTAAGTTATTTTATTTTTGATGCATAGTCTCTGCCTCCATTATGACGCTGCCCTCAACTCAACCTTTCGTATTCAAACATATGTAAAATTTTCAAAGAAAAATATGACTAGTATTAAGGGAAATTATAATTATTTTTTTGACAAAAGTATTAGGGAAAGTATTATTGGACATAAAAAGAATTTTGATGTCAAATACAGTGTCATTTAGGGGTGTTCAAAACTGAACCAAACTAATAGAAAAACTCTAAACCGAACCAATCCAAAACCGCAAAAAACCACATTTGATTTGGATGTATTCGGATCACTTTTTTACTCAACCGCGTGGTTTGGTTCAGTTTGGGGTTTTTATTTTACCAACCGAACCAAACCACAACATAAGAAAAACTCTAATTAAACCTATGTCACCTAAACCAATACTCATAGAAACTCCACGGAAACTTTTATAAAGTGACATATTTTTTTTCTTTTGTTAAGTTTCTTCTTTGCTTTTTATTTCAAAAATGTATCTATGTGCTACTTGAACTTTTAGAGAATAATAAAATCTTAGTCATTTACATTTTTTTCCCACTGTTTTGGGTGGAAAAATAAGTTTTTCACCAATTCCGATTTTATAATTTGAACGCCCCAAAAATTAGGGTGCGTTCCTTGCTTTTTTCAGATTATAAAATCCGAATACCCCTAAACACTCCTCTTGTACCAAGAATTTAGGGGAAAAATAGTTCAAATGATATAATCTGAACCACATCAACACAAATATTGAACTTGTTTGTAACATGGATAGCCTGCTTAAAAAACATACTAATCATCCTAACATTTATTGTTTAGTTTTATCCATTTTTTTTAAACCGGGTTCTAACACGAATTATTTATCATTAGAACTTAAAAAAGAATCTACAAGAGGTGAGTCAAACTCCAAATATTGACATCAAGTTACTATATTAAAGTACAACGTGAATTGGAATCAGTTTTGAGCTAAGGGATTAAAGAAGTTGAGGAGTTAAAATTACATGGTTCAAGTTCTAACAAGAAGAAAAATATAATACTATATTACAAAAAGTTTTAACTTGGAATAACAGCCGGAAACGTCAGTTTTATAGATGAATTGGCACCAAGCATTTATTGCATTTTGTTGCATTTTGCAAACTATATTACTTCATATTTATCACCTTGCTTAGTTTTTAGTTTTTACTAAATCTGTTTTTATGTTCAAATATAATACAAAAACGTTTCTAATACAAGCAGGGAATAATTAGACAGAGGGAGTATGTATTAAGCAGAGTTAGTTAGCAAAACATAAAAAGAGAAAGCAAGCAGCATGCATGGAATATTTAGTTTACTTTTTTTTTCATATTATCATATTTACTTGTATAGAAACTAGTTTACAATGGAATGAAATATCACAACTTTTTTAACCCTTTATTTACTGTTTTTAAACTATATGATTTTGGAGGTCCAATGACATTATATGTCTCTTAATTCATACTGATGCTTCCCTTAAACTTTTACCTTTTTTTTTCTTTCTCTTCTTTAAGACATTCACATTGCTTTTAAGAAATTACATGGAAGGAGGATGTAGGAAAAGTGATGTTTACTTTACAGAAATATGAAATGGGAAGGAAGTATCTCACTTGGTAAAAGTGTAGAACTAAAAAAAGCACAGGGTCCTACTAATAGTAGAATGAAAACATGAGACATAAAATTAATATGGGAGAGAGTTATTGATGCATTAGTGATTAAGCTGTTTGATTTTAAATATCATCACCTAGTGTCAACCTTTTTTTTCCAACATTTGTAAAATTAATTTAGTTAGTACAATGTAAAATTAAAATGAAAAATAGGACATTGTTATGTTAGTACAGTTGGATCATTTATTTTTATTTCATGTTATTTAACTCTGATTAATTAAGTAACAAAGTGAAAAACTACATGCAACAGAAGAATAAAAGCAGTTGAAAGGTCCACACGGCTATAGGAAGTGGCAAGGAAGTTTCAAAGACCATTTTTGTTATAAAGTTACTTATCAAAGACTTCACATCACAGACCACAAAAACTTACTCATTCATATTCTGCATTCTCAAACTCTTTTTTCATCTAATTTCTCTCAATTCTCATGGCTATGCAATCACCTTCCTCTTCCTCTTCATTTTCCTATCCATTCACTTACCAAGTGTTCCTTAGTTTTAGGGGCACTGACACTCGACACGGTTTTACCGGAAATCTCTACAAGGCTCTTACCGACAAGGGAATCAACACCTTCATTGATGACAATGGTCTTCAAAGAGGAGATGAAATCACACCATCACTCATCAAGGCCATTGAAGAGTCTAGGATTTTTATTCCTGTGTTTTCTGCCAACTATGCAGCTTCTTCCTTTTGTTTGGACGAACTTGTCCACATCATTCACTGCTACAAGACAAAGAGTCGTCTCGTTTTGCCTATTTTCTATGGCATAGATCCTTCTCACGTGCGACATCATAGAGGCAGTTATGGCGAAGCACTGGCTAAGCATGAAGAGAGATTCAAAAATAATACAGATAATATGGAGAGGTTGCGGCGATGGAAAGTGGCTCTGAGTCAGGCTGCTAACTTGTCCGGCTACCATGATAGTCCTCCTAGGTACCCAACTTTACTTGAATCCTATTTTTCCCTTTTATATTTTATTTCTTCAACTTCAATTTCACAATAATCTCATCTTAAAGGTTAAATGGGAAATACCTTTTTTATATACGTTATTAAACAAGTATTAATTATTTATATGTCAAAATAGTTAGAAATGTATTATGTATTATGAGTACATGGATGTGATTGTGATGTTGTTACATACTAACTTATCTTATTGGACATGAATAGATATGAATACGAGTTTATTGGAGAGATAGTCAAATACATCTCCAACAAGATCAGTCGTCAGCCCTTACATGTCGCCAATTACCCTGTTGGATTGCAGTCTCGAGTACAACAAGTGAAATCGCTTCTCGATAATGGACCTGATGATGGGGTCCATATGGTTGGAATTTATGGGATTGGAGGCTTGGGAAAATCAACACTTGCAAGAGCAATCTATAATTTTGTTGCTGATCAATTTGAAGGTTTATGTTTTCTTCATGATGTGAGAGAGAATTCAGCTCAAAATAACTTGAAAAATCTCCAAGAGAAGCTCCTTTTAAAAACAACGGGATCGGAAACTAAGTTAGACCATGTTAGTGAGGGAATTCCAATCATTAATGAAAGGCTATGTAGAAAGAAGATTCTTTTGATTCTCGATGATGTTGACGATATAAAGCAACTACATGCTTTGGCTGGAGGACTTGATTGGTTTGGCCGTGGAAGCAGAGTCATCATTACCACTCGAGACAAACACTTACTAACCTGTCATGGGATAGAAAGTATGCATGAAGTACAAGGGATGTATGGGACAGAAGCTCTTGAACTGTTGAGTTGGATGGCTTTTAAGAATAACAAAGTACCTTCAATTTATGAAGACGTTTTAAACCGTGCAGTTTCATATGCTTCGGGCCTTCCCTTAGTTTTAGAAATAGTGGGTTCCAACTTGTTTGGAAAGAGGATAGAAGAATGGAAGGGTACATTAGATGGATATGAAAAGATTCCCAATAAAAAGATCCACGAGATACTTAAAGTAAGTTATGATGCTTTGGAGGAAGAGCAGCAAAGCGTCTTTCTAGACATTGCTTGTTGCTACAAAGGAGATGGATGGGAGGAGTTTGAAGATATACTTCGTGTTCATTATGGCCATTCCATAACACATCATCTAGGAGTGTTGGCTGAAAAATCTCTCGTTAAGATTAGTACTTCTTACCATTCGGTATATGTGACATTACATGACTTGATAGAGGACATGGGTAAAGAAATCGTCCGACAAGAATCACCTAAAGAGCCTGGAGAACGAAGTAGGTTATGGTGTCAAGAAGATATAATTCATGTTTTAAAAGAAAACACTGTGAGTAAGATTGATATTTATGTTCAATTTGTTATTTAGTTTTAATACGACTTTGCATTTTTTGGACTAAATATGACCATCTCATACTTGTATTTTTTTTTCACTTAATTACGTTTAAATTTCTCTATATCTTATTGTTATTGTGGTTGATTCATGTTTTTTTTTGTTAAAAGGGAACTAGTAAAATTGAAATGATATATATGAATTTCCACTCCATGGAATCCCTAATAGATAAGAAAGGACAGTCCTTCGAGAAGATAACAAAACTCAAAACACTTATCATTGAAAATGGCCATTTTTCTGAAGGTCTCAAGTATCTTCCAAGCAGTTTGATAGTATTGAAATGGAAAAGATGTTTATCGGAGTCTCTATCATCTATTATTTTGAACAAGGCAAGTGAAATGATTTCATTTTCTAATTGTATATATTTAGAAACTCACAATGATTTTGTTTTCGTCAACAAAAAAAATCACTATAAGAATATAGTCTTTGATTTTTAGTTTATTTATTGTTTCTTTCTTGTGTTTATGCAGAAGTTCCAGAATATGAAAGTCTTGATATTGGACCATTGTGAATATTTAACCCATATATCCGATGTCTCAGGCCTTTCAAATTTAGAAAAGTTCTCATTTGCATTTTGTATAAATTTAATTACAATTCACAATTCGATTGGACACCTAAATAAACTTGAAATCTTAAATGCATTTGGTTGCAGCAAGCTGGAACGTTTTCCACCTTTAGGGTTGGCATCTCTTAAGGAATTGAAACTTAAGTGGTGTTGCAGTCTCAAGAGTTTTCCAGAATTATTATGCAAGATGACAAATATAAAAAAGATTGATGTGTATGATAGTTCCATTGGAGAATTGCCATATTCATTTCAAAATCTCACTGAACTTTGTGACTTAACATTAGAGAAATGTGGAATGGTCATCCCAAAACATAATGATAAAATGTATTCAATAGTGTTTTCAAATGTGACAAAGCTTAATCTTGTAAATTGCAAACTCTCAGATGAATGTCTCCCAGTACTTCTCAAGTGGTTTGTTAATATGACATCTCTAAACTTATCGAATAACAATTTCAAAATTCTTCCTGAGTGCCTTAGTGAATGTCACCATCTTAAGCATCTTGCTTTGGATGATTGCAAGTCTCTTGAGGAAATTAGAGGGATTCCACCGAATCTTGAAAGGCTTTATGCAAGGAGATGCAAATCATTGAGTTCATCAAGTAAAAGAATGTTAATGAGTCAGGTTTGTTGTTGTTTTTTATTGCACTAGTATTTGACATCTTTTATAGTATTTCATATATATAATTCATAGTGTAAATATTATTCTTTTGTATAAACAAACAGAAACTACATGAGGCTCGATGCACCTATTTTAGTTTGCCAAATGAAACAGAGCAGGGGATACCAGATTGGTTTGAGCACCAAAGCAGGGGACACACAATTTCTTTCTGGTTTCGTAAAGAAATCCCTTCTATTACTTTTATTATTATTCTTCCGAAAGAGCTTTCGCTAGGCCAAACAGTCAGCTTATTTGTGAATGGATATGAAATTGAGATAGGTTCTTGCTGGTTTGTGTACTTGAAGCATACAACTTTGTTTCATACCCCGGAACTCTGTAATATGGAGAAAGGACTTTTGAAAAATGAATGGATCCATGTGGAGTTAAAGTTGGCTGCCGGTTGGATTTATTGGAGTGGGAAAGAGGGGAATAAAATATCAAGAAGTGTACAAATGGGAATCCACGTGTGGAAAGAGAAAAGCAACACGAAGGAGGAGAATGTGGTATTCACCGATCCTTATATTAGAAAGAGAAAATTAGATGAATATCTCAACCCTTATAGCAATACTTCATTATCACAATCTCTGCCTCCTCTAAAAAAGCAAAGATTGGTGGAAGTTGGAGTTTCAGAGACAGAGGAGGATGATGATTTTAGTGACACGGAGGGGGATGAGATTGAAATGTTAACAAAGATGTGGGGTACATTCCTTGGTCTAGGTCCATCATAAAGTTAAACAGTCTTGTTGTTATTCTCTCAATCTCAATATTAGAAAGAAAAAATTGGATGAATCATAAATTCAAAAGGAGCACCGGAGCTAGATTCTCTCAATTAATTGCAGGTTTGATCTTTGCCGTTTAAACTTTACATTATTATCATTATTATAAATGTTGATTAATTTTTGTATTTGTGCAGTCTAAAATATTGTTTGAATTTAATGTGGAGGATGTTTTGTAGCACAAACACTCCTCATAAAAGCATGTCTACTGCCCAACATGTGTTTGTGTTCGACACTAACACGCACCAACACATCCGATTACATGTAAGTGTCAAGTCCGGTGTCGTGCTTCATAGGGAGGATGATTTTTTATACTTGATTGATGGAAATTATAAATAAAACAATTTTACGCATAAATCTTAACAACTTTTTTTTTATTTTATTTTTCTCCCTGTTCATAAGGTTCTAAATGTCGAATTTTGAACCACTGTATTTTTAATCAGAGTTTGCAAGTGCTTTAGTTCAATTAGTAGACTGTCTTATTGTAAATTTTATCCACTTTCCTACAGAATTTTTTTTGGAGTTATTGTAAAGATTAATAAAACTTAGGTTTGAACGGATCTTTTGAGAGAAGTAGTTAATAGCCTAAACACTGTATTAATGGGTTTGAAGAAGGTTTTGAATATTGCTATACATTCAGATAGGAATTTGTTTAGTCCCTTTTCACTGGGGTTTCTGCTAGGAAGTAACATTTATTGTGTCTTAATGTACTAAGTCATGCATCTCACCCAAGGTCCTGTGATTTCACTTATGGAAAAATTAATAACACATGCATTTTTAACTTTGATGTGAAGTATAATGTGATTACAATTGAAACATTACTGATAAAAATTCGACTATCTTATGATCACACAGGAGGTTTACATTGAGCTAAATGCTTGGATTTGTCGGGTAATCAATGTGAGTCTTTTCTATTGCAGCATAACTGTATATTGTGTTACCTATCACATCTATTTGAATGCTTGTGACCTGCAGAAAGGAGAATCCGTAGCTATAACATAAGGATGCTTGGAATCCGTAGCTATCACATAAGGATGCTGAATCCCTATTGTCCAGAAAGAACGTTGTTACAAGTAAGATCCTTATACTTTGAAAGCATAAATGATTTTAATCATAATCTTTGTGAAAGATCTTTTGAAAAAGAAATTGGTTATTATCCCAAAGTAATATATTTCAGAATATGCATAACCTGTCATTTCTTAGGGAGTATAAATATTGTCAATGTATGTGTAGCTTTTTTTCAACAGGTCAAGTTAAACTTCATCTTATATCAAGTTAAAAATTGCAAAAACATGGCATCTGTGGAGGAAACATTTATGTGTATGAACTTTATAGTATAAGAAAACCACATTAAATTTTGTTTTTGATCTAGCAAATGGAAGATTAAAATCAAAATTTTGTTTTATGAACTTTATAACTCAAAAGTTTTAGTTTTGTAATTTCAAGCATTACATTGATGTTGTAATGAGTGCATGAGAAGATTAAAATCTTCATTGTACATAAAGAAAGAAAATGAAATGCTATAACCTAATAGAAAAAAGATCCGTTTTCCAAAATATTGATTTACTTGTATCTGCTGCTACTTAACCTTTTTCTTACATTTCTTTTCAGATAAATAGGTTCAACATTTCTCTTTAATGTATCTCATGCTTTAATATTTCCCTTATTATCTCATTTTGTCTGCACATTCCCTGTTTATATGACATGTTTTCTTTTCAGAATGCCTTGTTGGTTATTTATGCAACTTTTCTCTATTTATAAACTAAGTATTCATTCTTCTTTGACTGTACATTGTCAGGAAACCATCTGCAGTTGTCTGGCTTTTTGCATTGTCATAAGAGATGTGTAGAGATGGCTCACACCACAGAATCTGTGGCTTGTACGAAAGGGCATTGGGTATGAATGGAACATTGCACATGATCCTTCTACATCTCGACGTATCTTCATTCGTGTAATCCATGCCTGCCCCTGGTGAGTATCTGTGTTTTAGATTACTTCTCTAATGCTAAAAATTTTTTTCCTCTCGCCAAAAATGAGGAAAGACAATCACTGTTACTAGCTGTTCTGACTTCTGACATAGATATTTGGTAGAACCAGAAAGGAGTGTAGAGATAGCTATCCACTGTTTCTATGCTATAAGGGAGAAAAATATGTTTTTTGCTGAATGTGAAGAGTTGTTATACACTAAAAATTTCATAAGGAATCGTGTCGACTTTTTTACTGCTATATTGTGAGTAATTATTATTATTATTTGATTTATGAAAATGTGCAAACCAGGTTGAAGCAACTATGGTGAGACGGGAGGCAATGAGCTTTTTGATCTACAGGAAGTAATGTGGGATAATGAACTGAATATGAGAACCGACATTTATCAGATCCTTTTGCAAGAGTCGCGACTTTTGTTCTTAAGAATCCAACTGCAGTGCTATGGTATTGATATGGTGAGACCTGATGCAAGGTTTTGTGGAGGATGTTTGTGCTGCAGATATTGTTTGAATTTGATGCTTTCATTACCGCACATTTACAAGCAAGGATTAGTTTGTAGAATCAATATCATTGTAGAAGTACATGTAAATTCTGGAGGCCAACTTTGGATAATTTATTTTAACGTTTTACGCGCTTGTAAATATGTACTGAAAAAAGCAAATATCAGGAACATTGATGTTGCTAACTTTTTTTGTTCAATGATTGTTGATTTTTTTAATTATTTGAATAATGTTGCAACAATCTTTAATAAATCTTTAACAAAGTTGATTCATTAGCTTTTGATATCAATACAAGAAATATTAGTTTTTCTTTTATAAGGCACAAAAACACTAAAAGTCCGGATGATTAGCGTACGTATTTTGAGTAAAACTAATACTAAAAATAAGCTAATTCATTAATATTTCTTACTCATTGCTACGCTGCTTATGCAATACCTGTTACATGTAACTTATGTTATTCTCTTTCTGGATCCTTCTGGTTCAACTGAAAAAGTAGTCAATTTGTCTGTCACTAGCTATCAAAAAATAGTCTAGATTCCATTGAATCAAACATATCTATTTGGAAGTGGCAAGATATTGTGAATATGTGATAAGAAACTCAAAGACACAAAAATAATATTATGACAGGTTTGGTGAGAGAGAGAGAGTTAGAAAGACTGCTAGGATAAATATGCCTCCCTATTACACTATTCAGGTCCAGTGGTTGGTTCTGTGCTAGTATCATCATCAAGGCGCCACCGTCCTCCGACGAACCAAAATCTTCACTCTTCCCTATCATCACAAATTCTTCTCCTCCGTTCCTCTATGGCTCAATAACACGACAGTGATGAAAATCTCTTACCTCCGATGGAATGGATAGAGAGGAAGGAAGACAAGCAAGAAGAAGAAGCGGAAGCGTGATCGGTGTGATGAGAGAATTGGGTTCAAGGAAGTCGCGTGTTAGAGCTTTAATTAACTATTTACGGTTTGTTTCGATTGACTTAATTGAGCTTACACTACAAGAAATAAGGAAATTTCTCCTAGGAAAACACCCTAATTTCGTCGGAAACGGTGTTTTCCGAGGAATTTTCCGACGAAAAAATTCCTAGGAAATTTTCAATCTATTCCAACGAGTTTCCGAGGAATTTCCTAGGAATTTGCTGTCAGAAGCTTTCCTAGGAATTTTCGAGGAAACTTCTGCAAGAAAGCTTTTCTGTAGACTGACAGATGCTTTCCGACAAATTTCCGAGGAAACTTTATTACTATTTTAATAGTTAATTTCCGAGGAAAATAAATTTTTTTTTAAAAAAAATTAAATTTTCAAATTAGAAAATTGCGCCAAAAAAAAATTGAAAAATTTAAAAACTGTTTCCGAGGAAAATAATTAATTTTAAAAAAAAAAAATTTTCAAATTTAAAAATTGCGCCAAAAAAAATTTGAAAATTGTTTCCGAGGAAAATAATTAATTTTTAAAAAAAATTTAAATTTTCAAATTTAAAAATTGCGCCAAAAAAAATTTGAAAATTGTTTCCGAGGAAAATAATTAATTTTTAAAAAAAATTTAAATTTTCAAATTTAAAAATTGCGCCAAAAAAAATTTGAAAATTTTTGGGAATTGTTTCTGAAAATTTTTCGAGGAAAATAATTAATTTTTAAAAAACAAAATTAAATTTTCAAATTAAAAAATTGGGCCAAGGAAAATTTGAAAATTGTTTCCGAGGAAAATAATTATTTTTTTAAAAAAAAATTTAAATTTTCAAATTTAAAAATTGCGCAAAAAAAAATTTGAAAACTTTTGGGAATTGTTTCTGAAAATTTTTCGAGGAAAATAATTAATTTTTAAAAAACAAAATTAAATTTTCAAATTAAAAAATTGGGCCAAGGAAAATTTGAAAATTGTTTCCGAGGAAAATAATTATTTTTTTAAAAAAAAATTTAAATTTTCAAATTTAAAAATTGCGCAAAAAAAAATTTGAAAACTTTTGGGAATTTCCGAGGAAAAAAATTAATTTTTAAAAAAAAAAACTTAATTTTCACATTACAAAATTGCGAAAAAAAATTTGAATTATCAAAAATTGCGCCATAAAAATTTGAAATTTCAAAAATTACGCCAAAAAAATTGAAAAATTTGAATTTTTTAAAATTGCGTCAAAAAAATTTTTGAAAGAAAAATTTCGAAAAAATTGAGCCAACTTGTATTTTTAAAAAATGATTTTTTTTGAAAAATATATATACTAAAAGTGTTTTTTTCATAAAACCAACTTTAATTAGTGTAAAAAAAATTTAAAAAGAAAATAATTTGTGTTAATTTTTGAAAAAAATAAATTTTGAATAAAAGCAAAAGTTGGAATTAAATATTTTGATGAAATTATTCTTGAAAGAAATAAATAGTTGTTATTGTTGAAGAAGATGAAAATTTGTGTTAACGTAGATGAAAAATTGTTGTGGAAGAGTTGTTAAAAAAAGATGAAGAAGAAGAAGAAAATAGGAAGAAGAAAATTAATGTTGAAAAAATGATAAGATATTATTGTTGAAGAAATTAGTGTTAAAGAAGAAGATGATGATGAAGAAGAAGAAGAAGAAGAAGAAGAAGAAGAAGATTTATGTTAAAAAAATTATAAGAGATTATTGTTGAAGAAGATAAAAAATTAGATGTGTTTAGAAATTGTTGAAGAAGATGAAAAAGAGACGAAGAAGAAATAGAGATGAATGAATATTTGTTGAAGTAGAGATGAATGAATGGATGATGAAATGTGTAGTAGAGTGTGTTATTTATAGAGGGAAAAAATTCTGTCACGTTTTCTGAGGAATTTCCTAGGAAAAAATTCCTAGAAAACCTTCCCCCCCTAAAAATTTTAAATTTTCGTTTCCCTCTCCTCCAATTTTCATTTCCTTCATTTAATTTCCTAGGAATTTCCTAGGAATAATTCCTAGGAAAAGAATTTATTTTTTTTTCAAAAAAATCAATTATTTTAAAATATCGATTATTTTTGAAAAATTTGAAAAAATAAATTATAAATATTTTATTTGGTTAAATTAAATAAAATAAAAATAATGATTTGAGTACACAACGACAATATTCATAAAAATTACGAAACAAAAACATAAATTACTCGCTATCAACATCCTCGTCCTCATAATTATCATCATCGCCGTCTTCGTCATGTATTTCATGAGGTGTCGGTGAAAATTGACTCGATGCAGGCGGCGATGAATCAGATGTCTTTCTACTCTTTCTCCCACCCATGAACTTCTTTGTCATCATCTTTTGGAATTTTCGAAAGACATTCATTTCTTTCCTTAGCTCCTTCTCTGCCTCATCTTTCCTTGCCAGCGCCTCCTTTTGACTTTGCAACTCCTCGTTCAATCGAGTTATCATTGCTTGCATCTCAAGAGACTCCAGAACGAGCTGAGCTGGACTCTGGTAGAACAGGAGCACGAAACAAATTTCCATGCACCACGTTGCCGGCTAACGCTCCAAGACCGTATACTCTGTCCGGTCTTCGTTGTCCTCCTGCAGCCTTTACCCATAATTCAATTATGATGGAGTCGGGAATTTCATCATGCGATTGAATCTCAGGATTCTGCGCCAAAAACTGTGCTACGTACTCGTCATAAGATGCCTATAAAGAAAAGTAAAGAAAATTAGATAATAATAATTGTTTACAAATAAAGTCAAATAAAAATTAGATAATAATAATAATTAACATATTTCATATTAGTTAACAACATAATTCTTTACTAATTCACATTCTTTTTCTAATTAAAATTAAAACATATTACAAATATTTGCAAATTTATCTGGGTATTGCTAGCTCGAGCATCGATATACTGACCAGTACGCTGACTGAAATGAGTCTCTCTATGGACCTCATTTGGATAAGGATCTCTCTCCAAGGATTTTGCCTAATTGTACACGAAAAATATTAACCAATTAGAACATTTGACTTTATCTAATATATACATGTATAGAAATAGAAATAGTGAATTATTTTTTTTATCAGATGTCTAGCATGGGTAGGGACAAACACATCCTTGTGCGTGCCTATGTCCTCCTAAGGCAGATGCTCTGTTCTCCTTGTTAGCTCTGGAACGGTTCTTAAATTTTGGATCCTCTAACCAATACTTCACCAAGTCTTCCCACGCTTTTTCCCCGATCCACACTGTACGGTAGTTGCCCTTGTGTTTTTTCCATTCCTCCCGTTCATCATATAACAAATCTGATAAACGTTTGGAAGCTAACTTGTGAAAGAGCTTCTCTACAAGAAGATGAACTTCTCGAGGCCAGATACAACGATCCTGCAATAAACAAAAAAAATTATTAGACATTAAATTTTTTAAAAATATAACATGTTATAAAGTAATTACAATTATTTAATATTTAATAAATTGTGTTTACCGAAAAGTATTTAAAAAGTGCCACCCTGTCGTCTGTAGTAAGATGTTTATAGACGGCCCAACACCTATCTTTCGGGTAAAACATCTGGATGGCTCCTCGAATAAATTCTGCCACTCTCTTAGATGGCTCCAACCTACAAATTTGAAGTGTTAATTAAATTATGCATTTAAAAAACAAATAAAAATTAAGTCAAACGTAGGTAACAAATTCAAATTTTAATACTTACGATCCAGGTGTCGATGTAATCCTAAGTTGCTTATCCACATATTCCAAGTCTTCGGTGTAGCGACGTTGTCCTCGTTGTGGTGCTGTTGATGCTGATGCTGATGCTGGTGCTGCTGCTGATGCTGGTGGCTCTTCATGTTGGTGCTGCTGATGCTGTTGAGGCTGATGTTCAACAACATTCATTAAGCCTAAGAAATTTCCATCTTGCATAAATTCTTCATCAGGTCCGTTGATGTGGGAGGAACGGGAGGAACGGGTACGTTAAGGCCTTGTCAGATAGTATATGGGGTGGTATTGAAACCCGGCGAATGTGATGAGAGCGGACTATATCCAGGCATACCAAATCTAGGCATAGTGTATGTGGTAGGAATGGTCGGAAATGATGCGGAGGGAATGGTCGGGAATGATGCGGGAGGAATGGTCGGAAATGATGCGGGAGGAATAGTTGTGAATGGAGTGGAGTAAGGTGGTGGAGTAGTAGTAGTAGTAGGAATAGGAGTACCAGTCCGTTCATCAATGTTACAGAAGGAAACCCCTGGTAGACGGCGCCATGATCTGGTCTCTTTTGAGGTAATATCTATTATGTTTTGATACTTATTTTTCTTCTTCTTCTTCTTCTTCTTCTTCTCGGACTCTACAACCTGAGCCTTACCTTTATCCCTGTCTTGCCCAGACATCCCTGTCATAATACAATAAACAATAATTAATATAATGAATAAAATATTGTCACATTATATATGCAAGATTAAAATAATTCATATGATAAAATCGTACATTAAACATCGTCATAATAAAAATCATCCACATTGTTGTCGGGGTTAATTGCATCTTCCCCCTTGTTGCTAGACTTATCCCCACTGTCAGTGTCAACAAGTAACATTTCAGCTAATATTTCAGCTTCAACTTGTTGACCGTCAACATCTCTGTCAACCAAATCTGTAGCAGGATCGACTTCAATCACTTCTGGAACATGTGACATTTCATCATCTTGGTAAGGTACTTCTTTATCTTGAACTTCTGTCTCAATTTGACCTCTTGGTTTACACTTGATAGCAGCACACCATCCATGTTTGCGTCGGTGGTGAGAAAGATAAGGTACATAATACACTTGACTAACTGTACTTGCTAAAATGAAAGGGTCAAATGCATTATACCTTCTGTCCATTCGTACATCAACAGTTTTATACTTTGGATCAATTCTCATCCCATTTGCAGGGTCAAACCAGTCACAGTAAAACAATACAACTTTGTTAGGTTCATCTACATATAGGAAAGTTACTTCAAATTAAATATGTGTTTGATCACACCATAGAAGTCATCTTCACCTCCATCACTGATTCCTTTGACGTAAACACCGCTGTTAATTGTTTTTTTTGCCCACCGACCGTGATTGAGTATGAAATTTAAATCCGTTGACAAAGTAAGTGTGATGTTGTTTGACTTTTCTTCCCGGACCTTCGGCTAACCCCCTCAACTTATATATCTGTGTAGTCGGATGAGCATTTAGCAACTGATGTTTAAACAATCCTTGAAAAGTTGTATATATGTTGCCAATATTTAATCCTTGAAACATCTCAATGTATGGTCCAACTTCGATGCAATTAATCATCACATGAATGGCCTCTGACTGCAACTCAGCATCGTTCATCCAGTAATCGTTCCCTGAATGACAAAGACGTCTGTGGTGACGAAAAACTGATAAGGCTGACTGACACTCTTCACTTTCAACAATAACTTCATTTCGTGTATTTCTTGGGATCAACATCAAGTTGTCGAAGTAGTGAGAGATGAAATAGTTTGTTTCCCGAACCACGTAAGCTGCAACTATTGATCCCTCAACCCTTGATTTATTTCTAACCATTCACTTTACATAACCCATGAACCTTTCAAAAGGATACATCCACCTATAATGAACAGATCCACCAAGCCAAGCTTCATATGCGAGATGCATCGGAAGATGTTTCCATAGAATCAAAGAAACCCGGGGGAAAAACTTGCTCCAACTTACAAAGAGTGATTGGAATATTCTGATCCATTTTAACAAGTTCATCCATCCTCAAGGTTGAAGCACATAAGTCATTAAAAAATTGGCTAATTTCAGTCAACGGGCTTATAACATTGTTTGACAATGAACTAAATGCAATTGGAAGTAAGCGTTCCATGAAAACGTGGGAATCATGACTTTTCATTCCACGCAGTCTTTCGGAGTTGACGTCGGCACACCTTGACAAGTTAGAACAATATCCGTCTGGCATCCTCAATTCTTTCAACCATTGACAAACAGATTTTGCTTCATCATCAATTAGATATTTTCCATTTGGAAGAAGTTGTAGCTCCATATCTGGTCTCTTACAAATCAATGGCAAGTCCATTCTAGCCTTCTCATTATCTTTTGTTTTACCAGAGACATTCATCACCGTGTGAATTATATTGTCACAAAAATTCTTCTCAATGTGCATAACATTAAGATTATGTCTCAGTAAATTGTCTTTCCAGTAACTTGCAATCCCAACTTCGACACCAACTTCTTAGCCTCGTAAAAACTCAATGGCAAAATGTCCTTTATAGGAGTTGCGTCCCTCATCATCTTTTTATAACATTCTGCGCCTTCTTCGGCCACACTCCAATCTGACTTGGCAGCTAAAAGCCTCATACTCATAGATAACTTAGAATCAGACGACCCTTCAAACAACGGCTTGTTTACTCCGTCATCATTTTGTAAGACTTCAACACTTTCTCGTTCGGGATTCTTTCCTCTTCAGCGCCCTCGCCCTCGTTGTAAGACAGGTTCACCCCAAGAGCATCACCAACCATATCTTCCCTCATGCCAAAGTTTTCACTCTCCGTACGCGCCCCACTGCTTGAAGCGTGCATATTAACATCATTTGTCGGCTCTTGTTCACCATGATATTTCCACACGTAATAATTCTCCATAAAACCAAGGTCCTATAAATGATTTAGAACATCTTTTGGGCTCTGAAGCAGCCTACACGTACATTTAAGACACGAACATCTTATCCCTCCCTCCAATGTAAACACACGTTGCGACATGGCGTAAGCAACACATTCACGAACTCCATCCACAAAAGCCGCTTTAAGTGTTCTTTTCGCTGGATATTTTCTATCGTACATCCAACTACGATGTAAAATATATTGATCCATCTTCCGCGTCACTAATATTAACTCAATTAGTTTGTATTTATTCGTTACAATAACGCGCGGATAATAAATCTTCGCGTTGCCGACAAAAGTTAATGACTACAACCTAAATATAAATAACAATTTTTTTTCTTTCTAAAAACCTAAATATTTAGAAATTCGTACAAATTACACATATTTCATATAAATTAACTTCATAATTCTTTACTAATTTATCTTCTTTTTCTAACAAACTTTTTAAACATATTTCTTTACTAACTTAGCCTTCTTCTTTTAAAATAACTACAATAACATTTTTACTAACCACATTTTTACTTGCATTTTTATTAACTAAAACATATTTATTACATAAATTAGTTTTACTAATTAACTAATTTTTAAACATATTTCTTTACTAACTTAACCTTCTTTTTCTAAAATAACTACAATAACATTTTTACTAACCACATTTTTTACTTGCATTTTTATTAACTAAAACATATTTATTACATAAATTAGTTTTACTAATTAACTAATTTTTAAACATATTTCTTTACTAACTTAACCTTCTTTTTTTAAAATAACTACAATAACATTTTTACTAACCACATTTTTCACTTGCATTTTTATTAACTAAAACATATTTATTACATAAATTAGTTTTACTAATTAACTAATTTTTAAACATATTTCTTTACTAACTTAACCTTCTTTTTTTAAAATAACTACAATAACATTTTTACTAACCACATTTTTTACTTGCATTTTTATTAACTAAAACATATTTATTATATAATATGTCACATGAATTGCATAAAAATTATATAATATTTTACAACTAACATATATAACATTTTTCTAATTAATCTATGTCACATTTTCTAAAATTTGTATGAATTCAACATTACGCGCATATAAAAATTACGAGCCACAAATAAAAGTTACGCGCGGATACGAATTCCGCGCGCCACAGACAAAATTAATTACAACAACTAATTCACATATTTCATATCAATTAACTTCAAAATAAATTTTTTTAACATATTTCATTACAACAACTAATTCACATATTCTTTACTAATTTACATTCTTTTTCTAACAAAATTTTTTATACATATTTCTTTTTCTAACAAACTTAATTTTATACATATTTCTTTTTATTCCTAGTCAAACCATTGTAGCAATTTAAAATAAGTAGAAGATATATACCAACCTCAAATAATTAGACGATGAACAAAGTGGATGAAAAAAAACCAAGCAGCAGCTGCAGCAACAACACCAACCTTAAAATGGATCTGAAGCAAGGAAACTACAAAAAATAATACAACATAATTAATAAAATCAATATCAATATTTTTTTAAAAAAAATAAAACATTTTTAATAACCAAAATAATTTACCTTGAATAAATTGAGTGAGAATGATATTGAATTTGATGGTAGAGAATTTGAGTGAGAATGATTGAGAAAAAAATTTACAGATTGAGAATGATTGAGAAATTAGAGTGAGAAAATTGAGTTAGAGATTGAGAAAGAAAATTGAGTTAGAGATTGAGAAAGAAAATTGAGTGAATTGGTAGAGAAAATATTGTGGGAATGGAAGAATGAAAGTGGAAATATATATAGCTTGCATCAACGGTCATGTTGCAACGGTCTGATTTTTTGCAACGACTATTTGGTGTTTTCCGATGAAAAAATTCGTCGGTAACAACCCAGCCCATCAAACATTGCCACGCGTTCTAGTAGCAAGCGTGGTCCCCGATGCTTTCCGAGGAAATGTGAAATTCTGGCCGGTCCGGGTTCTGAACGAAAAAACAGAGTCTGAAAAACAATAGTTCAGAAGCAGAAAATAAAACAGACAGAAGATAAAGAACATAGATATTTGATAACCCAGTTCGGTGTAAACTTCACCTACATCTGGAGGATACCAATCCAGGAAGGAAATCCACTAAGTAGTATTAATTCTAAGACTCAAGACACAGCCCCTGTTTTTCCAGCCTTATCACTTAATCACTACCCGTATAGACTTCTACCTAGGAACTCCTAGATATAAGAACCCACTTACTTCCCAATCAAGTAATCACAACCCAATGATTATCAGACACTTAAACAAACAAATACGAAGACACTCTTCAAAAACAACAAAGTCACTTGTGCTTAAAAGCTTTAAGTGAATTACAACTCTATAACAAAAACAACCAACTCTAACAGATGAGTGGTACAAAAAAACAGAGCAACAGCTCACAGACTCAAAAAAACACTAAGACTCTTTTCAATGACAACTTCTGGTTTTTTTCAGTCCAGTCTTCAATAGCAACGTCCTCCTTAAATAGCTTCAGCAGCACATAATTCTGAACCAAATCCTTCAAAGATATAATCCCATAATTCTTTAGAAGCAAATAGAAGCTCTTATTTATTCAGAAATATATTTTCCAAAGATTTCTTTGAAAATATATTCACGAATAACTGAAAAAAATCTTCAGAACAAATCTTGCGCAAAAATACTTCCTTCTAGAAATGAAGCTTGGATAAATCTTCAATTAAATCTTCAAAAGATACTGTGAAAGATTTAACAGAATTCAGACGCAGAAACCATGCTTCTGAAAAGCAGCTTCTGAAAGGTCAACAGAAGTCAGCGTCTGAACAGCAGCTTCTGAAGGTCAACAAAAGTCAACGTCTGAACAGTGTGTCTGATGAACAGTACCAGCGTCTGAAGACCAGTTCAGCTTCTGATGAACAGTACCAGCTTCTGAAACCCAGTTTCCAGCTTCTGAAGACACAAATTAGCTTCTGAAGACGCATTGCTTGTACATTTTGATTTTAGCAAACATGTAGCCACCACTCAAATATCCAACAATCTCCCTCTTTGGCAAATTTTTGGCTAAAATCAAATTGTCCACAAAGATAAGTTCTTCACTCAACAAAAGTACTCAACCATGAAGAACTACACATATATAGCAGAGTCAGCAGCGGAACAATTCACATCATTTCACACAAAACACTCCCCCTGCAACATACAGCAGCAGTTTCTGAGGTACAACAGTTTCTGAGGTACAGCTTCACCCCCTGAAACACATCACTCAGGAACTCCCCCTGAAACAGACATTCAGGAACTCCCCCTGAATTGTTGAACAACTTCTGAAACAGACACATATTTCTCCCCATTTTTAGCCAAACAATGTTGACAAAACAACCAGCAAACACCAGGAGCAAGAAACAGAAGTAACAGAGCATAAGCACATCACATAACAGCAAACAAGGAATCACATCAGAGCCAGTTTCAGAATCAGCATTAAAAACACCAGCACAGAACTCAGCACAACACCAATCATCAGGATTAGAACCACATAGCATCCACACACAAAGCTACAGAGTACAGCACACTTGCAAACCAGAAACACAAAGTGAAATCCAGAACATCAGTCACCAACTTGACAGTCTTCAGACTCAGCATCAAAAGTTGCTTAGTCTTCATTAGACACAACATCAGATGCTGCTCAGTTGATGTGTGCTTCAGGCACATTCAGAATCTTTTTCCCAGCAATCTGTTTCTCAAGATCAGCAATTCTCTTCTGAACACAGGGCATGGTATCAAGCTTAACAACATCTTCAGACTTACTAGGAACTACTTCTTTTCCTTTTAGTGCCTTCTGAATAGGGACAGGAACCAACACCTTGCTCCAGACTTTAGATGGTCCAGCAACAGAAATCTTCTTTGCTACAGGAGTGGGCCTGCTGTCAGCAGCAACAACCTTTCCTTTCCTATCTTTCAGATTCTGGGAAATACTTTCACATTTTGGTCTCCAAACCTTCTTGACATTGACTGCAACAGGTACATGCTTTCTTTGTTGAAGGTGCTTGGGGTATCCATGCAGCTTGTAACAAAAAGGCTTAATGTGTCCCTTTTTACCACAGTGATGACATACCCAAGGATGAGAAGCCTTCTTGTCTTTAGATCCTTGAGGTTTGTTCTTAGGTTTGCTCATCAGAGGAACATAAGTAGCAGCAGGTATGAACCTCTTAGCAGGATTTTGCTGTTTGATGCTCAAATTCTTATCAACAAATCCTAAGCCATTTGGTTTTCCTTGATTCTGATTCTCCAAAATCTCTTCCAACACATCAGTAGCAGAATTCATCATTCTAACTTGCTTCTTCATATGATCAAGTTGAGAATTCAGTTGAGTTACCTCATTATTGAGAACATAAATTTTCTCTAAATGTTCACTTCTTTCAATCTGAAGTTGAGTGATTGTTTTCTTCTGTTCTTCCAGGTGCTTGCATACTTCTTCAAATTGAACATGCAACTTCTTGCAAAAAGCAGCAGGATTTTCATAAGACAGTTCTTCATCACTGCATTCAGACTCTGAAGAAGTTTCTGAACCCATAACTTCATCATCAGTTATGCATCTTCCAGTAAAGGCAGCAACATGCTTAGCAGACTTATTCTCCACTTCTCCTTCTGAATCCTCTTCATCAGACCAAGTCACAGTCAGACTTTTCTTCTGTTTCTTGAGGTAGGTAGGACATTCTGACTTGACATGACCATATCCCTCACACTCATAGCACTGAACTCCCTTTGATTGATTGCTCTTCTCATCAGTTCTTGTCTTCTGCTTCAGAAACTTCTTAAATTGTTTACTCAGCATCACAAGAGCTTCTGATGGGCTTTCATCATCCACACTTTCAACATCTGCTACAAAAGCAACACCTTTCCCCTTCTTATCAGTTCTGCTTATATCAAAGTTTTGAAGAGACCCAATCAATTCCTCAACCTTCATGCTGGAGATGTCATGTGCTTCTTCAATTGCAGTCACCTTCATATCAAATCTCTTAGGTAAGGATCTGAGGATCTTTCTCACAAGTTTCTCATCAGATACTCTTTCTCCAAGAGACTCAAATGAGTTGGCCATATCCAGAACATTCATGTAAAAATCCTGTATGTTCTCATTCTCCAACATTCTGAGATTTTCAAACTTGGTGGTGAGAAGCTGAAGTCTGGACAGTTTTACCTTGGATGTGCCTTCATGAGTAGTCTTGAGAATCTCCCAGGCATCTTTAGCTATTATGCACTTCTTGATCATTCTGAATATATTCTTGTCCACTCCATTGAATATAGCATTCAAGGCTTTGGAGTTTGCAAGAGATAAAGCATCTTCATCATTGGACCAATCTTCTTCTGGTTTCAACACAGATGTCTTCTTTCCTTCTTTGTCCAGCACAACAGGATGTTCCCAACCTTTCAGAACAGCTTTCCAGGTCTTGCTATCAATAGATTTCAGGAAAGCACTCATACGATATTTCCAATATTCATAGTTGGTCCCATCCAACAGAGGTGGCATGTTACCAAATCCTCCTTCTTTGTCCATTCTTGCCAGAAACACCTTCCCTGGAGCTCACCCAAATACAGGCAGGGTGCCTGCTCTGATGCCAATTGAAATTCTGGTAGGTCCGGATTCTGAACTAAAAAACAGAGTCTGAAAAACAATAGTTCAGAAGCAGAAAATAAAACAGACAGAAAATAAAGAACACATATATTTGATAACCCAGTTCGGTGTAAACTTCACCTACATCTGGAGGATACCAATCCAGGAAGGAAATCCACTAAGTAGTATTAATTCTAAGACTCAAGACACACCCCCTGTTTTTCCAGCCTTATCACTTAATCACTACTAGTATAGACTTCTACATAGGAACTCCTAGATATAAGAACCCACTTACTTCCCAATCAAGTAATCACAACCCAGTGATTATCAGACACTTAAACAAACAAATACGAAGACACTCTTCAAAAACAACAAAGTCACTTGTGCTTAAAAGCTTTAAGTGAATTACAACTCTATAACAAAAACAACCAACTCTAACAGATGAGTGGTACACAAAAACAGAGCAACAGCTCACAGACTCAAAAAAACACTAAGACTCTTTTCAATGACAACTTCTGGTTTTTTTCAGTCCAGTCTTCAATAGCAACGTCCTCCTTAAATAGCTTCAGCAGCACATAATTCTGAACCAAATCCTTCAAAGATATATTCCCAGAATTCTTTAGAAGCAAATAGATGCTCTTATTTATTCAGAAATATATTTTCCAAAGATTTCTTTGAAAATATATTCACGAATAACTGAAACAAATCTTGCGCAAAAATACTTCCTTCTAGAAATGAAGCTTGGATAAATCTTCAATTAAATCTTCAAAAGATACTGTGAAAGATTTAACAGAATTCAGACGCAGAAAGCATGCTTCTGAAAAGCAGCTTCTGAAGGTCAACAGAAGTCAGCGTCTGAACAGCAGCTTCTGAAGGTCAACAAAAGTCAATGTCTGAACAGTGCGTCTGATGAACAGTACCAGCGTCTGAAGACCAGTTCAGCTTCTGATGAACAGTACCAGCTTCTGAAACCCAGTTTCCAGCTTCTGAAGACACAAATTAGCTTCTGAAGACGCATTGCTTGTACATTTTGATTTTAGCAAACATGTAGCCAACATTCAAATATCCAACAAAATGGTTCGTCGGTAAACACCATTCATTCAAAGCTTGCCACGCCCTCTTGTTTGCAGGCTAAATGCGTGTGGTCCCCAGTGCTTTCCTAGGAATTGTTTAGTCGGTAAACACCATCCATTCAAAGCTTGCCACACGCACATTTCTGGACATGAGGGACCACATGAGTGCTTTCCGACGAATTTTTCGTCGGTAACCAAGTTGCTTTACGACGAATTGAAATTCCTAGGAAAATTTGGTAGGAAAATTAGGTGTTTTCTTGTAGTGTTATAAACTGATAGAAGTACTTGTGAGACTGTTTGGGAGAGCTTATGCCAACAACTTATGACATGTCTATAAGTTGTTTTTAGCTTATGAAATCAACTTATAGCTTATACGAATGCAACTTAGCTTATATGAAAAGGATTTGACTTTATTTTATCTTTTGGTATATCAATAGCTTATATATTAGAAATTGAACCATGCCATGAGATTATTAGGTTCTATGAAGTTGATACCTTATTGACCTACATTAGAGAGTATGCAAATGACTATAAATCAGATTATATAATAAACATAGATTAATGAAGTTTTGACTTGCTTTTATATGCATAACTTATTAATCTATCTTTAATTTTCGAATTATCCCAAATAGCTTTTCTGTACCTTTTCATTGTGATTTCATTGGTTTCTCTTTCTCTTTCTTTTCTGTTCTGTTTTATTTTCTTCAACATAGATGAGATGAGACAATTTCTATCTTCTTCTTAATGTTAGACACGTGTGATTTCTTATTTCTAGGTTGTTATAAGATCATTTATGTGTATTAGTAAAGAATTGATCTTCTCATTACTGTTAGCCACTGTAATATCCCACTTAAGCGAGACTTTTAACAGTATCACAGGAATTAAACGAAAGGAATGGCAAAATGGTAATTATGAGAGGAAAGGAGTATATATAGAGATAAACATGAAATTTCCTCACTTTCTCCTTCCACTTCTCTCTCTACAAATCTGATTTTCTTCTTCTCTCTCTCTAGAATTCGCCTAGCATCATTCTCACTCCTTAATCCATCAAAAATTCTTCCTAAGCTCTTGTATTTCAAGCAAGAATAGTTTGGGGAAAGTTGGAACAAGAGAAAAGTTAAGGAAAAGCAAGAGAAGAGCAAGAAATGAGCTAGGGTTTTGAAGCTTGAGCATAACCAGCACCAAATCAGTTTGAGGTGAGCTCCCTTGAGGTTTTAGAACCTCTCTTTGTGAGTTTTATAGAGAATTTCTTCATAGTTCAAGTTTATGGTTTTTACCCTAAATTCCTATACTTGTTAATTCCTTGCTCATGCGTGTTTTAAACTATCAATTTGTAACAGAAAATCATCCCTAGCATGTTTGGGATGCTTGGGTACCTTTGATTGAGCAAAAATGGTGGAAAACGTGATTTTCACATGTTCTGTACTGTCATGGTCGCTGTAGCGACCAGCTGTCGCTTGTAGCGACCAGACAGCAATTTTTGCTGGTGCCCGTCGCTGTAGCGACCAGCCTGGCGCTTGTAGCGACAAGCTGGCGCTTGTAGCGACGGCTTGGCGCTTGTAGCGACCAAACCAGAACAGCACAACTCAGTTGAGCTGTTCTGGGGGTTCTGGTGCGCGCGGGCATGGCTTTTTGCAAATGTTTTCTTCTAATGCTTTTAGAAACTTTAACCACCATTTTAACTCATCCAAAGGCTTTTAATGATTGAGGAATTAGAGGAGCAAGGAATGCGCAAGGCATGGGAACTACGGGAAGCAAAGGTTATATGAATAGGTAAACCCTAATGGCGGCACATGACAACGATGTGTCGAATCCTTGATAGGAAAACAAGAATTATAGTATGAGTGCAAGGATTTAATAGATTGATCCCTTGCTTGTGAGTTGATAACTCTTAGGAAAAGCATATGACTTGGATAAGTTGAGAACCTATTTTAGGTAAACATGATTATAGAGGTATTCAATTTAGAATACGAGGATAATAGGAATGCTTCGGCAATCAAAGTTACAGTTAAGATCATAGTGTTGGTTTTCCAACGATTATAGGTGGCTTATGAGAACGATAAGCCAAGATCCATAAGTTATAGGATAAGAGTTACATGAATTGTTTATATGATCAAAGTAACAGATATGTATATTTATATATATACACTCTTTTATCAAAGTTAAAGAATAATAATTCAAAGTCAAAGGCATGTTCAGCAGACTCCGGGATTCGCCGGATGGGATCTCTCCGAGAGGGTTATCCACATGCAATTTCATAGGGAGTCCGGTGTTAGCCTGATATGATAGGAATTTCACCGGTTCATAGGGAGCTGTCCTCGGGGTTACTCCACCCGGGCCGCACTCCGTAAAATGAACTTAGATTAATTGTTTGTTCAACGCTAACAGCTAACATAAAACTGCTATAGAACTGTTATATGTTTTATGTTTCATAGTTAAAGTCAAAGTTACAGTTACAGTCATAGTCATAGGAAACTCACAGTTATAGTTATGGACAGTTATCAGAAAGTGATCCTAGGTTTCCCCTCGATCACTAAGTTAAAGTTATAGGCAGAATACAAATATAGTTACAGGCAGTTACAGCAAAGGTTACAGGCAGTTTAAAGTCATAGTTACAGGAGGACTTATAGTCATAGACAGATAAGAGACTTGGCGATCATAGGAAATCCCCAAGATTGCCAAGGTAGGCATGGCGACCCTAGGTTCCCTGTGGTTGCCAACAGTTGGTTGGGCTGGAGCTCACTGAGACATTATGTCTCATCCCATTCCTTCTGGTGCAGGTTTTCAGGTAAGTCAGAGGTTCGTGGTGAAGTTCTTCATAGAGATACTGGATGGAGTACAATTGCTCGTTGTGTACCAGCTCAGGAGCGCAATGGATATTGTATAAGCATTGTAATAGTATTGGATTTATTTGTACAAACGAGTAAACCTGTATTCAATCATTTGTGATGTATTATTATTATTGAAATTTTTAAATGTATCCAGTATCAGTTTAACGCACATGCTAATATACTAGTTAAAGTTAGTATGGGTGTTACAATTGGTATCAAAGCAGGTTGATTCAGACCGTGCCATGGGTCATTTAAGATTCAATAAAAGTAGTGGAATCATTGGGTTCCGGATATTGTTCTAAAGGTCACATCTAGTTGAGCCTGATCAACTCAGTCTAGTATATGACAGTTAGGACAAATGTCCGAGAGCTGAATGTGACCAAGGAGGAAAGAAGTGTACGAAGGGTGAAGATTAAAGCGTCAGATTTTAAGACGAAATTGGCAAGGTATTTAATGCCAAAGGATGGTTCTCTAACAGTGAAGTAACTGAGTCTTTTAATCGCAAAGTCTCAGGTATCTAAGAGGTATCTAAGAGTATCTAAGAGTAAGGTCAAGTACCTTAACTAGTCGGACGCATCATTGAGCGATGCCTTCTCCGAGGAGATGTGTAGAGTAAAGAATTATGGAATACTCTAAGAAAGGATTTGGAATCTCAACGGGAACCGCAATTTGAAAAGTTAAAGTGGAATAGAGTTTTATTCCGGGTGCAGAGGTAAAGAATTACGGTACCAAACCCAACTACTTGGAGTAAGGAATTATCAGTTAATTATTGGAAGCTCTGGACTTCCAGTAAGGATATAGTGTGTAAGGATGGAAGGACTTGCGCACGTGGATCGGATGAGATTTAAATATCTGATAGGTAAGAGACTCATTTATGGATTAAGCGAAATATTGGACAGATGAACCAGATTACCTTCCTTTGTTATGAGTCATCAAGATGCTTCGTATGAGGAACGCAAGTTTAGCAACAAGTGAAGGAAACCCCCGGTAAGGGTATGAAGTAAAGGTTGAATTTTATGTTGTCGGATTATAGCAGACCGGTTTCGAGGATTAAACAGGAATTAGCCAAGAACTATTGTGAGGCTCTAGCAGCAGGAAGATCGTCCCTAACGTACAAATTACAGTTAAAGTTATGGTTTATGTTAAGGAGTTCTATGTTTTCTTTTGATAGGTTCCTTACACAATTATTCGGGTAAGCCGACAAAGACCACCTTATGTTGGTATGTGTTACAGATGGTGGAACTACAGACCTTGGATTGCTCGAAACTCTATGGAGAGGGCCATGGATGAACAGACATATGGAAAATTATTCAGATAACAAGATTAGATTGGAATTGTGAATACAGTATCAAGTTACCGGAAGGATTCAAATCAGAATTGTTAAAGTTTAAGGTTAAATAATCGGGTACTCGAAGGGGTGTAACATGTGTTTGGGCTTACAGGAGAGCCGGTAAAAGTTGAGTCTTATCCAGACGGGTTATTTCCGGAGAAACCCGAGGAGTAACCAAGAGATATGATAGAATTATGTGGACCTAAGTTGTCTTGGAAAAAGGTTGTGAATGTGAAATCCTTACGGATAATTATAGGACGGAACTCGATTCATAATATGAAGAGTAAAGCTAGAACTAATGTATAAGTTGTTTTGACAGGAGCATTGTTGAGCTCGTAATTAATGCTAAAGACTGTTTATAGGTTTCAGCGTATCTTCGTGAAAGTAAGAATTTTGTTTATGTCCGAAAGGAAACACAAAGTCAGATGACGATCAATCAGTAAGTTAAACAAGTGGATTAAACCACGAGAGAAATTGTAATGTAAGATGGTCATGTATGGTAATTACAAAGTATAAAGTCAAAGGATTGGCCAAGGAGAATTTATATGGTAATGGTGATGTATTACTTCTATCCCAAGGTAAATTGCTTAAATCAGAGTTGCGCAGCGGAGAAGTAATCAAAGGATGAATTAACGAACAATTCAAGGTTGAAGTTAGAGGAAAAAGGATGTTTGTGAAGTCCTTGCCAGATGAATTACAGGAAAGGTACTCAGTGATTAATTCTCAAGCTACATAATATTTGGAAGTTGTGATGACTTGAACTTATCATCAGTTCTAACAGGAAATTCTAAGAGATAAGTCGAGGAATGCTTCAGACCTCGAGACTCATGAGATAAGAGGATTGAAGCGGTTTGAGAAATTTAAAGGATGTGTTTCTAGCACAATAAATACATAACGAAGAAAGCCGCATCTAATACGGTAATCTAGCTGTTTCAGCTTAGTAACTTAAAGTTAACTTGAATAATAAGTTTTTATCAAGAAAATTGATTAAGAGGTTATTCCACATCGTACCCACGTTATGCTAGCATGTCGCATGTAACAGGCATGTAACAGGTTATGATTAGTATTATGTATACTGATCAGGCAGAGATTATGCTACTTAGATAGTAGTGTAATATATTTTCACAGTCATGTGACATGTATCGGTAACTGTGGTACGCAATCAGTAATGTTTTAACAGGAAAGTCTTAAGCAGAACAGGTTTGTTGTTACCGAACAAATCTCAGTTGAGGAGTTCAGAAATTCTTGAACTTAATGTTAATAGTTAAGGGAAGGAAATGTTTTACACAGATCAGAGAATTACTCATAGTTTACAGTAAAAGGCTACGTGAATTCAATTTATGAACTAAAGGATTAAGAGTTTAAGAGTGCTATCTTAATAGCGATCAGAATAGAGTTTTCTTTTAGAAAACAGAGAATGTCCTTGGACGAAGTAAGTTTATAACGCCAACGGAATGTAACCATAATTTACGTTATGGGATTGTGGATACTCAAAAATACAAGCATGAGTTAAGAGCTAAAAAAGTGACCTTGGTTGACGTGGCATTGTCTCAAGTATATGTTGACTAAGTATGGTGTCCCATTAGTTGGACAATGATGATGCGGCGTACTGTGTACCCGATAGTAGTGTACACGTACTCAATCGTGTATGGGAGCTATGTGCTATGGACTGTATTATATGATGATATGTGAGACGGCTTATGCCACACGTCACTTGTACTAAACTTTCATAAGTTTGAAATTATTGGTAAAGAAAGTATTAATCCCATGAGTAAGAATTATCTTGATGGTGCAAGATTATCAGAGTCATAGAAAGAAGAAAGCTCCTAAGACCTTAACTACGCGTTATCGTGGATTAATTAAATTGGAGCACGAGTGGCTCATATGATTTCTCGAGCCTTAAGGATTCCCGCAGTGGGAATGTGAGCAATGCTCATGGTTGTGATAATAGTTACATTTAGGATGTTAGAAAGAAAGGACTTGTACCATAGGTTCAACCACCACCTTGTATTTTAATCGGGAAGGTAATTGCAATAGACTTTACTTTCGTTTGAGAATACTCAATATCAGATGCTTTTCAGAGCAAGACTAAATCTATATAAAGAATGGTACGAATGTAACAGTAAAAGGTCGTCTTACGAGGCGAAAGTCAAAGGCAAGAATTCTTTTGGGAATTAAAAGTAATGTAATAGATTCCTCGGAAAGTTGGAATGATTGAGGAAAATCAGATCGACCCGACGTCTTCAGGTTAAGATTAAACGGTCAATTAAAGAAGAACTGAATGAATTCAGTAAGGGAAATCCAAGACTTAATAAATTCAAATTGGATTTATAAGGAATATGTCGAACAAAGATTATTGTCAGATAAGATGGATATGTTGGTTCAGATAACCATACGTCCTAACAGGTGAGAGTTATGCATTATGCATCAGACCTTTCGGTTGGAAGAGATTGTCATACGTTTTGATTTACAGAGATGGGAATCATGGCTAAAGAATAAGTTTTAACCAGTATGGTTTAATCGGGGTGCGTGATTAATCCACATGTCAGACCCTGGAGTTGCCATGAAATTCCAATGAGCTAAAAGAATTGGAAATTTTCATAGTAGAGAAAGAGATAGAAAGGATTTACCTTTTCAAGACTTCAGAGGGATTTTCTAAATTTCGAGGACGAAATTTCTTTTAAGGGGGGTAGAGTGTAATATCCCACTTAAGCGAGACTTTTAACAGTATCACAGGAATTAAACGAAAGGAATGGCAAAATGGTAATTATGAGAGGAAAGGAGTATATATAGAGATAAACATGAAATTTCCTCACTTTCTCCTTCCACTTCTCTCTCTACAAATCTGATTTTCTTCTTCTCTCTCTCTAGAATTCGCCTAGCATCATTCTCACTCCTTAATCCATCAAAAATTCTTCCTAAGCTCTTGTATTTCAAGCAAGAATAGTTTGGGGAAAGTTGGAACAAGAGAAAAGTTAAGGAAAAGCAAGAGAAGAGCAAGAAATGAGCTAGGGTTTTGAAGCTTGAGCATAACCAGCACCAAATCAGTTTGAGGTGAGCTCCCTTGAGGTTTTAGAACCTCTCTTTGTGAGTTTTATAGAGAATTTCTTCATAGTTCAAGTTTATGGTTTTTACCCTAAATTCCTATACTTGTTAATTCCTTGCTCATGCGTGTTTTAAACTATCAATTTGTAACAGAAAATCATCCCTAGCATGTTTGGGATGCTTGGGTACCTTTGATTGAGCAAAAATGGTGGAAAAACGTGATTTTCACATGTTCTGTACTGTCATGGTCGCTGTAGCGACCAGCTGTCGCTTGTAGCGACCAGACAGCAATTTTTGCTGGTGCCCGTCGCTGTAGCGACCAGCCTGGCGCTTGTAGCGACAAGCTGGCGCTTGTAGCGACGGCTTGGCGCTTGTAGCGACCAAACCAGAACAGCACAACTCAGTTGAGCTGTTCTGGGGGTTCTGGTGCGCGCGGGCATGGCTTTTTGCAAATGTTTTCTTCTAATGCTTTTAGAAACTTTAACCACCATTTTAACTCATCCAAAGGCTTTTAATGATTGAGGAATTAGAGGAGCAAGGAATGCGCAAGGCATGGGAACTACGGGAAGCAAAGGTTATATGAATAGGTAAACCCTAATGGCGGCACATGACAACGATGTGTCGAATCCTTGATAGGAAAACAAGAATTATAGTATGAGTGCAAGGATTTAATAGATTGATCCCTTGCTTGTGAGTTGATAACTCTTAGGAAAAGCATATGACTTGGATAAGTTGAGAACCTATTTTAGGTAAACATGATTATAGAGGTATTCAATTTAGAATACGAGGATAATAGGAATGCTTCGGCAATCAAAGTTACAGTTAAGATCATAGTGTTGGTTTTCCAACGATTATAGGTGGCTTATGAGAACGATAAGCCAAGATCCATAAGTTATAGGATAAGAGTTACATGAATTGTTTATATGATCAAAGTAACAGATATGTATATTTATATATATACACTCTTTTATCAAAGTTAAAGAATAATAATTCAAAGTCAAAGGCATGTTCAGCAGACTCCGGGATTCGCCGGATGGGATCTCTCCGAGAGGGTTATCCACATGCAATTTCATAGGGAGTCCGGTGTTAGCCTGATATGATAGGAATTTCACCGGTTCATAGGGAGCTGTCCTCGGGGTTACTCCACCCGGGCCGCACTCCGTAAAATGAACTCAGATTAATTGTTTGTTCAACGCTAACAGCTAACATAAAACTGCTATAAAACTGTTATATGTTTTATGTTTCATAGTTAAAGTCAAAGTTACAGTTACAGTCATAGTCATAGGAAACTCACAGTTATAGTTATGGACAGTTATCAGAAAGTGATCCTAGGTTTCCCCTCGATCACTAAGTTAAAGTTATAGGCAGAATACAAATATAGTTACAGGCAGTTACAGCAAAGGTTACAGGCAGTTTAAAGTCATAGTTACAGGAGGACTTATAGTCATAGACAGATAAGAGACTTGGCGATCATAGGAAATCCCCAAGATTGCCAAGGTAGGCATGGCGACCCTAGGTTCCCTGTGGTTGCCAACAGTTGGTTGGGCTGGAGCTCACTGAGACATTATGTCTCATCCCATTCCTTCTGGTGCAGGTTTTCAGGTAAGTCAGAGGTTCGTGGTGAAGTTCTTCATAGAGATACTGGATGGAGTACAATTGCTCGTTGTGTACCAGCTCAGGAGCGCAATGGATATTGTATAAGCATTGTAATAGTATTGGATTTATTTGTACAAACGAGTAAACCTGTATTCAATCATTTGTGATGTATTATTATTATTGAAATTTTTAAATGTATCCAGTATCAGTTTAACGCACATGCTAATATACTAGTTAAAGTTAGTATGGGTGTTACAATTGGTATCAAAGCAGGTTGATTCAGACCGTGCCATGGGTCATTTAAGATTCAATAAAAGTAGTGGAATCATTGGGTTCCGGATATTGTTCTAAAGGTCACATCTAGTTGAGCCTGATCAACTCAGTCTAGTATATGACAGTTAGGACAAATGTCCGAGAGCTGAATGTGACCAAGGAGGAAAGAAGTGTACGAAGGGTGAAGATTAAAGCGTCAGATTTTAAGACGAAATTGGCAAGGTATTTAATGCCAAAGGATGGTTCTCTAACAGTGAAGTAACTGAGTCTTTTAATCGCAAAGTCTCAGGTATCTAAGAGGTATCTAAGAGTATCTAAGAGTAAGGTCAAGTACCTTAACTAGTCGGACGCATCATTGAGCGATGCCTTCTCCGAGGAGATGTGTAGAGTAAAGAATTATGGAATACTCTAAGAAAGGATTTGGAATCTCAACGGGAACCGCAATTTGAAAAGTTAAAGTGGAATAGAGTTTTATTCCGGGTGCAGAGGTAAAGAATTACGGTACCAAACCCAACTACTTGGAGTAAGGAATTATCAGTTAATTATTGGAAGCTCTGGACTTCCAGTAAGGATATAGTGTGTAAGGATGGAAGGACTTGCGCACGTGGATCGGATGAGATTTAAATATCTGATAGGTAAGAGACTCATTTATGGATTAAGCGAAATATTGGACAGATGAACCAGATTACCTTCCTTTGTTATGAGTCATCAAGATGCTTCGTATGAGGAACGCAAGTTTAGCAACAAGTGAAGGAAACCCCCGGTAAGGGTATGAAGTAAAGGTTGAATTTTATGTTGTCGGATTATAGCAGACCGGTTTCGAGGATTAAACAGGAATTAGCCAAGAACTATTGTGAGGCTCTAGCAGCAGGAAGATCGTCCCTAACGTACAAATTACAGTTAAAGTTATGGTTTATGTTAAGGAGTTCTATGTTTTCTTTTGATAGGTTCCTTACACAATTATTCGGGTAAGCCGACAAAGACCACCTTATGTTGGTATGTGTTACAGATGGTGGAACTACAGACCTTGGATTGCTCGAAACTCTATGGAGAGGGCCATGGATGAACAGACATATGGAAAATTATTCAGATAACAAGATTAGATTGGAATTGTGAATACAGTATCAAGTTACCGGAAGGATTCAAATCAGAATTGTTAAAGTTTAAGGTTAAATAATCGGGTACTCGAAGGGGTGTAACATGTGTTTGGGCTTACAGGAGAGCCGGTAAAAGTTGAGTCTTATCCAGACGGGTTATTTCCGGAGAAACCCGAGGAGTAACCAAGAGATATGATAGAATTATGTGGACCTAAGTTGTCTTGGAAAAAGGTTGTGAATGTGAAATCCTTACGGATAATTATAGGACGGAACTCGATTCATAATATGAAGAGTAAAGCTAGAACTAATGTATAAGTTGTTTTGACAGGAGCATTGTTGAGCTCGTAATTAATGCTAAAGACTGTTTATAGGTTTCAGCGTATCTTCGTGAAAGTAAGAATTTTGTTTATGTCCGAAAGGAAACACAAAGTCAGATGACGATCAATCAGTAAGTTAAACAAGTGGATTAAACCACGAGAGAAATTGTAATGTAAGATGGTCATGTATGGTAATTACAAAGTATAAAGTCAAAGGATTGGCCAAGGAGAATTTATATGGTAATGGTGATGTATTACTTCTATCCCAAGGTAAATTGCTTAAATCAGAGTTGCGCAGCGGAGAAGTAATCAAAGGATGAATTAACGAACAATTCAAGGTTGAAGTTAGAGGAAAAAGGATGTTTGTGAAGTCCTTGCCAGATGAATTACAGGAAAGGTACTCAGTGATTAATTCTCAAGCTACATAATATTTGGAAGTTGTGATGACTTGAACTTATCATCAGTTCTAACAGGAAATTCTAAGAGATAAGTCGAGGAATGCTTCAGACCTCGAGACTCATGAGATAAGAGGATTGAAGCGGTTTGAGAAATTTAAAGGATGTGTTTCTAGCACAATAAATACATAACGAAGAAAGCCGCATCTAATACGGTAATCTAGCTGTTTCAGCTTAGTAACTTAAAGTTAACTTGAATAATAAGTTTTTATCAAGAAAATTGATTAAGAGGTTATTCCACATCGTACCCACGTTATGCTAGCATGTCGCATGTAACAGGCATGTAACAGGTTATGATTAGTATTATGTATACTGATCAGGCAGAGATTATGCTACTTAGATAGTAGTGTAATATATTTTCACAGTCATGTGACATGTATCGGTAACTGTGGTACGCAATCAGTAATGTTTTAACAGGAAAGTCTTAAGCAGAACAGGTTTGTTGTTACCGAACAAATCTCAGTTGAGGAGTTCAGAAATTCTTGAACTTAATGTTAATAGTTAAGGGAAGGAAATGTTTTACACAGATCAGAGAATTACTCATAGTTTACAGTAAAAGGCTACGTGAATTCAATTTATGAACTAAAGGATTAAGAGTTTAAGAGTGCTATCTTAATAGCGATCAGAATAGAGTTTTCTTTTAGAAAACAGAGAATGTCCTTGGACGAAGTAAGTTTATAACGCCAACAGAATGTAACCATAATTTACGTTATGGGATTGTGGATACTCAAAAATACAAGCATGAGTTAAGAGCTAAAAAAGTGACCTTGGTTGACGTGGCATTGTCTCAAGTATATGTTGACTAAGTATGGTGTCCCATTAGTTGGACAATGATGATGCGGCGTACTGTGTACCCGATAGTAGTGTACACGTACTCAATCGTGTATGGGAGCTATGTGCTATGGACTGTATTATATGATGATATGTGAGACGGCTTATGCCACACGTCACTTGTACTAAACTTTCATAAGTTTGAAATTATTGGTAAAGAAAGTATTAATCCCATGAGTAAGAATTATCTTGATGGTGCAAGATTATCAGAGTCATAGAAAGAAGAAAGCTCCTAAGACCTTAACTACGCGTTATCGTGGATTAATTAAATTGGAGCACGAGTGGCTCATATGATTTCTCGAGCCTTAAGGATTCCCGCAGTGGGAATGTGAGCAATGCTCATGGTTGTGATAATAGTTACATTTAGGATGTTAGAAAGAAAGGACTTGTACCATAGGTTCAACCACCACCTTGTATTTTAATCGGGAAGGTAATTGCAATAGACTTTACTTTCGTTTGAGAATACTCAATATCAGATGCTTTTCAGAGCAAGACTAAATCTATATAAAGAATGGTACGAATGTAACAGTAAAAGGTCGTCTTACGAGGCGAAAGTCAAAGGCAAGAATTCTTTTGGGAATTAAAAGTAATGTAATAGATTCCTCGGAAAGTTGGAATGATTGAGGAAAATCAGATCGACCCGACGTCTTCAGGTTAAGATTAAACGGTCAATTAAAGAAGAACTGAATGAATTCAGTAAGGGAAATCCAAGACTTAATAAATTCAAATTGGATTTATAAGGAATATGTCGAACAAAGATTATTGTCAGATAAGATGGATATGTTGGTTCAGATAACCATACGTCCTAACAGGTGAGAGTTATGCATTATGCATCAGACCTTTCGGTTGGAAGAGATTGTCATACGTTTTGATTTACAGAGATGGGAATCATGGCTAAAGAATAAGTTTTAACCAGTATGGTTTAATCGGGGTGCGTGATTAATCCACATGTCAGACCCTGGAGTTGCCATGAAATTCCAATGAGCTAAAAGAATTGGAAATTTTCATAGTAGAGAAAGAGATAGAAAGGATTTACCTTTTCAAGACTTCAGAGGGATTTTCTAAATTTCGAGGACGAAATTTCTTTTAAGGGGGGTAGAGTGTAATATCCCACTTAAGCGAGACTTTTAACAGTATCACAGGAATTAAACGAAAGGAATGGCAAAATGGTAATTATGAGAGGAAAGGAGTATATATAGAGATAAACATGAAATTTCCTCACTTTCTCCTTCCACTTCTCTCTCTACAAATCTGATTTTCTTCTTCTCTCTCTCTAGAATTCGCCTAGCATCATTCTCACTCCTTAATCCATCAAAAATTCTTCCTAAGCTCTTGTATTTCAAGCAAGAATAGTTTGGGGAAAGTTGGAACAAGAGAAAAGTTAAGGAAAAGCAAGAGAAGAGCAAGAAATGAGCTAGGGTTTTGAAGCTTGAGCATAACCAGCACCAAATCAGTTTGAGGTGAGCTCCCTTGAGGTTTTAGAACCTCTCTTTGTGAGTTTTATAGAGAATTTCTTCATAGTTCAAGTTTATGGTTTTTACCCTAAATTCCTATACTTGTTAATTCCTTGCTCATGCGTGTTTTAAACTATCAATTTGTAACAGAAAATCATCCCTAGCATGTTTGGGATGCTTGGGTACCTTTGATTGAGCAAAAATGGTGGAAAAACGTGATTTTCACATGTTCTGTACTGTCATGGTCGCTGTAGCGACCAGCTGTCGCTTGTAGCGACCAGACAGCAATTTTTGCTGGTGCCCGTCGCTGTAGCGACCAGCCTGGCGCTTGTAGCGACAAGCTGGCGCTTGTAGCGACGGCTTGGCGCTTGTAGCGACCAAACCAGAACAGCACAACTCAGTTGAGCTGTTCTGGGGGTTCTGGTGCGCGCGGGCATGGCTTTTTGCAAATGTTTTCTTCTAATGCTTTTAGAAACTTTAACCACCATTTTAACTCATCCAAAGGCTTTTAATGATTGAGGAATTAGAGGAGCAAGGAATGCGCAAGGCATGGGAACTACGGGAAGCAAAGGTTATATGAATAGGTAAACCCTAATGGCGGCACATGACAACGATGTGTCGAATCCTTGATAGGAAAACAAGAATTATAGTATGAGTGCAAGGATTTAATAGATTGATCCCTTGCTTGTGAGTTGATAACTCTTAGGAAAAGCATATGACTTGGATAAGTTGAGAACCTATTTTAGGTAAACATGATTATAGAGGTATTCAATTTAGAATACGAGGATAATAGGAATGCTTCGGCAATCAAAGTTACAGTTAAGATCATAGTGTTGGTTTTCCAACGATTATAGGTGGCTTATGAGAACGATAAGCCAAGATCCATAAGTTATAGGATAAGAGTTACATGAATTGTTTATATGATCAAAGTAACAGATATGTATATTTATATATATACACTCTTTTATCAAAGTTAAAGAATAATAATTCAAAGTCAAAGGCATGTTCAGCAGACTCCGGGATTCGCCGGATGGGATCTCTCCGAGAGGGTTATCCACATGCAATTTCATAGGGAGTCCGGTGTTAGCCTGATATGATAGGAATTTCACCGGTTCATAGGGAGCTGTCCTCGGGGTTACTCCACCCGGGCCGCACTCCGTAAAATGAACTTAGATTAATTGTTTGTTCAACGCTAACAGCTAACATAAAACTGCTATAGAACTGTTATATGTTTTATGTTTCATAGTTAAAGTCAAAGTTACAGTTACAGTCATAGTCATAGGAAACTCACAGTTATAGTTATGGACAGTTATCAGAAAGTGATCCTAGGTTTCCCCTCGATCACTAAGTTAAAGTTATAGGCAGAATACAAATATAGTTACAGGCAGTTACAGCAAAGGTTACAGGCAGTTTAAAGTCATAGTTACAGGAGGACTTATAGTCATAGACAGATAAGAGACTTGGCGATCATAGGAAATCCCCAAGATTGCCAAGGTAGGCATGGCGACCCTAGGTTCCCTGTGGTTGCCAACAGTTGGTTGGGCTGGAGCTCACTGAGACATTATGTCTCATCCCATTCCTTCTGGTGCAGGTTTTCAGGTAAGTCAGAGGTTCGTGGTGAAGTTCTTCATAGAGATACTGGATGGAGTACAGTTGCTCGTTGTGTACCAGCTCAGGAGCGCAATGGATATTGTATAAGCATTGTAATAGTATTGGATTTATTTGTACAAACGAGTAAACCTGTATTCAATCATTTGTGATGTATTATTATTATTGAAATTTTTAAATGTATCCAGTATCAGTTTAACGCACATGCTAATATACTAGTTAAAGTTAGTATGGGTGTTACAGCCACCTAGGCAGAAGTTCAATGGGGATTGCAGATTTGGACAGAGGTTCCGAGTTAATATTCCCAGAAAATTGAAACAAAGTTTCTTATTTTGGGAGTTGAGAAAGAAATGGGGAAGTTGATTGAAATTTCATTATTGTACTCTTAGAATTTTTAAGTTAGTGATTAAAGCGATGTGGCGCAAACATAAATTAGTTTCAACTGAACCTTTGACTTCTTGCTGTATCTCTCCTCCATTCCTTCATCTACTCAAAACGATTATGTGATGATAATTTTGTTTATAAATTCCATGCAGAATGGTATTGCTCGACACAAACCGCATAATCCATGGGCGACATATTAAAGGTTTATATTGGTGAAATCAAAGGGGTTCACTTGGGGAAAGAGATGGAGATGTTTTAAATAGGATATGAACTCACACATTAATGGTATTGCCCCTAACTTGAATGCATGAAGGAAGACTCATTATTTACTACACATTGGCATCAGAACTCACACAATAAACGGATTTACTTCATCAAACTCAACATTTATAAATAGGATATGTCTCGTCATTATTAAGTTGATCTTATCGACTAAATATTTTATTTAAGTTTTTAATATTTTATGTGGTATAAATATCTCTACAAACTACCCATTATATTTTTCCCTAAAAAAATCATTTTATTTTAAAATTTTCTACTCATGTTAAATATTTTTTCTACCAAAAATATCTCAACAAACTACACCAAATCTAAATCACCTACACATTTTAAGACACTAACTTTGGATCCAAATTTTTAAATAGGATTTTTTTAAAAAAAAATCCTATTTTAAAATTTGGATTTAATTAGATATCACTTCTTTATCTTTTAGCATCATAATTGGATTCAAATTTTAACTATAAAATAATTTGATTCAATCAATTTAATTTAATTTTTTTAAACATTACTTTATACGTTTTCAATTTATTCTGCACATGTTTTTTTAATTTAAAAACTGATTTTTTATGTAGTATAAATAGTTCAACAAACTAAATATCTAAATTATCATTATAAACTCTGAGTACTCTTATCATTACTTCCACGTTTGTATCAATTAATTGAGAGTACGTAAAATATCAATGTATTTTATCAACAAATGTCATACTTTTATTTTTTGTCATCCTTAATAACTTCTACTATTATTGTTAATTTTTTTGGAAGGTCTATTATTTTTGTGTGTTTGAACCAACTATAATTTAAGTGCAACTGTAGAGACTAATCCCTCGAACCGAATATGACCACAATGGTTGGCAAAGCTCTCCTTAAGAGATTTAACAATGATGCATTCTACTAGGGTTGGAATTGAACTCATAACCCATGACCTCTGGTTAACCGGAATATATTAATTATCATTCCATCCAAATGCTTTTGAGTGATAAGATTATTATTATTATTATTATTACTACTACTACTACTACTATTATTATTATTATTATTATTATTATTATTATTATTATTATTATTATTAAAACTGATTACACACACACACACACACACATATACAAAGTTTTGTTATTTTTAATCATAATCCTACATTATAATTCTAATTATTTATATATTTCTCAATTTTATCGTTCATTAAACTTCAGTTTAAATTATATAAAACTCAACATAGATTTTTATCAAATTTAAAAGATAATTGTCATTGATTGTTGACTCAGTTGGTAATGAGTTGACTCATGCACGTAGTCGTGGTTAAATTGTCGTTGTCGATGTGAAGACATCTTTGGTGGGTGATCTGTAATTACTTCGATAAACGGTCTTTGAGCTTGGGGCTTTGACCCTGGTGAGTATCGAAGCTCACCTAAATTTTTTGTAACCAATTTTTTTAATTGATAATTCATTTTTTGAATAATAACTTGGTTGAGAAAATTTTAAATAATTATTGGATTAAAATTAAATTTTTTTAATTTAATAAAATTTATATTATAAGAAATAATTTTTTTCTTACATGTGCTCATTCCATTTTTTATTTGCTACTACCCATTTTTTTTCATTCTAAACACATTCTCAAATAATATTTCAACTTACACAACTAGGATTTATTTATTTTATATTTTAGGTAGATGTTAATATTTCATTTAACAAATTGTGGGAGTAACCGTTTTCTTTAATTATTTATGAAATAGTTGAATTTCTAATGAATATTATAATATTTTTTTAAACTTAGTATCTGGTTCAAGGAACCTCTAATCCGAAGGGTCAAATTCTAACGAATATTCTACATATAACACAAACAATATTAATATATGTAACCCGGGCAACGTGGGGAAAATATGCTAGTTCATAATAAAGGCAAGCATGACTCGACCCAAAAGCCAACTGCAAGACATTCTTTTGATCTCGTCCACGAAATTCGTCACCTTAGAAGATATTCCGTTAATTTTTTTGTGAGTGAATAGGCAAAAACCACCGAAATTGTAACTTTTGTCAAAAACCCTCTGACATTTAAGAAACTTCAAAAACCCCCTTAAAATTGTCAAACGTTAGTAAATAACCCCCTCCATTTGTTTTGGATGTTAAACCCTATGACGTGGCAGTTAACTGTACATGTGACACCTCCACGTGGACTAAACCTTATGTCACGTCACATGAGGGTAAATGACTATTTTTGTTTGCTCTCTTCATCTTCTTCCTTCCTCTTCTTCATCATCTTCATCACCTTCATCAATATTCATAAAAAATCCAGAACTTTTTTTAGTGCTTGTTCACATTCCAGAAAATTGCAGTTAGTGCTTGTTCACATTCCTAAAAGTTGTAGTTTGTGACTGTTATTTTCAGTTATTTCTTACTAAGTATATATAGGAATTCTGTATAGGAATTCCATATTACAGCGAGAAATGAGTTTTAGGAAAATGTATGTATGAATGATTTGATGTACAAGTTTTCTTCATTTATTCAATCAAATGTTTTTCTTTAAATTTATTTATTTTTATTTTTGATCTGAATCATTAAATTTGATAGGCCCATTAGTTGTTATTCTAGACTCTCTGTATATTGTATCATTCATTACGCCTTCAACATTGTTTTTGTCCTCAGCAAAAGGAAGTTTCATAGTAAATAAACAACATACATAAAATAATCATTCAACGTTATCCCCCGGCATCTACTTCATGTCGCTAATCTTAGAGAGTGATATATACAATTATTATATTATTGTGTGATTGAATGGTCCACACGGATAAAGGAAGAAATTCTATCAAATTTCACATTTGTCAAAGTTTGAATTCTAATTTTTATGTTCAGTGATAGAGAGTTTGTTTTTTAATTATATTTTAACAGACTTGCAATTTTTATATATACTCTGTTATATAGTCACATATTACAGACACCAACAATAACATACTCCTATTTTCCACTAATTTGTTATCAATAATCATGGCTATGCAATCACCATCCTCTTTCTCTTCAATTTCCTATGGATTCAAATACCAAGTATTCCTAAGTTTCAGAGGAAGTGACACTCGGTACGGTTTCACCGGAAATCTCTACAAGGCTCTTACTGACAAGGGAATCCACACCTTCATTGATGATCGTGAACTTCAAAGAGGGGATGAAATCAAACCATCACTCGACAATGCCATTGAAGATTCTAGGATTTTTATTCCTGTGTTTTCTGCCAACTATGCCTCTTCTTCATTTTGTTTAGACGAACTTGTCCACATCATTCACTGCTACAAGACAAAGGGTCGTCTCGTTTTGCCTATTTTCTATGGCGTCGATCCTTCTCACGTGCGACATCATAGAGGCAGTTATGGAGAAGCACTGGCTAAGCATGAAGAGAGGTTCAAAAATAATACCGCTAATATGGAAAGGTTGCGAAAATGGAAGATAGCTCTTACACAAGCAGCTAACTTGTCTGGCGACCATCATCATCATCCTGGGTAGCCTACTTCACTTCAATCTTGATTTTCCTTCATATAGTATATTTCTTTCATTTTTACACATTTTTTATTTATATTCTTAAAGAGATATTAGTTATTTATATACCAAAACAATTAGAATTGTATGATATTATGGTCAAGATATAGATGTGATTGCTTTATTATTTTATTGGGCATGAATAGATATGAATACAAGCTTACTGGGAAGGTAGCTCTTAACCAGACACCAGACTCGTCAAGCGACCATTGTAGTCAGGGGTACTCTACTTCACTTGAATCTTGTTTTGCCTTCTTTAATTTATATTCCTTAATCATTCAATCTTGAAGCTTAAATGGGAGACACAGTTTATATATTCTTAAACTATAATTAGTTTTTATTACTCAAAACAATTAAAATTATATAATATAATTATCAATAAATGAATGTGATTGTCATGTTGATGTTTGTACTAACTTATCTAGCTGGACATGAACAGATACGAATACGATTTTATTGGAGAGATAGTCAAATACATCTCCAACAAGATCAATCGTGTGCCCTTACATGTTGCTAAATACCCTGTTGGATTACAGTCTCAAGTACAACAAGTGAAATCGCTTCTCGATAATGGACCTGATGATGGGGTCCAGATGGTTGGAATTTATGGGATTGGAGGCTTGGGAAAATCAACACTTGCAAGAGCAATCTATAATTTTGTTGCTGATCAATTTGAAGGTTTATGTTTTCTTCATGATGTGAGAGAGAATTCAGCTCAAAATAACTTGAAACATCTCCAAGAGAAGCTCCTTTTAAAAACAACTGGATTGTGTAACACCCCGTTTTCCCAACTTGAAAATTTCATTTAAAATAAATCAGAGTTTCAACCTTGACGGGATGTCGCACTTCGTTTACAATTTATAAATAGGATAATTTGCTATTTATTTCAAAACAGACTTTTCAATAACGTCAAACCATCGCAGCGGAAATTCAACTTCATAATTAAATCTAAACATCATTAGGCACAAGGCCACATCAAAAACAACGTAGTTTAAAACTCCACTAAATGTGGTTCAACATCAGTTTGAAATTAAAATACATAGCACATGAATTCATCAAAAAGTTTCCCATCCCGTTACATATCAGAGCGACTCCTAATGACACGAGGAATCAACTCACTTCAGCGATTACTCCTGGTTATCTGCACGTTACCCACGTAGAGGCAACATTCAAACAGAAGGGGTGAGATTCACATTCAATAAACATAAGTACATAATTCATAAAGATGAATTTAACATTTCACATAAACATCATCAAACAACACCATCAGATCTTATACATACATCACACATACACATCATAATCTCACCTCTCAATGCAACATCAAATACAATAACATCGACCGACTCAACAATGCAACATCACTGACTCAAGTATGCAACATGCATGTGGTACCAATTCATCGCAAAATATGTCATAATAGGACATGTCGGGCATACACCCCCATCGTAAATGTCATATAGACATGTCGGGCATACACCCCCATCACTTAATTCATAATGTCATAATAGACATGTCGGGCATACACCCCCATCACTTAATGCATATGTACTGGACTCGACAATGCAACATTTACAACAAATACAACGTCAACAACAACTTCATTATCATATACATCATCATCGTTATCATCATCATCGTTTAACATCATCATCGTGTATTATCATCATCACAATTATCAACAACTTTCATGTTTATACCAAAGACCAATTTAAAACAGAGACGTGTGAAAAAGACGCAAAACATGAAACAGAGAATGCTGTCACCGTACAATTTCACTAAGACCTCCTTGGAGTATTTTCATCATAACTCAAAAACTAAAAGTCATTTTCACGTCAAACCAAAGCCACTGGAAAGCTAACAAAATTATCTAAAACCTTCATGTTTACACCCAAGGCCAATTCTGTACCGATCAATACCAGTTTTCGTTTCAAATTCGGAAAAGTTGTGCAGAAAGTCCATAAAAATTCACTGTGACCTACGTGCAGTAATTTGACCATAACTCAAGTTCTATATATCTTTTTGACGTCAGACCAACGGCATTAGAAAACTAACATCCATACCTACAACTTTTGTGTTTACACCTAAGACCAATTCTGTACCGATCAATACCAGTTTTCGTTTCAAATTCAGGGCGGAGATAAGAAAACTCAGGAAAAGCAACTTATATTATTCAAACTTCTCATTCATCTGACACATGTTTATGAACATTCCAAACTTCATCAATTTATGCATAAGCATGGCACCAATCAGTAACAACACCATAGAATCACAACAAAATCAACATCTCAACATAGAAATCATCAATTTAACATTCCATCATTAGTTTATCATAATCAAACAACCCTAATTCCCAAATTCACCAACATCAACATGTTAAATCAAAATTTAGGGATTATGAAACTTAGATTTATAGAAGCTAGTCCCACCCTTACCTTGTTATGAAGAAATCGCCCCCTTCAGCTTTTCCTCTTCTCAAGTTCTTCACCTTCTTCCTTGGCTCTGCTTCTCCTCTTTTCTCTTCTCTGTTTCACGTGAAAACACAACAAATGAAACCTCTTCACGCGTATACCTCTTTTTCTATTCCACTTCCCTCTTTCTTAATTTCCCATAATGCCCTTAATGCCATTTTAATTCTATTTAATCTATTAAATTATATTAATTCATTATAATTCAATAAAATAATAAAATTAAATTCTAGGCGTTACAACTCTCCCCAACTTATAAAATTTTCGTCCTCGAAAATGTACCTCATGCAAATAACTCTGGATAAGACTCCAACATCTTGCTTTCCAGCTCCCACGTCAAGCTTTCACCAGTTGGTCCTCCCCAAACAACTTTCACGAGAGGAATCTCTTTGCCCCTCAACTTCTTCATCTCACGGCCTTCAATCCTCAGTGGTAATGTCTCCACCGTAAGATTGTCTCTAACCTGCACATCATCTCTCGGAATCACATGAGAGGGATCTGCAACATACTTCCGAAGTTGCGACACGTGAAACACATCATACAAATTTGAAAGATGCGGTGGTAATCCCACTCTATAAGCAACTGTTCCTATCCTTTCTGATATCTGATAAGGACCAATGAACTTCGGAGTCAGCTTCTTCGATTTCAATGCACGTCCAACACCAGTCATCGGAGTGACTCTCAAAAACACATGATCACCTTCTTGGAACTCAAGGTCTTTTCTTCGCTTATCATGATAACTTTTCTGCCGACTCTGCGATGCTTTCATCTTCTCTTGTATCAATTTGACCTTCTCAGTAGTTTGCTGAATAATTTCTGGTCCCACAATTGCACTCTCACCAGCCTCGAACCAACACAAAGGAGTTCTGCACCTCCTACCATACAATGCCTCAAAAGGTGCCATTCCAATGCTAGAATGGTAACTGTTGTTATAAGTGAACTCTATCAACGGTAGATGACTATCCCAAGCTCCACCCTGCTCAAGAACACATATTCTCAACAAATCTTCGAGTGATTGAATCGTCCTTTCCGACTGACCATCTGTTTGCGGATGATAAGCCGAGCTCAACCTCAATTTAGAACCCAATGCTTCCTGCAAACTCTTCCAAAATCTAGAAGTAAATCTTGGATCTCTGTCTGACACAATACTCGACGGAACACCATGCAACTTCACAATCTCTCGAATGTAAATCTCTGCCAACTGCGACACAGGATAACTAATATTTATCGGAAGGAAATGCGCAGACTTCGTCAACCTATCCACAATCACCCAAATTGAATCATGTCCTCTCTGAGTATTCGGCAAACTCGTCACAAAATCCATGGATATACTGTCCCACTTCCACTCTGGCACATCCAACGGTGTCAACAACCCAGCAGGTTTCTGATGCTCAACCTTCGACTTCTGACAAGTCAAACATGAATACACAAATTGAGCCACATCTCGCTTCAAACCAGACCACCAAAACAGCTTCTTCAAATCATGATACATTTTTGTAGCTCCCGGATGAATACTCAAGCTACTTCTGTGACTTTCCTCAAGAATCATCTTCTTCATCTCATCGTTATCAGGTATACAAATTCTGCCTCTAAACCTCAACACTCCTTGATCATCAATTTTGAAATCACTACCCTCAGCCTCATTCATCAAATCCACCAACTTCACATCCACTTTCTGAGCTTCTCTGATATTACTCAAAAATTCATTGTTAATCTTCAACATACCCAACTTCACACTCTGAGGTGCCAATTCACAAACCAAACTCATATCTCTGAATTGTTCAAGCAACTCAAACTCTTTAACCATCATAGCAGACATATGCAAGGTTTTCCTGCTCAAAGCATCAGCAACAACGTTAGCTTTACCTGGATGATAATTCAGTCCAAAATCATAATCCTTCAACAGTTCAAGCCATCTTCGCTGCCTCATATTTAGCTCCTTCTGATCAAATAGATACTTCAAACTTTTATGATCACTAAACACCTCAAATCTTGAACCATATAAATAGTGTCTCCAAATCTTCAGCACAAATACCACTGCGGCCAACTCAAGATCATGCGTAGGATAGTTCCGTTCATGAATTCTCAACTGTTTTGATGCATAAGCCACTACTTTACCATCTTGCATAAGCACACCACCTAATCCCAACTTGGACGCGTCACAATACACCACAAAAGGCTCATCTGGCTTCGGCAAAATCAAGATTGGAGCCGTCGTCAAACGCTGCTTCAATTCATTAAAACTGGTTTCACAATGAACATCCCACACAAAAGCTTTACCTTTACAAGTCAACTGCGTCAACGGAAGTGCAATCCTCGAAAATCCTTCTATAAATTTGCGATAATATCCAGCCAAACCAAGGAAACTTCTAATCTCAGTCACCGACTTAGGGGTCTCCCATTGTGATACTGCCTCCACTTTAGATGGGTCAACCGCAATACCACTACCTGAAATAATGTGGCCAAGAAAACTCACCAAATCAAACATGTAGAGTCGTATACTTATAGCAACTGCGCTATATACACTTCTGCTGCGCAACTCTGATAATCTATCTTAAGTCATCGTACTCATTAAAATTTCCATCAACTACATGGGTTACAAGTCTTAATTTAAGTTCGGACTTTCTTTAACATCCATCATAACATCAGCGTTAACTTAATATCCTCAATCTTTCACTTTGCGACGTTAGCTCGCATATAAATCCTCTACTCTGAATCGTTCAATACTTCTCGACTCTTTCCTATCCACTCCCTTATTAATTCACACAAACACGATATAACATTATTCACTTCATGCACTATCAAGATAGCAAGTCAAATCTACACCATCCAACACGATCTCGTCTACTATCAACAAGAGATTGAGGGTGATCAAGTCCTCAATTTGTCAAGAGATATCCGACAACCGTAATGGAGCATAAACTATCGTTACTAACTACAATAGAGTTCTTTTCCAACTTATACTCACGTCACCCAAAAGCACCATACTTCAACAATTCCCAAAATCATCTGAACATGCTAACACCGACGTCTTGCAGCTACATACTAATACACCTCTGACGATAACATCAGACATAATTTCTTTTAGGTCATTACCAACACTTCCTATCCTTGAAATCTCATTCTTCGCATTTCCAACAACTTCAGCAACTCATTATAATTACTCACTAATATTCCACAATGAAGTCTACCACAATCCGTCACTATAATCATTCTTATTCAACATAAATTGCATCTCCATGCATTTTCCGATACCTTCGCATTCTTACAAATACCAACGTTTCATTCCTTATCCATATCTTACACCCTTCTTCACCTTTTCAATTTTCAGCAAGAATCACCCAACTTCAAACACAATTATATCTTCCAATACAGACCTCCCAAGCACAAAATTATATTCCAAAATGAAGGGAATTTCGTGTAGATTCCAGAACTTCAAGAATCTCCCAAATCCGAGTTACGAGTAAAAAGTTATCATCCTTGCAATGGGACTGGTCCAGAATTCCCGTATGCAGAATTTTCCAAAAATCAGCATCAGACCCAAACATTAAAATGCACTTTTCTTCCTCTTCACAAACTTCCTGAAGACAAATCTTATATGCAAACTGTAGGGAATTTCTTGAGCTTTCCAAAAAGTCCAGAATCGCTTCCATCAGAAACACGAGTAAAAAGTTATGCCCCTTTTACTGACAGCTGCTCCATAATTGTAAAAATCAGAATTTGAGGTTGATGAACATAAGTTCCATCTCTCCCTCTCGCTTCCAAGATCTACCAACATCCTTTCTTTTCATCCAACTACGAAAATCACCCGAATTTAATCCAACTACACTCAAGACATACCATCTACCGAATTAATCCATCAACTATCACTTCCATTGGAATAATTCCTCATTCTCAATTAATTCACCATCCATAATCTACACACATCTCAAACTCGACTGATACGAATTCATGAGTCCAAACTCTCGCCGGTTCCCAACAACATCGCTTCAATAACGTTTGCACTCTTACAATCAACATCACCTCGAACCAACTTCTACATACTATCAACACGTCCGGGAGGCAAGCTTCTCCCCCACTTATTCCAAACCAACTCCTGCAGACAACGACTATGAGCTAACAAACAAGTACCGACAGTGTTTCACACACATGTCGAGTACTAAGGGACAAACAACATTAGACAACATTGGCCGGACAGACCGACCTGCTCTGATACCAATTGTAACACCCCGTTTTCCCAACTTGAAAATTTCATTTAAAATAAATCAGAGTTTCAACCTTGACGGGATGTCGCACTTCGTTTACAATTTATAAATAGGATAATTTGCTATTTATTTCAAAACAGACTTTTCAATAACGTCAAACCATCGCAGCGGAAATTCAACTTCATAATTAAATCTAAACATCATTAGGCACAAGGCCACATCAAAAACAACGTAGTTTAAAACTCCACTAAATGTGGTTCAACATCAGTTTGAAATTAAAATACATAGCACATGAATTCATCAAAAAGTTTCCCATCCCGTTACATATCAGAGCGACTCCTAATGACACGAGGAATCAACTCACTTCAGCGATTACTCCTGGTTATCTGCACGTTACCCACGTAGAGGCAACATTCAAACAGAAGGGGTGAGATTCACATTCAATAAACATAAGTACATAATTCATAAAGATGAATTTAACATTTCACATAAACATCATCAAACAACACCATCAGATCTTATACATACATCACACATACACATCATAATCTCACCTCTCAATGCAACATCAAATACAATAACATCGACCGACTCAACAATGCAACATCACTGACTCAAGTATGCAACATGCATGTGGTACCAATTCATCGCAAAATATGTCATAATAGGACATGTCGGGCATACACCCCCATCGTAAATGTCATATAGACATGTCGGGCATACACCCCCATCACTTAATTCATAATGTCATAATAGACATGTCGGGCATACACCCCCATCACTTAATGCATATGTACTGGACTCGACAATGCAACATTTACAACAAATACAACGTCAACAACAACTTCATTATCATATACATCATCATCGTTATCATCATCATCGTTTAACATCATCATCGTGTATTATCATCATCACAATTATCAACAACTTTCATGTTTATACCAAAGACCAATTTAAAACAGAGACGTGTGAAAAAGACGCAAAACATGAAACAGAGAATGCTGTCACCGTACAATTTCACTAAGACCTCCTTGGAGTATTTTCATCATAACTCAAAAACTAAAAGTCATTTTCACGTCAAACCAAAGCCACTGGAAAGCTAACAAAATTATCTAAAACCTTCATGTTTACACCCAAGGCCAATTCTGTACCGATCAATACCAGTTTTCGTTTCAAATTCGGAAAAGTTGTGCAGAAAGTCCATAAAAATTCACTGTGACCTACGTGCAGTAATTTGACCATAACTCAAGTTCTATATATCTTTTTGACGTCAGACCAACGGCATTAGAAAACTAACATCCATACCTACAACTTTTGTGTTTACACCTAAGACCAATTCTGTACCGATCAATACCAGTTTTCGTTTCAAATTCAGGGCGGAGATAAGAAAACTCAGGAAAAGCAACTTATATTATTCAAACTTCTCATTCATCTGACACATGTTTATGAACATTCCAAACTTCATCAATTTATGCATAAGCATGGCACCAATCAGTAACAACACCATAGAATCACAACAAAATCAACATCTCAACATAGAAATCATCAATTTAACATTCCATCATTAGTTTATCATAATCAAACAACCCTAATTCCCAAATTCACCAACATCAACATGTTAAATCAAAATTTAGGGATTATGAAACTTAGATTTATAGAAGCTAGTCCCACCCTTACCTTGTTATGAAGAAATCGCCCCCTTCAGCTTTTCCTCTTCTCAAGTTCTTCACCTTCTTCCTTGGCTCTGCTTCTCCTCTTTTCTCTTCTCTGTTTCACGTGAAAACACAACAAATGAAACCTCTTCACGCGTATACCTCTTTTTCTATTCCACTTCCCTCTTTCTTAATTTCCCATAATGCCCTTAATGCCATTTTAATTCTATTTAATCTATTAAATTATATTAATTCATTATAATTCAATAAAATAATAAAATTAAATTCTAGGCGTTACAGATTGGAAATTAAGTTAGACCATGTTAGTGAGGGAATTCCAATCATTAAGGAAAGGCTATGTAGAAAGAAGATTCTTTTGATTCTCGATGATGTTGACGATATAAAGCAACTACATGCTTTGGCTGGAGGACTTGATTGGTTTGGCCGTGGAAGCAGAGTAATCATTGCCACTCGAGACAAACACTTACTAACCTGTCATGGGATAGAAAGTATGCATTCGGTAGAAGGGCTATATGGGAAAGAAGCTCTTGAATTGTTGAGGTGGATGGCTTTTAAGAATAACAAAGTACCTTCAATTTATGAAGACGTTTTAAACCGTGCAGTTTCATATGCTTCAGGCCTTCCATTAGTCTTAGAAATAGTGGGTTCCAACTTGTTTGGAAAGAGGATAGAAGAATGGAAGGGTACATTAGATGGATATGAAAAGATTCCCAATAAAAAGATCCACGAGATACTTAAAGTAAGTTATGATGCTTTGGAGGAAGACCAGCAAAGTGTCTTTCTAGACATTGCTTGTTGCTTCAAAAGATATGGATGGGAGGAGTTTGAAGATATACTTCGTGTTCATTATGGCCATTCCATAACACATCATCTAGGAGTGTTGGCTGAAAAATCTCTCGTTAAGATTAGTACTTATTACCATTCGGGATCTATTTATGATGTGAGATTACATGACTTGATAAAGGACATGGGTAAAGAAATCGTCCGACAAGAATCACCTAAAGATCCTGGAGAACGAAGTAGGTTATGGTGTCAAGAAGATATAGTTCATGTTTTAAAAGAAAACACTCTGAGTAAGATTGATATTTATGTTCAATTTGTTATTTAGTTTTAATACGACTTTGCTCTCTTTAGACTAAATATGACCATCTCATACTAGTATTTCTTTTCACTTAATTACATGTAAATTTCTCTATATCTTATTTTTATTGTGGTTGATTCATGTTTTATTTTTATTTTTTTGTTAAAAGGGAACTAGTAAAATTGAAATGATATATATGAATTTCCACTCCATGGAATCTGGAATAGACCAGAAAGGAAAGGCCTTCAAGAAGATGACAAAACTCAAAACACTTATCATTGAAAATGGCCATTTTTGTAAAGGTCTCAAGTATCTTCCAAGCAGTTTGATAGCATTGAAATGGAAAAGATGTTTATCGGAGTCTCTATCATCTATTATTTTGAACAAGGCAAGTGAAATGATTTCATTTTCTAATTGTATATATTTAGAAACTCACAATGATTTTGTTTCCGTCAACAAAAGAAATCACTATGAAAGTATTATAGTGTTTGATTTTTAATTTATGTATTTGTTTCTTCCTTGTGTTTATGCAGAAGTTCCAGGATATGAAAGTCTTGATATTGGACCATTGTGAATATTTAACCCATATATCTGATGTCTCAGGACTTCCAAATTTAGAAAAGCTCTCATTTCGAGGTTGTGACAGTTTAATTACAATTCACAGTTCAGTTGGGTACCTAAATAAACTTGAAATCTTAGATGCATATGGATGCATCAAGCTTGAGAGTTTTCCACCCTTACGGTTGGCATCTCTTAAGGAATTGAAACTCTCTCATTGTGAGAGTCTCAAGAGTTTTCCAGAATTATTATGCAAGATGACAAATATAAAAGAGATTCATGTATCTGATACTTCCATAGGAGAATTGTCATCTTCATTTCAAAATCTCAGTGAACTTGATGAGTTATTCATACGGGAATGTGGAATGCTGAGGTTCCCAAAACATAATGATAAAATGTATTCAATAGTGTTTTCAAACGTGACAAAGCTTAGTCTTAAAAATTGCAAACTCTCAGATGAATGTTTCCCAATACTTCTCAAGTGGTTTGTTAATATGACATCTCTAAACTTATCGGAGAACGATTTCAAAATTCTTCCTGAGTGCCTTAGTGAATGTCACCATCTTAAGCATCTTGATTTGGATGATTGCAAGTCTCTTGAGGAAATTAGAGGGATTCCACCGAATCTTGAAAGGCTTTATGCAAGGAGATGCAAATCATTGAGTTCATCAAGTAAAAGAATGTTAATGAGTCAGGTTTGTTGTTGTTTTTTATTGCACTAGTATTTGACATCTTTTATAGTATTTCATATATATAATTCATAGTGTAAATATTATTCTTTTGTATAAACAAACAGAAACTACATGAGGCTGGATGCACCTATTTTAATTTCCCAAACGGAACAGAGCAGGGGATACCAGATTGGTTTGAGCACCAAAGCAGGGGACCCACAATTTCTTTCTGGTTTCGTAAAGAAATCCCTTCTATTACTTTTATTATTATTCTTCCGGAAGATCTTTCGCTACACCTAACAGTCAACTTATTTGTGAATGGATATGAAATTGAGATATATTACCCCTTTAAATATGTGTACTCTAACCATACAACTTTGTTTCATACCCCGAAATTTAATGGACTCTGTAAAACACAATGCGAGTATAATATGGAGAAAGGACTTTTGAAAAATGAATGGATCCATGTGGAGTTTAAGTTGGATAATTGGTTTTTGAATAGGCTTAGTGAGGAAAGGAAGAATAAAAAATTAAGAAGTGCACAAATGGGAATCCACGTGTGGAAAGAGAAAAGCAACACGGAGGAGGAGAATGTGGTATTCACCTATCCTTATATTAGAAAGAGAAAATTAGTTGAATATCTCAACCCTTATAGCAATACTTCATTATCACAATCTGTGCCTCCTCTAAAAAAGCAAAGATTGGTGGAAGTTGGAGTTTCAGAGACAGAGGAGGGGGATGAGATTGAAATGTTAATTACAGTGCACAAGATGAAAGAAAGATGTGGGGTACATTCCTTGGTCTAGGTCCAACATAAAGTTAAACAGTCTTGTTGTTATTCTCTCAATCTCAATATTACAGGTTTGTTCTTTGCTGTTTACGTCGTTATCATTATTATAAACCATTGAGACATGATGTAAGGCATGTGGAATATCTCAATTATTGCAACACTTCATTAATTATCACAATTTCTGAAAACATTTATGGTGAAGCATTGGCTGAGCATGAAAAAAGGTTTCAAAATGATAAGAATAACATGGAGAGGTTGCAGCGATGGAAAATGGCTCTGAGTCAGGCTGCTAACTTGTCCGGCTACCATGATAGTCCTCCTAGGTACCCAACTTTACTTGAATCCTATTTTTCCCTTTTATATTTTATTTCTTCAACTTCAATTTCACAATAATCTCATCTTAAAGGTTAAATGGGAAATACCTTTTTTATATACGTTATTAAACAAGTATTAGTTATTTATATGGCAAAATAGTTAGAAATGTATTATGTATTATGAGTACATGGATGTGATTGTGATGTTGTTACATACTAACTTATCTTATTGGGCATGAATAGATATGAATACGAGTTTATTGGAGAGATAGTCAAATACATCTCCAACAAGATCAGTCGTCAGCCCTTACATGTTGCCAATTACCCTGTTGGATTGCAGTCTCGAGTACAACAAGTGAAATCGCTTCTCGATAATGGACCTGATGATGGGGTCCATATGGTTGGAATTTATGGGATTGGAGGCTTGGGAAAATCAACACTTGCAAGAGCAATCTATAATTTTGTTGCTGATCAATTTGAAGGTTTATGTTTTCTTCATGATGTGAGAGAGAATTCAGCTCAAAATAACTTGAAAAATCTCCAAGAGAAGCTCCTTTTAAAAACAACTGGATCGGAAACTAAGTTAGACCATGTTAGTGAGGGAATTCCAATCAATAAGGAAAGGCTATGTAGAAAGAAGATTCTTTTGATTCTCGATGATGTTGACGATATAAAGCAACTACATGCTTTGGCCGGAGGACTTGATTGGTTTGGCCGAGGAAGCAGAGTCATCATTACCACTCGAGACAAACACTTACTAACCTGTCATGGGATAGAAAGTATGCATGAAGTACAAGGGCTGTATGGGACAGAAGCCCTTGAATTGTTGAGGTGGATGGCTTTTAAGAATAACAAAGTACCTCCAATTTATGACGACGTTTTAAACCGTGCAGTTTCATATGCTTCAGGCCTTCCATTAGTCTTAGAAATAGTGGGTTCCAACTTGTTTGGAAAGAGGATAGAAGAATGGAAGGGTACATTAGATGGATATGAAAAGATTCCCAATAAAAAGATCCACGAGATACTTAAAGTAAGTTATGATGCTTTGGAGGAAGAGCAGCAAAGTGTCTTTCTAGACATTGCTTGTTGCTTCAAAGGATATGGATGGGAGGAGTTTGAAGATATACTTCATGTTCATTATGGCCATTGCATAACACATCATCTAGGAGTGTTGGCTGAAAAATCTCTCGTTAAGATTAATACTTTTTACCATTGGGAATCTATTTATGATGTGAGATTACATGACTTGATAAAGGACATGGGTAAAGAAGTCGTCCGACAAGAATCACCTAAAGAGCCTGGAGAACGTAGTAGGTTATGGCATCAAGAAGATATAGTTCATGTTTTAAAAGAAAACACTGTGAGTAAGATTGATATTTATGTTCAATTTTTTATTTAGTTTTAATACGACTTTGCATTTTTTGGACTAAATATGACCATCTCATACTTGTATTTTTTTTAACTTAATTACGTTTAAATTTCTCTATATATTATTGTTATTGTGGTTGATTCATGTTTTTTTTTGTTAAAAGGGAACTAGTAAAATTGAAATGATATATATGAATTTCCACTCCATGGAATCCCTAATAGATCAGAAAGGACAGACCTTCGAGAAGATGACAAAACTCAAAACACTTATCATTGAAAATGGCCATTTTCCTGAAGGTCTCAAGTATCTTCCAAGCAGTTTGATAGCTTTGAAATGGAAAAGATGTTTATCGGAGTCTCTATCATCTATTATTTTGAACAAGGCAAGTGAAATGATTTCATTTCCTAATTGTATATATTTATAAACTCACAATGATTTTGTTTACGTCAACAAAGAAATCACAACGAGAGTATAGTCTTTGATTTTAAATTTATTTATTGTTTGTTCCTTGTGTTTATGCAGAGGTTCCAGAATATGAAAGTATTGACATTTGACCATTGTGAACATTTAACACATATACCCGATGTCTCAGGCCTTTCAAATTTAGAAAAGTTTTCATTTGCATTGTGTATAAATTTAATTACAATTCACAATTCGATTGGACACCTAAATAAACTTGAAAGGTTACGTGCACTTGGGTGCAAGAAGCTCGAACGTTTTCCACCTTTAGGGTTGGTATCTCTTAAAGAATTGAATCTTTCTTGTTGTTTCAGTCTCAAGAGTTTTCCAGAATTATTATGCAAGATGACAAATATAAAAGATATTTTGTTATCTGATACTTCCATAGAAGAATTGCCATCTTCATTTCAAAATCTCAGTGAACTTGATGAGTTATTAATACGGGAATGTGGAATGCTGAGGTTCCCAAAACATAATGAAAAAATGTATTCAATAGTGTTTTCAAACGTGACAAAGCTTTGTCTTGAAAATTGCAACCTCTCAGATGAATGTCTCCCAATACTTCTCAAGTGGTTTGTTAATGTGGCATCTCTCGACTTACCATGTAACAATTTCAAAATTCTTCCCGAGTGCCTTAGTGAATGTCACCATCTTAAGAATCTTTATTTGGATGATTGCAAGTCTCTTGAGGAAATTAGAGGGATTCCACCGAATCTTGAAAGGCTTTCTGCAAGGAGATGCAAATCATTGAGTTCATCAAGTAAAAGAATGTTAATGAGTCAGGTTTGTAGTTGTTTTTTATTGCACTAGTATTTGACATCTTTTATAGTATTTCATATATATAATTCATAGTGTAAATATTATTCTTTTGTATAAACAAACAGAAACTACATGAGGCTTGATGTACCTATTTTAGTTTCCCAAATGAAACAGAGGGGATACCAGATTGGTTTGAGCACCAAAGCAGGGGACCCACAATTTCTTTCTTGTTTCGTAAAGAAATCCCTTCTATTACTTTTATTATTATTCTTCTGGAAGACAATTGGAATGACTCAAGAGTCAATTTATTTGTGAATGGATATGAAATTGAGACAGTTGTGTACTGTAACGATACAACTTTGTTTCATACCCCGAAATTGAATCAACTCTGTAAAACACAATGCGAGTATAATAATATGGAGAAAGGACTTTTGAAAAATGAATGGATCCATGTGGAGTTTAAGTTGGAGAGTTATTATTGGGGTTTAAGAGAGGAAAAGATGAATAAAAAATTAAGAAGTGCAGAAATGGGAATCCACGTGTTAATGGAGAAAAGAAACACGGAGGAGGATAATTTGGTATTCACCGATCCTTATATTAGAAAGAGAAAATTAGATGAATATCTCAACCCTTATAGCAATACTTCATTATCACAATATGTGCCTCCTCTAAAAAAGCAAAGATTGGTGGAAGTTGGAGTTTCAGAGACAGAGGAGGGGGATGAGATTGAAATGTTAAACAGTGCACAAGATGAAAGAAAGATGTGGGGTACATTCCTTGGTCTAGGTCCATCATAAAGTTAACAGTCTTGTTGTTATTCTCTCAATCTCAATATTACAGGTTTGTGCTTTGCTGTTTACGTCGTTATCATTATTATAAACCATTGAGACATGATGTAAGGCTTTTGGAATATCTCAATTATTGCAACACATCATTATCTCAATTTCTGAAAACATTTTACACATAAAGCTTACCGTTTTTATTTTTAAATTTTCCTCCCTTTCCTAATGGTTGAAAATGTCGAAATGAAGGTTCTGAAAGAGTATGCAACTTCATAAAGTTCAACAAGTAGACTACCATATTTTAAATTTTAGCCACATTAAGTTGACATTTGATATTGAATTCTTCGTGAGTTATTGTATCTTAATGTGGGATTTCGAATGGACCTTTTGAGTGACATAGTTAATAGCCTAAACAAAGTACTTGGATTTTAACATTTTATGAATGAAATTTAACGTTATTCCAATTAAAACATGATACATAATTGATATTCCACTAACTTATAAGCACGCAAAAGGTTTACAATGCTCTAAATGCTTAGCTTATATATATCGATCGTCTCTGTCGCAACATAACTGTATATTATGTTACTTATCACATCTACTTGAATGCTCCTGCAGAGGAGAAGCCATAGCTATCAACTTGAATTTTTGTTTAACTATTACACAAGGGTGCTTCAGAGACATCAGAAGCAATCAGGTCTAATGAAAGGTTGGCCACTTTCACACAACATCTAATAAATTGTTCCAGATCCAAGATGAATGGTGTTACAAGTAAGATCCTTATACTTCAAAGGCATAAATGATTTTCATCACAATCTTTATGAAAGATCATTTAAAAAAGACCGTTAATGTAAATGTGTAGCTCTTGTCCGACGTCAAATTAGATACAAACTTCATCTTATATCGTAAAATGAGGAAGTGATGTTTCTAACATCTACCTTCAATCTCCCTATCCCCTTTTTTGAAAAAATTCTCTCTCATAAAGTTGAACATGGAGAATTCATTCCCGACGATTTTAGCCTGTTGTCGGTAGTTTACACAACTTTTCTCTGAACAAAACTAAGCATTACTTGTTCTTTGACTGTAAATTGTCAGGAATCCGTCTATGGTCATCTGGCTATTTGCATTGTCATGCGAGATATCTATAGGTCGCGTGCACCACAAAATCCGATGGCTGTTCGAAAGGGCAGTGAGTAATGATATGCTTTGCAGCTCAGTTGTAGAGTTTTTAGAATTTCAATCTTAGTGCAGAAATTGAAATCAACGTGTTCAAGACGAAAGGAAGCATGAAGGAGGATGTGATATTCACCAATCCTTATGGAAAGAGTAAATCAGATGAAAGTCAGAACTTGGAAGTGTCTAAGACAGAACTTGTGTAGCAGCAACAACACTGTATGGCTCTTGTGATTAATAAGTAATTCTTAAGTAAAAACACTTTTCTGCCAAATCAGTTTTCTGAGATAGAACTTGTGTAGCAGCAGCCACACATGTATGTATGATTCATTTGCTTTTAAGAGTACAAGAGTTTGTACATATTGTGATACTGACATATGCTTCATCAGAATCTATGTTCAATGATGTGAGCTTCCATTTCTCAAATTTAGTGTTTGATTATTAATTACGATAGTATTACATTTTTGTATTTCAATGCATATATCATTTCAATCCAAGTTTAGCGACACTCTAAAGGGAAATTTCCACATGAAACAAAAACAAAATCCAGATGTATGGTTTGTTGCAATGCAACTTTACAGTTTCTTTAAGGAAATTTACTTTTATAATTATGGGTGAAGGGTTTAAGAAGAGTGAGGATAATAAGAGCATGTTAGTCAAAACTCTTGTGTCTTGCAAAAGATATTTCCTTATGGATTGGATTGTCCATCATTGCATTTTAGACTCGTGAAAGTCTTAGTGCTGATCATCCTGTCACATGGATTACTCTACAGATTGCATGTGGTTAAAGGTACCATCTTTACTTAGGAGGCAATATTACGGTAATTATGTGGTTAGAGCATGTAATCAGTCAAGTCAATTATAGTCACCGGCTTACTGTTATTACCATGATATGATTCTATGGGGTTAGGCAGTAAATTTGGTTTATTCACAATCTGTTCATGTTATTCACAATTGATTAAGGTCTATATATTATTTCTTCTTAGATATATAGTAAGTAGATGAACTAGAAGGTAATGTCGAACCTGGCCTAATTAGGCACCACCTTCCTCAGACAAATCAAAATATTCACTCTTCCCTACCATGGTAACTCCAGCTTAACTACCGACATATCCGTCATCAACGACGCTTGCATTGTTACTCAACCGCGAAATTGTCCAATTTCCGTCACACAACAACAACAACAGCGAGGGAAATCGACCTCCGGAGAAGTCCTTACCTCCTTCCTACGTGATTTTAGATTCTTCCGAATCTGATGGAGACAGAACAGAGAAGAGAAGGAAGAAGTGGAAGCGTCATTGGATGATGAAACAAGTGGGTTAGACAGAACAAACGAAGACACCACCATCCTCCGACGAACCAAAACCTTCGCTATTCCCCGTCTTCCTTGTCACAAATTCTTTTCTTCAAATCACGACTTCTTAGGTTCCTCAATAGCTCAGTAACTCCAGCATGTTCGATTTGCACTCATGGAAGATTAATGTTCCTGCAGAGCTTTACAAAAATGACGGTGCAAGCAAGGCTAGTAATACTTCGATGGCCTCGATATCTCAGCAATCAAAAACTCAAATGATATTTAAATGTGTGCATGACAATTTGACATACTCATTCACTTTGATGCCAATTGGATTGATTTCTACATTGAGTTTGTCCTAAGTTTAGAATGGTGAAATTTACATTGGGTATTTGGCTATATGTGAATACTGTTAGTTTCCTTAATGTCACACTTTTTATTGAATCAAAATGATTTAAATATTAGTTAGTTTCCCCTCTGTGCTAATGCCAATGGACCACTAAATTTAAGGTTACCAATTAGGTAATGCCTAATTTTCCCCCATTAACTAATCTCAGCCATTTGTACATATTCAAAGATTGTTTGTGATTGTTTTATCTAACCGTGAATGCTTTGTTACAAAGACCATGACTTTGACTTTTTTTTTTTTATATGTTTTAGGTATGAGGAAGGCTACAATGGGCAGTTGGCTGTCCGTTATTCAAGGAATATCAGAGGCCAAATGATTTCGCTATGGTGATGGATTGAGTGAATCTGTTGATTATCCAAATGAATATTGAAACTCTGATGAATATGATGACGATGACGATGTTAGGTACATGAGACAACCTATTGAGGATAAGGCCTGGTTTTTGGCACAGGAAATCGATTACCCTAGTGACAATGAAAAGGGGACTGGACATGGAAGTGTTCCAGATCCTCAGCAAAGAGGTCCTGCCAAAGATGAGGATGACGATCAATCTTTCGCTGAAGAGGATTCTTATTTCTCTGGAGAGCAATATCTTCAAGCAAAGAATGTTGAGCCGGTCACAGGGTCAGATGATCCTATCCGTATAACGGTGACTATTATATATGGAAGGGTTAAGAGTAATGATTTAATTGCTCAATATGATGGAGATCAATGGATGTAGAACTGAATCTGATGCATGCGCAACCTGTCAGGCAGGGCCTTGGCCCTCAGTCAAATGACGGGATTGAGTCGAATAAATATGTCATTAGAGGTCATAAAGATGCACACTCACAAATAAAAGTACATACTGATGCAATTTTTTATTTCCTCAATCTCTTAAAGATACCCAGATGATTCAGGGTGGTGGTTCCAGTAAGTCACCATGGTTAAATAATTGTAATGCGGCTGAAACCGATGACTGTATATGAATGCTTTTGAGGGATCTGATGAAATGCTTTCTTCGTGGAGGCAGAAGAGTAGTGATTCTTCACCCGAGAAAAGTTATAGGGATAAGAATAATGCTCATGCGGTTAGATATTCGAACTCTTCTCCAACTACTTTCGATAATTACAGGTACGCTGATAAAGAGCATGTCAAGCTAGAAAAGGATGATGAAGATGTTGACATTGCTAGGGAAGATGATTTAGGTGTTTCACAAGAGGATGAAGATATTGCTGCTGTGCAAGAGAAGGTAAGGCAAATAAAGGCCCAGAAGGAGGAATTTGAAACCTTCAATCTAGGCAATTTTAACATTAATTTTATAACGAGATATATATGACACAATATTTGGTTTGACTTGACTTTCATCTTTAATATAACTGAATAAAGGTTGTTGATGTGCTATTGATATTTACTTGTTACTTCTTCTATAGCCACTTAATGTGTTTGTGGCTATGACATTTTTCAATTCATTCCAGGATTTGGTTAAAAGCTACAACCGATGTGAGGTGAAGGTCATTGATCTTGGAAGTAGTTGTTTTGAGACAGATCACCTTTGCTTATATGTTCAGTCCAGGTCCTATCGTGCTCCTGAGGTTATTCTCGGGCTTTCATATGACAAGAAAACTGATATCTGGTCCCTTGGATGCATCTTGGCAGAACTATGTACTGGCAATGTAAGTATAATAGATAGTCAATTCAGTTTAAAACGCAATAAATATTTTCAAACTTAAACATGTTAAGATTCATTCATGTCAAATTTCGTATTCGAGGCACATAAAATGCTCTAGTTTTCCTCTCTAATACATCAAGTCTAATTTAGACTGAAATTCACTGCTTGATCCTTGAAATGTGATTTTCTCCCCTGGTGATGGAATTGTTTAGATGCCAACTTTTGTTGTATCACTCTTAGGAAGTATTTGGTAGACATGTAAAAAGTAGAACAGAAAATGATATAAAATAAAAAATGTTGAACCAAAAACAAGCTGTCCCATTTCATTCCATTTGTGTTCCACTTAAATAAACTGATGAAGTGTATTTTACATGTGAAAATGATTTGGGCGTTGTTAAATAGCGGCTATAGCATAGTGGAATTTGAACGAAATCACCATTGTTCTGCATTATCGCTGTAGTGGCGCTATAGAACTGTTGTGTACCAGAATTTGAACAAACCACTATTTTCTGCTGTCCACAAATGACAACACTAGTTAGTTTCTTTGTTGTTGTAGTGGAACTATATGGAAAGTAGAACAGAACATGTTGTCTTGATCTATTCTATCTGTGTGTCAAACGCTGCCTTAAATAACTTGACAAAGTATCTTTTTAGTTGTATACTCTTTGCAGTTGTAGGGTTATTATTCTTCTTTGGGTGAAACTGTTAAAGCAGATATCGAATCTGTATTTGTTATTGTAAAAGTTGAAGTCATAAATTGTTTCCATAATCTCTCTCATAAGTGCCCATATTATCATACGATTGTACGTTAATAGATAACCTCAAATAACCCAATCCAAACATGCCCATATTATCATACGATTGTATGTTTACCACATTGTTATAACTGTTGCCATGGCCTCGACATTTAATTATCATGGAAAAATTATTCAGTGAGGTACTGTGTATTGATATGCAGGAAAGCAACAGGTTAGAATACCTGATTCCAAAAAAGACATCTTTGAGGCATAGATTACCGATGGGGGACCAAGGCTTCATTGACTTCGTTGCTCATTTGCTCGAGGTTAACCCGAAGAAGCGACCTTCTGCATCTGAAGCTCTAAAGCACCCCTGGTTATCATACCCTTATGAACCGATATCATCTTGAAGTATTCATCGGTTTTTTCACACTTTATGATAATGTCAATATTACCCTAAGTTGATTAGGTAAATCATTGAAAGGGAAAGGCACCACCTTTGCATCCATGCTGCTTCACATTCCTGCATAATGAATTGAGAAGTTTTTATTTTGTGGGTTATTCTTGTCTTTTCCCTTCCCTCTCCAAATTGTTAACCATGGTCAAGGATGTAATTTTATAACAACAATATATGATGTAATGTTAGGCTTTTAGTTTCTTTGTTTTGGTTTGTGATGGAAAGGGAAGTCCTCGGAATCTTTGGTTGTACATGATGTGGGATAATTCTTTTAGTCTATTTATCAGTGTTTTTGCATGGAGTTTGTAACACCCATACTAAATTTATCTAGAATATTTAGCATGCGTATTAAATCTGATACTGGATGCATTAAAATTTTCAATAACAACAATATACATCTGAATGAATACAAGCTTGCTCGTTTATACACCTAGGAAAGTCCCACTAATGTACGTGTATATATTTATATATACAAATACTGATGAAAATCCTGGACTGGTACCTGACGAGCAGCTGCACTCCACTCAGCGTCTCCCTGATGAACTTCATCACGAAACTCTTGTTTGCGAACCACTTGTTTACCTGAAACTAAATTAAAGGGATTGGGGTGAGACAGACGTCTCAGTGAGTTCCACCTACCCTAAGCTTCAGGCGATCTCGGGGATCCTAAGATCGCCGCCAGTCTCTACATATCTTAGCGATCAGGGAAAAACTAGGATCGCTATATGTCTCTATCATATCTTATCATATTCATATTATTCGCATCTCATTATTTAGTGATCGAGGGAGAAATTATGATCACTTTCTGATAACTGATATCTGCCTGATAATATTAAAGTATTTCACATTTCTGACTTAAAGTTTCATATCACTAACTTTACGTTTTACTATGTGCACATAGACCACATTATTTCTTCATTGTGGCGAACGATAATTATATTTAGACCACATTATCTCTTCGTTGTGGTGAACGGTAATTATCTTTAGACCACATTATCTCTTCGTTGTGGCGAACGGTAATTTTCTGTAGACCACATTATCTCTTCGTTGTGGCGAACGGTATACTATGAACAATTTGGTTCATAGGCTGCATTGTCTCTTCGTTGCAGCAAACGGAGATTATCTATAATTTACTATGAGCATGTTACTCATAGACTGCATTATCTCTTCGTTGCAGCAAACGGATAGGAAGTTTTCAATAGAAAATCAAAACATAGTCTTAAAATGATTTATTGCAAAAATCAATTCATATGATCAACACTTTCTTAATATCGATATCATATAAAATTTCATTCACGTTATCACATAAATCTTGTAAAAAAAATTATTCATTCTCATTACTTTGCATAACCATTAAAATCTCGTCTTTATTATTTAAAAGCATGGAGGATCATAAAACTTGGCAAGCATTAACAATTGGGCAGCTACTAATCATAAATTGATCTTGATGTTAATTTTTCCTCACTTAAACATAAGCCCAAAGGGAGAGTTCTAAACTAACTGGAACTCACCTTAACATGTTCTGGCTTGCTCGGCACAGCTCAATTGCCCAACGAAAGCTTCTGTCAGCTCCATAAGCACTTTCCCTGAAACAGCTTATTTGCAGCTTATGGCTTATGAACATACGATTCCGACTCGAACCTCATCCCAAGCACTTAATAGGTTTACCAAATACGTAAACTCAGTTCTGGAATCATTCCATCAATATATACCCGCGTTTTAGCTTGTTCCGTAAAATTAAGTCAAAATCCGTAAGCCGTTTTTCAGCTGAATTTCCAAACTTCGAACGCGTTTTCCGGATTCGTTTCTAATCCGAATCACATGAAACTTATATCCGAATCGAAGGGAATTGAACGCAGAATCCAAAAATCGAATAATTACCCAATTCTGAGCTACCCAGCAACAGCCACGAACCAAACAGTGATTCTGTCAAACCAACTTATTTGCATAATCACTTCTGAACATTCCAATCAGCTTACTCATTAACAGCTTAATCCTCACAACAATACCAGCACCACATAGACAGCATTAATCTATAATTTAACTTTCTAAAACAACTCAAAACAACTTATACCTCAAATTCTTAAAAACAGCTTATACACTTAATCTCTTCTGCAGGTTCCAAAACAGCTTATTCATCTCGTTTAATTCAGTAAATTCGTGACCCAACACCAGTCAACAATTAACAGCACCAACTTAAAATTTCAACTCTTAAAACAATTTATTTAAGGTTACCTTCCAAAGCTCCAAGCAAAATCCCAAATTTCAGCTTACTTACCACACTTTTGTAGCTCAACCAACAACTTATAGCTTCTGCAAATTCCAGCCCCAATCCAAACTCGAATTTAGCAACCCAAAGATGCACAAATACTTTTGTCTCCCTTTTGCTTAAGTGATGAATTATAGAGAAAAATTGAGTGTGCAAGCTTTCTTTCAACAATGGAGGATTTGTTTTGACAAGGATTTGTGGAAGAAAAAGAGAGAGAGCCGCGTGAGATTGAAGAGAGAAGAAGGAAAATTCTGATATTTCTTTGTCTCTTCTTTTCCTTTTTGTCCAAAATGCCCTTCCTCACCCTAGTTATTACAATACTACCATTAATAGTGAAAATATCTTTTGCATCTTGGAATTTTATCATGTGGAATATTACAGAGTTGATATGGAAATGGATTCCCATTAGTAGCTTCATTACACAGTTACCAATCTAGTCCGTCCGATTTAAATCTACGGCTGAGATAGTTGAAAACCGATTAGCGAATCTGTAATCTGAACCATCCGATCACAAATGGCTGAGATTAACATCTGCATGAAACTATATGGACTTTTATTAATGCACGAAATCCGGGTCCTGTTGATACTACTACTGTTGGAAGCACAAGTTAAAGCAAATGTGAGACTCAATTAACATGTCATTTGATGATATTTGAAATGCAAATTTGCCTTTTGTTTTTCTTTGGTTAGAAGTAACCAAAATGTATCTTGATTGTGTAATGAAGCTTAATTTTGTTCATTCTTATATGGATATGGTAGTAAATGGGTTTAACAAAATGGTGGTATGTGAATGGGGGTATTTGACAGGTGGTTACAACCCTAACTGCCACTAACCCTAACTGCCACTTTAGATCTCAAATCCATATTTTACACTATGAACCTTCATCCATCTTACATTGAATGCATTGTAGCTATATTTTAGAGTTTTGGAGCCATACAAGTATTTCTTGTGAACAATGCAAAGAGTTCACTTTCTTCCACTTTGGGCTGTAATTTCTCCTTTGTAAAATCTAATTATCTCTATTAATCTATGTAATGATGTTTTTATCCATATTCTCTTTCATTTCTATTTTTATGTTTAAACATATCATGAGCTAAACCACTTTTGTTTGCATGCTTGGTTTGTTAGAACATTTAAGCTTCTGTTAAACAAGTTGTTCAAACTCTAATCTTTAAAATGTAACTTGATAAACTATTTTCTTCCCAAGTTCCATGAGCTCGAGAGAGGAAAGGAACGAAACTTCTTGTTTAATTTGAGTTACGTTTTTATGCTCGAGAGAGATATCAACCTTGAAAGGTTGTTTGAATGCTTATCTAAATTTCTCGTCATAAAAAATACTTGACCCTTTTTAAAAAAGAAAGGGAAAGTTCTGATGACATTTATATTGTAGCATGGTTAATTTAATATAGTTGTGAACCTTAAGAAAGTAGTATCGCTAAGTTAACGATGTCAATTATGTTAAACCCGACGCAGTTAGGCACAAATCCAGTTCCCATTTTTGAAGATAGGAAGGGGGTAGGAAACAAATGCCAAAGTTTGTGACATGCCTACTGCCATGAAATGATTATAGGGTAAAATAGGGAGCAGAGAACCGTGTTCCCCATTAAGATGATTTGGGGTAATAGACATGCAAATGTGTATTTTTTTTTGGGATCATGCTTAATGAGTTATTTATTAGTCAACCTTTATTTGTTTATTTTTAAATAAACGAATGATAATAGCTACTTGAGAATTCACACAAGTAGAGATTTGTGGATGAACCTATATAGTATATCCTTTTTTGTTGTTGTTGTTGTTTCGTTTTGTCCATTTTTTTTAAATTGGGTACTATAACACTAATTATTTATCATTAAAACTTAATGAATAATCTACAAGAGGTGCGTCATGTAACAGCCCGATTTTTAGGATTTATTTATTTAATTGTTTATGTGCGTTTAATTGTTTATTTTGGTGATTTATTGAATTTTGGGAGTTGAAGGGTATTTTAGTAATTTGAAAGTTAGTGACATATTTGAAATATGTTAGAAGTTCAAAATTTGAATATTTGAAAATAGTGGTGTATAAGTAATAAGGGGGTTTAAGTGAAGTAAAAGTGTAGAGAAAAAATATTGTGAGTTAATCGTAACAAACCTTATTTTATTTTAAAAGGTAACAAACTTTGTTTTAAAAGATATATTTGAAATTGTAACAAACCTAATTAGTGGGATAACAAACCCTAGAAACCTATTATAAGTACATTAGTTAGTGGTGAGTGAATTAGATTATTCATTATTCACAAAACTTTTGAGAGGCAAGAGAGAGATAGAGAGAAGAGGCTTGGAGAAGAGGAAAGCTAGAGAATCAAAGGTGAAGGAGATGATTGCACTAAAAATAGCAAGAATAACGAGGAAACTAAGGTAAGAGGGGAGATTATGATTAACATATGAGTTTAAGAAGCAATTGCGTGTTTGGGAGCTTTTAGATTATAGCTTAATTTTATGAATTATGATTAATTGTGTTGATTTTTGTGCTATTTGTTTATGACTGAATTGAATATGTGTTAAGTTGTTGATTTCATGCTTTTATTTCGTCAAAACTCATGTTTGTTTTTGTTAATTATGAACTTTGTGAAATTTGGTGAAATTAATGAATAACATGATAATTGTGTTGTTTATGATTAATTGAATTGATTATGAGTATGATTATGTATTTGGGTTATGAAATTATAATGTTATATTGTTTGGGTTAAGTTGGGATTATGATTGTTGTTGTTTATGTGAAAATTGCTTAAATTGGTGAATTTGAATGAATTATTGACATAATTGATTTTAAGTTGATTTATGTTTTAATTAAGTGCTTATGAACATGTTGATGTGATTAGAAAGTTGGAATTGTTGTTGTACAAATATGTTTGGGATTTTAAGTTGTTTTGGGGAAAAAATGGGTTTTTGAAACGAACTTTGAAAATTAACCGAAAATCTTGTGAAATCGATATCAATTGATGTTTTGTTGTGTAACCATTGTTCAATTTGAGTATATTGATCATGTTTAATATATGTAAATTGATTTTGGGTTGATGGGGATCAAATATGGGATTTTTGGGTGAGTTTTAAGTGATTCCCGTAGCCGTAGCAACCACTGACAGCAACAACTTTTTCAGTTACGTCCCTTTTTTCACTAGTTTTTGTTTTGAACTGAGTTTCGGTGTAAACATGAAAGTTGTAGATATGGATGTTAGCTTTCAAAAGCCGTTGGTTAGACTTAATTTCGATTTCTAGAACATGAGTTATGATCAAAATACTACACATAGGTCATGACATATTTTTCGTGAAACTTTCGCATACTTTTTTCAATGAATCTTGAAACATCCTTAAAATTAATGACGAGTTTAAGGAATCACTTAGAGTTAATAAATGAGTAGGTAATATGAAGTTGTGATTGTTAATGATGTTTGGTGTAGTTTGTGTGATTAAATCATGAAGCTTAAATTATGAGGATGTTGAAGATTGCAAATACTGGATGTTGTGATGGTTGTGATGTGTTGTTGTTTACACATAATATTGATAATGCTATTGATGATGCTATTGATGTTGATATTTATGATGATGCTATTGATGATGATATTGATGATGCTATTGATGATATTGAATGATGTGTGATAATGATACATGTTGTGTTAAGTGACGATGTTTGAGTAAATGATGATGATGTTTAATTACTTGACTTGATGTGTGGCCTTAGTGATTTGATAATGCGTTAGGTGATGATTTGGTGATGATATGTTATATGACGGAGTGAATTGTATAACAAATGGTGAGTGTATTTGGTGAGCATTGTCGAGTCTCTTTGTGGGTCCATGCATTCATAAGTCAGTCTGGTGTGGTGTGTGGTGATTTCATTGCGGGGTTTTTAGATCTCGAGGATTTCATTGGCGATTGTATGGTGAATTCATTGCGGGGTTTTAGATCTCGAGGAGTTCATCGGTGGCGGTACCGTAAAACATATAGAGTCGTGTTAGGTGCATTACATTCATAGAAGTCGTGTTTGGTAATGTTTTAGTGTGAATTTGTGCGTTAAGGTGGTAAATGCTTAATTGATGAGTTCTTGTGATTGTGATTGGTTTGTAAATGGATTGATGATACTTGATGAATCTTGAGTGTTTGATATATGATTGAAAATTGTGATTGAGATTATAATTGAATATGAACGTGATATGAATGTTGAATTATGTAACCAGGATTGTTTATTTAAATGTATATGTGATAATTGTTGATGTGGCTTGCCTGACATACATGCGTTTATTATTCCCTTATGTTTAGCATATATCTTACCCTCCAGTGGCTTTATTGTCGCCTCATCCTTGGGTTAATCCCTCATGGATGTAGACTTGCAGGTTGAGGAATAGCTTATTTGTGAACATGACGAGGATGGCGTTTGCCTACTCGAGTTTATAGGCTTTGGAGTCTAGCTTAGGAGCTCTGATTAGGACTTGGGGTTTATTTATGTTATGTTATGAGATCTTTGGATCAAACTTTGTTGAGATAATATGTTGATTTATATGTTATGACCGAGACATGACATTTGTTTTGATGTTAATTATGTTTATTCCGCTGCGATATGTTTTAATTGATGAAGTTTTTATAATAAATATTTGATATGAGACATATGTTGAATTAGTAAAGTTCCAATGTAGGATAAATGCGTGATTTATCTTTATATTTGTGTTCTCGGGGATTGGGGCTTTACAACTTGGTATCAGAGCAGGTCGGTCTAGTCCGGACCAACACTTGGTGATTATCCTGTTGTATGCGACATGTATGTGAATACTGTCGATACTTGTTCTTTCTTGTTAGGTGGTTCTAGTGTGTTAAGTTCGAGAGTGGTCTTCGTCCTGTGAATTTCGGCGATGTGGATTTTAACCTGAATTTGGTTTGTTTGCCTTTGGAGCATATGGAGGTGATTTTTGGAATGGATTGGTTGCTAACTTTTGGTGTTAACATTAACTGTTTAACCAAGAGTGTGACTTTTCCTAAGCCAGAGAAGTGTGATGTAGGGAAGTTTTTGTCTGCAAAGCAAGTAGAAGCGTCGTTGGACGGAACGGCCCAAGTGTTTGTTATGATTGCTTCGTTGAAGGTTGGAAGTGAAGTTCAAGTTAGCGATTTGTCGGTAGTGAATGAGTTTGCGGATGTTTTTCCAGATGACATTACCGACTTACCGCCGGAGAGAGAAGTAGAGTTCGTGATTAATGTTGTACCTAGAACTAGTCCTATATCGACACCGCCGTATCGGATGTTTGCTTCTGAGTTGGGTGAGCTGAAGAAACAGTTGGAAGATTTGTTAGAGAAGAAGTTCATCTGGCCGAGTGTTTCTCCGTGGGGAGCGCCAGTGTTGTTGGTCAAGAAGAAGGATGGTAGTATGAAGTTGTGTGTGGATTATCGGCAGTTGAACAAGGTGGCCATTAAGAACAAATATCCTCTTCCAAGGATAGATGATTTGATTGATCAGTTGGTTGGTGCTGAAGTGTTTAGTAAGATAGATTTGAGACCCGAATATCACCAGATACTAGTAAAGTCGGAGGATGTGCCTAAGACTGCATTTCGAACGAGGTATGGACACTATAAGTATTCTGTGATGCCCTTTGGTGTGACTAATGCACCCGGTGTATTTATGGAATGCATGAGTAGAATTTTCCATCCTTATTTGGATTAGTTTGTGGTGGTGTTTATAGACGATATCTTGGTATATTCGAAGTCTGAAGAGGAGCATACAGAGCGTTTGAGGATCATGTTGCATATTTTGAGAGAGAAGAAGTTGTATGCCAAGTTGTCGAAGTGAGTTCTAGCTACGAGAAGTAAGTTTTCTTGGTCATATTATTTCTAGAGGTGGAATAGCAGTTGATCCGTTGAAGGTTGATGCGGTGTTGCAATGGGAGACTCCGAAGTTTGTTTTTGATATTAGAAGCTTTTTGGGTTTGGCCGGTTATTATCGGAGGTTTATTAAAGGTTTTTCGAAGTTGGCTTTGCCGTTGACGCAGTTGACTCGTAAGGGACAAGCTTTTGTGTGGGATTCGAAGTGTGAAGAGAGTTTCCAAGAGTTGATGAAGAGGTAGACAACTGCGCCTGTTTTGATTTTGCCGAATGCGAAGGATTCTTTTGTGGTGTATTATGACGCATCAAAGATGGGTTTGTGCTTGTGCAAAGTGGTCAAGTAGTGGCGTACCCATCGAGGCAGTTGAAAGTTCATGAAAGGAATTATCCGACCCACGATTTGGAATTAGCGGCAGTGTGTTTGCGCTTAAGATTTGGAGGCATTATCTCTTTGGTTCGAAGTTCGAGGTGTTTAGTGATCATAAGAGTTTGAAGTACTTGTTTGATCAGAATGAGTTGAATATGAGGTAGAGGCGTTGGATGGAATTCTTGAAGGACTATGATTTTAAGTTGAGTTATTATCCCGGTAAGGCGAATGTAGTAGTGAATGCTTTGAGTAGGAAGTCGTTGCACATGTCGGGGCTTATGGTGAAAGAGTTAGAGTTAATTGAGCAGTTTCAAGATCTGAGCTTGGTTAGTAAGCTGACTTCGAATGGTGTGAAGTTAGGGATGTTGAAGCTGACGAGTAACATTATCGAAGAGATCAAAAAGGGTCAGAAGGTGGATTTGCAACTTGTGGATCGTTTGGTGTTAGTTAACCAAGGCAAGGAGGTAGACTTTGGATTGGATGAGAGTGGAGTTCTGAGATTTCATGGTCGAGTTTGTGTGCAGGATGTACCCGAGTTGAAGCGTAAGATTTTGGAAGAAGGTCATCGGAGTATTTTGATTATTCATCTTGGAGAGACGAAAATGTATCAAGATCTGAAGAAGTTGTTTTGGTGGCCAGGAATGAAGAAGATATTGCTGAATTTGTTTATGATTGTTTGGTTTGTCAGAAGTCTAATGTTGAACATCAGAAGCCGTCTAGAATGATGCAACCGTTGTTTGTGCCGGAGTGGAAGTGGGATAGCATTTCTATGGATTTTGTGAGTGGTTTGCCGAAGACTGCAAAGGGTTGCGATTCGATTTGGGTGATTGTCGATCGGTTGATGAAATCAACGCATTTTATTCCGATCAAGGTTAGTATGTCTTTGGAGAAGTTGGCCGAGATCTACATTGAGCGGATTGTGAAGTTGCATGGTATTTCGTCTAGCATTGTGTCAGATAGATATATGAGGTTCACGTCGAAGTTTTGGGAGAGGTTGCAAGACGCTTTGGGGACTAAGTTGAGATTGAGCTCCGCTTATCATCCTTAAACTGATGGTCAGTCGGAGAGGACTATTCAGTCTTTGGAAGATTTGTTGAGAGCTTATGTTTTGGAGCAAGGTGTAAGTTGGAGTGAATGTTTACCGTTGATTGAGTTTACCTACAATAACAGTTTTCATTCGAGTATTGGCATGACACCTTTTGAAGCATTGTACGGTAGGAGATGTAGAACGTCGTTATGTTGGTTTGAGTCGGGTGAGAGTGCTTTGATTGGACCGGAAGTAGTTCAGTAAACTACGGAGAAAGTTAAGATGATTCATGAGAAGATGAAGGCATCTCAGAGTAGGCAGAAGAGTTATCATGATAAGAGGAGGAATGATATTGAGTTTCAAGCCGGAGATCACGTGTTTTTGAGAGTGAATCTAGTTACGGGCGTTGGGAGAGCTTTGAAGTCGAAGAAGTTGACGCCACGTTTTGTTGGACCTTATCAGATTATGGAGAGAGTTGGAGCTGTAGCGTATCGGATTGCGTTACCACCGTCGTTGTCGAATCTTCATGATGTGTTTCATGTGTCTCAATTGAGGAAGTATGTGTATGATCCGTCTCATGTGATTCAAGTGGATGATTTGGAAGTAAGAGAGAATTTGACCGTTGAGACGATGCCGTTGAATATTGAAGGACGAGAGGTTAAGCAGTTACGTGGGAAAGAGATCGTTTTCGTAAAGGTGATTTGGGGAGGTCCTACGGGAGAGAGCATAACTTGGGAGTTGGAGAGTAAGATGAAGGAGTCGTATCCGGAGTTGTTTCCTTCAGGTAATTTTCGAGGGCGAAAATTCTTTTAGGGGGTAGAGTTGTAACAGCCCGATTTTTAGGATTTATTTATTTAATTGTTTATGTGTGTTTAATTGTTTATTTTGGTGATTTATTGAATTTTGGGAGTTGAAGGGTATTTTAGTAATTTGAAAGTTAGTGACATATTTGAAATATGTTAGAAGTTCAAAATTTGAATATTTGAAAATAGTGGTGTATAAGTAATAAGGGGGTTTAAGTGAAGTAAAAGTGTAGAGAAAAAATATTGTGAGTTAATCGTAACAAACCTTATTTTATTTTAAAAGGTAACAAACTTTGTTTTAAAAGATATATTTGAAATTGTAACAAACCTAATTAGTGGGATAACAAACCCTAGAAACCTATTATAAGTACATTAGTTAGTGGTGAGTGAATTAGATTATTCATTATTCACAAAACTTTTGAGAGGCAAGAGAGAGAGAGAGACAAGAGGCTTGGAGAAGAGGAAAGCTAGAGAATCAAAGGTGAAGGAGATGATTGCACTAAAAATAGCAAGAATAGCGAGGAAACTAAGGTAAGAGGGGAGATTATGATTAACATATGAGTTTAAGAAGCAATTGCGTGTTTGGGAGCTTTTAGATTATAGCTTAATTTTATGAATTATGATTAATTGTGTTGATTTTTGTGCTATTTGTTTATGACTGAATTGAATATGTGTTAAGTTGTTGATTTCATGCTTTTATTTCGTCAAAACTCATGTTTGTTTTTGTTAATTATGAACTTTGTGAAATTTGGTGAAATTAATGAATAACATGATAATTGGTGTTGTTTATGATTAATTGAATTGATTATGAGTATGATTATGTATTTGGGTTATGAAATTATAATGTTATATTGTTTGGGTTAAGTTGGGATTATGATTGTTGTTGTTTATGTGAAAATTGCTTAAATTGGTGAATTTGAATGAATTATTGACATAATTGATTTTAAGTTGATTTATGTTTTAATTAAGTGCTTATGAACATGTTGATGTGATTAGAAAGTTGGAATTGTTGTTGTACAAATATGTTTGGGATTTTAAGTTGTTTTGGGGAAAAAATGGGTTTTTGAGACGAACTTTGAAAATTAACCGAAAATCTTGTGAAATCGATATCAATTGATGTTTTGTTGTGTAACCATTGTTCAATTTGAGTATATTGATCATGTTTAATATATGTAAATTGATTTTGGGTTGATGGGGATCAAATATGGGATTTTTGGGTGAGTTTTAAGTGATTCCCGTAGCCGTAGCAACCACTGACAGCAACAACTTTTTCTGTTACGTCCCTTTTTTCACTAGTTTTTGTTTTGAACTTGTTGAGTCTTTTGTTGTTGGCTGCATGTTTTGGCAAAACCAAGGTATTAAATAGAAGCATCTCCATATGTAGAACATTTCTTCAGTTACAAGTTTTCTCATTTGAAGCCATTCAGAAGCTCAAAATCACATCAGAAGCTGAATGCCTCATCAGAAGCACTGTAGCTGTTCAGAAGCTTAATTCAGGTTCTGATGGACGCGTTGACTGTTGTTGACTTCATCAGAAGCTGATGTTTTTCAAGTTATTTTTATGCGAATCTTAGCAACATTTGGCAAGGATTTGTTCCAGGATTATTGCTTCTAGATTGATGTTGAATTGGAGAAGAATTGATGAAGATTTGATATTAAATTATGAAGCTCGTATTATTTCTGCAGTATCTTTAAAAGATACATTCCTGGTTTATTTGTTTCCTTATTGGATTATTCATAATTCAGAAACAAATCTATTTCAGAAGATTTGGAGCATAATTAAGAGCTTTGCTGAAGATTATAAAAGGAGGAGCTTTGCTATTGAAGACTAACGATTTAGAGAGTTAGAAAATCAGAAAATTGAGTCTGTGTTTTAACTTAGAGTTTATTGTGCACCACTCATATGTTTTGAGTTGGTTTAGAGTTTTATAGTGTTGTGATTCATTCTAAGCCTTTAGGTACGAATGAAGTCTTTGTGTTTTTGAAGTTTTTCTGAAAAACAGAGTGTCTTTGATTAAGGGTTTCAGTAACTGGGTTTAGTTACTTGAATAGGAAGATAGTGGAGTCTATTACTCAGAGTTGGGTAGAAGTCTTACTAGGTGGAGGTTAATTGCTTGGGATAAGAACTGGGAGTCAGTGTCTGAGTCTTAAGGATTAAATCCAATAGTGGATTTCCTTCCTGGATTGGTATCCCCTAGAGTAGGAGGTGTTTACTCCGAACTGGGTTAACAAACCTTGTGTGTTCTTTAGCTTTCCTGCACTTTATTTTCTGCTCTTGCATTGTGTTTACTTGTGCTCTGTTTTAGCATTTTATTGTGCCCTGCGTTTTGTTCAGAACCTGTTTGGTTCAGAACCTGGTAACTCTCTTATTGCCTGGCCAGAATTTCAATTGGCATCAGAGCAAGCACCCTGCCTGTAATTTGGGTGAGATCCAGAGGACTTAATATCTGGCAAGCATGGATAGAGAAGGAGGCTATGTCAATAGACCACCCCTACTAGATGGCACAAACTATGAGTACTGGAAGTCCAGGATGTGTGCATTCTTAAAATCTATTGACATCAGGACTTGGAAAGCTGTGATTAAAGGCTGGGATCATCCTGAGGTTTTGGACAAAGATGGTAACAAAACTGGAGTATTGAAGCCTGAGGAGGAATGGACCAAAGCTGAAGATGATCTGTCACTGGGAAATTCAAAAGCTTTGAATGCTATCTTTAATGGTGTTGATCCGAATATGTTCAGACTTATCAAACAATGTACTGTGGCTAAGGATGCGTGGGAAATTCTGAAAACCACTCATGAAGGAACTTCTAAGGTAAAGATGTCCAGATTGCAGCTGCTGACCACCAAATTTGAGAACCTGAAGATGAAGGAAGATGAATCCATTCAGGATTTTTACATGAATGTGCTGGATATGGCAAATTCATTTGACTCTCTTGGTGAAAAAATGTCTGATGAGAAGTGTAGTACCCCAATTTTGTCCTAAGCCTTTTAAAACAAAAATAAAAAAAAATCAAAGAGGGAGAAAAAAGTCAAAGTCAACAAAAGTCAACAGAAAAGTCAACATTTCAGAAAAATGTTGACTTCGCACTGCGAAGCTCACTTCGCACTGCGAAGTCTGCGATTTTTCTGCAGATTTTTGGTGTTTTTGATTTAATTCCAGATTTTGTTGCATATCATTTACATATTTATTTTAATCAGCATTCATGGCTAATTGGGCCAAGCAAAACCAGAAATGAGAGACTTGCCATTAATGCCAAGGTTGGAAGCTTTTTCTTCCAACCTAGCATGTGACAAGCAAGTGGGCTTGCCCTTGGGCAGCTCTAGTCCCTCCCATGTGACCTGTTAACCACCTCAAGGTTGCCAGCCACCTGCTTGATGACTTTCCTCCTGCTTGCTCCCCCCAAAACCAGTCAAACCAGCTGGATTTTTCACTTGAAAAAGCCATGAGTGCCTACTCTGTTTTGCAGCAGCTTTTCACCCTCTCACACCAGCCAATTATAGCCTTTTACATCCCCCAATCTCTGCACATCACAGTGCACGTTTTTATTGATCAACCATTGAGATTGCAAGGATTGATCCCCAAGCTTGGCCAATTACATTTCAGCACTATTTCATCATCATTACTATCCAAAAACCTTTGAATTTGTGGCTGAAATCAGGCTGAGTCTTGCCCCTTGGCACAAGGCAAGGTTGCCTCTATCCATTAGCATTTAATGCAAAGGGATTCAGCCTGATCCTAGCCCACAAATCAGCTGGATTTTGGGGATTTCTAATGATGAAATTGATTTGGTTTTGGCCTATAAATAGAAGGCAATGCCCAAGGTTACAAGCACTTCTGATAACAGCATTTCAAGAGCAGAAACACTACTCATTCCAGCTTACAAATACTTACAAATAACCAGAAAAAAACCAATCCAAACACAAAGCCTCACAAAGTTCAAAACCTTCACCAACATTCAAAACCTTTTGCAAGAACCTTCAATCAATTCAAATCCATCGCAGCTGGAGCTTTGCTAAGGATCTCTGTAAGTATTCCAAGCTTTTGTTTTGCATTTACAATTGTGTTTGCATAGCAATTTTGGTTCAAAACCTTTTGTTTCTAAAAACCCCTTTTGAATTTCAAAGAAATCCCAAGGTTTTCAAAACACCAAAACTGGTTTGTCCAGCCTTTTTCATCCCAAAAACTCAAAGTTTTTCACTCACCTAAAAGGTCCTGAGTGTGTTCAGAAGTTGTTTCTGAACAAAAGTTCAGAAACAGCTTCTGAACTCAAAAATTCGCATGCTTCGCAGTGCGAAGTCATGGTCGCAGAGCGACCATGACAGAACTCAGAATCTGAGTTTAGGTGTCCAAATGGCCAATTTTTGAGGTTCTAGCCCAAGAGCTCAGAACCTAAGAGTTTTTAAACCCATGTTTTTCAAATCATAACAAGGATTTTGCACAATCTTGACAAATTCACAAGTTCGTATGACCTTTTGTGGATAACTTGCAAAACAAGTTATGTTCCTAAACTTTCAAAACAGCATGAACAAACAAGCTATGTTCATCACTTTCAATTAAAAACTTGAACAATAAACATTGTTCATGATTTTCAAACTCAAGCATGAACATACGCCGAATTTGTTCGCTTTTCAAAACCGTTCGCAAAACGAGCCGAACTTGTGCGTTTTCTAGCAAAATTGCTAAATCTTTCCATTTTGGGTTTTCAAACCAAATGTTTTGATATACCTTGGGATTTCTAAGAAATTCTACCCCAAAAACTTGAATGAAAAAGGGATGGTGTGACGTATGTCTCTCCATTGCCCCGATTGTACGAATGCGTGACGTATGTCTCGTCGTTCGGACAATCGTCATTCCATTTTCAAATGTATCCAACCATAACCAAACCAAATCTTGGCCCCTTGTGGTCAATCTGAACCTTTTGGTCCCCCGTGGCCACTAGATTCGATCCCTCGACTCGTTTGAGTCACTCGGTCAATGTTCGACTCGTCCGAGTCCATTGTACCCGTTCTTGATCTCAGTGGATCAATCGAACAATCCCTCGACTCATTGGAGTCCACTCGGTCAATGATTGACTCGTTTGAGTCCATTGCACCTCTCTTGGTCCCATAGCGACCAATTCGAACCCTTTTACCCTAACGGACGTACCTTTTAACAATTCTAGTGCGATTCGTGAACAAACGCTTAATAAGTCTCCCAAGCGCGAGCATACAAGCTACGTTTTAATCGCAAGAATTCGGTTAAAACATCGTCCATTTAAAATTAACCAACACATGTACGTTTTTTTTCTACCAAAGAACTACGTACGCTTTGAGTTCTCCGACTACCGGGAGATACGTAGGAGCAAGATCGACATCTTGTCAAGCGCAATAATAAAAACCTTTTTCCTTTCGTTTGTTTTTATCTATTTTTCCCCCTTTTAGTATATTTTCTTTTGACATGAATAAGCATGCGCGCAAAACATTTAAAAACAATTTAAGCTTTAGCCAAATAGAAGGTTCCCGTTGAGTACAACGGACGTGAGGGGTGCTAATACCTTCCCCTTGCGTAACCGACTCCCGAACCCGACAATGGTTGCGATGACCATCCTTTCCTCATCGTCAAAGGGTTTTATTATCGTTTCCCTTTAAACAAAAAAAAACTTAAGGGTTTATCAACGTTCCCTTTACACAAAAACTTTGGTGGCGGCTTCACAAAGGCCCTCCGAGCGTTCGAGGACGTCCTCGGAGGATTGCGCGTTTTGCGAAAAACGAGGTGCGCACAGCTGGCGACTTCACTGGGGACACTTTTCCCACTAGCGAGTCAAGCCTAATCTATTTGGCTTTTCAAGCCAATTGTTTTTATTTTCTTTGCGTGCCATGCTTTTATTTTTATTCATACATGTCATATTTATGCTTTATGTTTATATTTGCTTTATTTTGCTTTATATTCATATCATATATATATCAAATGCGGGGGTTACTTGAGTGATGTTACTCCACATTGTTCGGGTTAATGCCGGACGTGTGAGGCTCTCTACCCGAGCTTGAGAAAAAAACTAAGTTAGAAGGAGGTTGTGTGTGGAAGCCCGCGTTGACGTATGTCCGTGAGGTAGGATGCCCAACCCCGCTTAGATGAGATTTTCACATGGAATTAATTGAAGTCATGTCGACGTATGTCCATAGACAACCCTAATTCCATGTGAGGTCTATGAGTCTAAGGACCTCTTCTTAGGAGATTTCACCGTTTAGAGCCTACATGTGAGGATGGGGGGAAGTTCCGAACCTTCATAAACCATACCCTTGCATATCATTTGCATTCATGAAAGTAATTTTCGCATCATTTTGCTTTATAGGAGTTTAAAAAGAACAAACAAATATTAGCAAAAAAGAAATATGGATTCCGGGAACAAAAATACGCTCGCCTTCAAAATTAAAGCTCCTAGGGTGGAAAGTTTATTAGCTCTAAGCAAGAGGCTCTCTTCGGTCAACAAGAGCATTTTCGAGGCAAGCTATGGGCTAATCCTTGATCTCCTACCCGTGAGAATAGATTCAACGGCCTTAACCACTTTGGCGCAATTCTTCGACCCACCTCTACGGTGCTTCACATTTCAAGACTTCCAACTAGCGCCAACTTTGGAAGAGTTTGAGAAGATTTTGGGTTGTAGCATGAAGGGTCATGAACTCTATCTCGGTCCGGGAAAGGATCCCACATTTGAAGCCATCGCCGAATCCTTATACCTCGACACCCAAGAAGTGGCATCTAACTTGGAAGTTAGAGGGAACCTTAAGGGATTTTCAAGAAAGTTTTTGGAAGCCAAAGCTCGGGAAATGTTAGCCAACAAAGAGGGAAGGGCATTCAACGCCATCTTAGCCCTCTTAGTCTACGGAATTGTCTTATTCCCCAACATGGATGATTTCATAGACTTTCCGGCTCTAGAGGTATTTATGACTAAAAATCCGGTTCCTACAATCTTGGCGGATTTTTATCATACCCTCTACTCTAGGCATGAACAAGCAAGGGGACGTAAAATTACTTGTTGCACTCCCGTGGTGCAAATTTGGATGATGTCCCACATGCCAAGAAACCGAGACTTTGTGGAAAACCGGGCCAAGCTCAAATGGTCGCAACGGATGACAACCCTCGCCGAGAAGGACATCCATTGGTTTTCACCAAACTTAGAGGACCCGGAAATTATCCTCAGTTGCGGGGACTTCCCTAACGTACCCCTCATTGGTACTAAGGGATGTATTAATTACAATCCGGTCCTCTCTCTCCGACAACTAGGTTTTTCAATGGAGGATAAACCTAATGACCTTTTGTTGGAAGCTTTCTACTTAAGGGAAGGCGATCAAAACCCGGCATTGCTAGAGAGAATCCGGGGAGCATGGAGCCAAGTACGCAAAGGAAGGGTCGGCAAGAGAAACTGTGTCGCCAAACCCCTTTATACTCAGTGGGTGAGGGAGAGGGTCAAAGCAATCAAGCTACCCTTCGTGGTCATAAGCCCTCCAAAACCTCCTACACCTAAACCTATTGCAACCATTCCCAACAAAGAAGTGGAGGAACTCAAAGCTAAAGTTCAAGAACTCCAAAACAAAAACGGAGACTTAGAATTGAAGCTCCTCCAAGCTTTAGGAGAAATTACTAGGACGAAGAGAGATCGTGATGAAGTGACAAACTCTCTCCTAGTATGCCAAAAACGGCTAAGAATCTCCGAAGGGAAGAGAGATTGGATAGGAGGCGTCTTGGTTAGTGCGGATGCCAACCTTGTGGCCAAGGACGAAGAGTTGGAAAGAATCTTACATTCCAACCAAGAGCTCAAGAAGTTTGGCGAACTAGCCATTGAAGCTCAACGGAAATGGAGGTTGAAATTTCAAGAGAAAAATCAACAGCTCCAAGAAGTAGTTAAAGACTACAAAGAGCAGCTTCAAGCCGAACGCGTCCAACGGCAAAGACATGAGAGCCTTTCTCATCAAGGGAGGCTAAAGTGCAATCGTCTCGAAGAAGACATCAAGAAATTCGAAGAGTACTTCGACAAGATTGCAAGAGCTCATGGGGACCATATTGCACAACTACATGATGAAAATAGAAGTGCAAGAGTCAAGCTAGACCAGCGCAAGGAAGTGATTGAGTGTGTATGGCAAGACGCCACCCGATTAAGTGAGGATTTCACTAAATTGGTTGCATTCTCAAATATGGTAATCACCCAACTTCCAAAGAGGCTAGCGGAGGCCGAGATGGTCATGCCCTACTTTGTCATCCCTATGGAGATCCAGAAGTTTATGAAGTTCTGCAAGGACACCATAGATTTCTATAGGGAGGAGATGAGCAAAGCCGAGAAGCGAGCGGCTATTTGATTTGTAATAGCATTAGTTACACTTTGTAAACAAATGTTATTTAATCAAATATATTTTGAAGCATAATCAACTTCCCGGTCTTTAATATTTCGAATTGCTAATATTAATTGTACACCTTTAAACTCCTCCATAAAGCAAAATAAAAAAAAAACGCATATTTTTCATACTCATCGCATACATACATCCACATGCATCTTCATGCATTTTTTTCAAAAAAAAAACTCATTCATTTCCCTAAAAACAGTTCAAAGCAATCATAGCCCGAAAACCCCGAAAGCCCTCGGTCCAAGAATCAGATCTCCAACACTCGTACGGAACACGAGCTAACAAACAAAGGATCATGGACAATTTGGAACAAACCCAAGCGGCTTTGAGAGAAGAGGTTGATGGAATGAAGGGAAAGATGGATCAGATGCTAGAGCTAATGCAAGCTCTATCGGCACGAGAAAGTAACCCTCGCCCAACAACGGATGCATCCAATGTGCAATGGCCTCCTTATGGTTTACCTCTGAATTATACCCCACCATTCGAAAATGAGGGCCATGGACCACCTCCACCACCGCTCACAATCCCCGTAAGGAATGAAGAGCGTCGTCCTCAAGGAACTTCCACTACTCAGCATGAGGTGATTCCCCATGATGTGGAAAATAGGCAGCCAAGACAGTCTGCTCCCGACACCACCCACCAAGACAATGATACCACCCAAATGTATCGAGTTTTGGAAGAAAGGTTGAAAGCTGTCGAAGGATTCAGTTCATACGGTGCCCACAACGCTTTGGATATGTGCCTAGTGCCCGACGTGGTAATTCCTCCGAAGTTCAAAGCACCGGACTTCGAGAAGTACAAAGGAATTCAATGCCCTCGGAACCATCTACGGATGTTCTGTAGGAAGATGGCAGCTTACGCAATGAACGAGAAACTCATGGTGCATGTGTTTCAAGATAGTTTAAGCGGAGCGTCCTTGGATTGGTACATGCAGCTCGAGCGTACTCATGTCCAAACTTGGAAGGATCTAGCCGATGCCTTCCTAAAACAATACAAATATAATTTGGACATGGCTCCAAATAGGATGCAATTGCAAAACCTCCTGCAAAGAAGCAATGAGTCCTTCAAGGAGTACGCTCAGCGGTGGAGAGAACTAGCTTCTCGTGTACAACCACCACTATTGGAAAGAGAGCTTGTCGACACCTTTATGGGCACACTCCAAGGCCCATATTACGACAAGATGATTGGAAGCACGTCTGCCGGTTTCTCCGATCTAGTCATGGTTGGTGAAAGAATAGAGGACGGAGTAAAGAGGGGAAAAATCCAAGGCCCTCTAGAAGCTCAAAGTGGAGCTAGAAAACCCCCCAGCAACTTCCACAAAAAGAAGGAGGGGGAGACAAATGCCGTTCTAGTGGGACCATCTTGCCCACCACCAAGTCAAATGCCTCACTACCATTATCCGTGTGTGGCAGCAGCAACGGCTCAAGGGCGTTACTCACCTCAAGTAATTCCCGCAACTCCACCTCGACAACCAGTAGTGTTGCCTCAGCAAAATCAACAACAACAACAACAAGGCGGGTACCCATCAAGGAATCAAGCGGGCCCGAGGAACAGTTATTATAATAGGCAGTTTGATCCTGTACCTATGCCTTATGGTCAAATCTTGCCATATCTAATCCAAAAGGGTATGGTCGAACCAAGACTACTACCACCAATGTCGCCACCATATCCACATTGGTACGACACGAATGCCAAATGTGACTACCACGCAGGAACCGTGGGGCACAATGTCGAGAACTGTAGAATCTTCAAACACAAGGTTCAGGACCTTATTGACAAGAAGCTGTTGTCCTTCAAAGAGGAAAACCCCAATGTAAAAAATAACCCATTACCGGGGCATGCGGGTCCCTCTGTAAATGCGGTGGAGGAACAAGAGGAATTTGGTCCAGTCAAAAGGGTAGCCAATGTTAAGACTCCCCTGTCAACCATAAGGGAGCATTTAACCGGTTTTGGTTTGTTCGAGGAAATGCACGCCAACTGTGAAGCCTGCAAAGTCGACCCGAATGAGTGCGGAAAGTTGAAGAGTTGTCCTCAAGAGCTAATGGACCAAGGTTGGATCCAAATTGGCTATATAAAGGATGGCACGGACGTTGCTACCTTGGAGTCTCACGACCCAAAACCTCTCGAAATCCCATACCAAAGGAGAGAGGTACCAATGCCTATACAGCCCATAACATTCCACGTACCTGCACCCTTCTCTTTTGAAAGCACGAAGAGGGTACCATGGAATTACCAACCTGTGGCCTATGTGGAAGGAAAACCACTAGCCAAAATTGAGCCCAGCATCACTAACATTACCGGTGTTGGAGGAATAACCAGAAGTGGTAGAGTCTTCGCTCCGAAAGAACTCGGGAAGACGCCAGCCGTACTACCAAGAGAACCGCTCAAAGAAAAGAGCGTGGAGGAAGAAGAGAACCAAGCGGGGCCTTCTCAAAAGACAATCCCGCAAAAAGAGGCCGAAGAGTTCCTAAGGATAATCCAAAAGAGCGAGTATAAAATCATTGACCAGCTAGGTCAAACTCCCTCCAAGATCTCCATGCTATCCTTACTACTAAGCTCGGAAGCACACCGAGAAGCACTGCTGCGGATCCTCAGTGAGGCACATGTCACCAAGGACATTCCTGTGGACCAATTCGACGGGATAGTCGGAAATATTACCTCAAGTAGGTACTTGGGTTTCAATGGCGATGAGCTACCCGACGAGGGGCACATTCATAACCGCGCCTTACATATCTCCGTGAAATGCATGGACCACATCCTCTCTCGAGTGCTAGTAGATACGGGGTCATCATTGAATGTCATGCCCATGACTACCCTCCTCAAGCTATCATGTGAAGGGACAGTAATGAAGCCCAGTGCCTTGGTCGTAAAAGCTTTCGATGGGTCAAGAAGAGCCGTCATAGGGGAGATCGATTTACCAGTCCAAATCGGGCCTAAGGTTTTCACCATAACCTTCCAAGTCATGGATATTAATCCAACATACAGTTGTCTTCTCGGACGACCATGGATCCATGCGGCCGGAGCCATTACCTCTACTCTGCACCAGAAGCTTAAGTTCATCATTGATAACCAAATGATTGTAGTTTCCGGGCAAGAAGACATGATGGTAAGCCATCTCTCATCCTTCCGTTATATAGAAACGGACGAAGAAGCTGTGGATGTTCCATTCCAGTCTTTGGAAGTGGCGAATGTCGTGACTTTGAGCTCAAAGCCCAAGAAAGAGGCTAGGACAGCCATGTCATCATGGAGGGCAATAAGAGAGGCCCTAGAAGAAAGCCGACCTACCGGATGGGGCAAATTAGTGGACATACCGGAGAAGAAGAATCGCTTCGGGTTGGGGTATCATCCATCAGCCGAAACTTTCTCAAAGCCTCCAAAGCAAGGGATCCTCCCCATTTCGGAAACATTCATCAGTGCGGGGTTTATCGATGAGGAGCAAGTGGCCCTACTTGAAGATGTAGATGAAGACGTGCCTGATTTGGTGTACCGTTGCGCTTCGGATGAAGTTTTGAACAATTGGAGGGCTATCGCGATTCCCGAGATCATTACCAGGATCAAGTAATAAACTATGTTTGTATTTTTGCTTTTAAAAAAAAAATCATTTAGCTCTGCCCAAGGCAAATGATTAGTCGTGTGGGGCCCCATGTTTTAAAAGTTATTTCAATCATGAATAAAAGCACTCTTTTATGTTCATTTGAGTCTTTTCCTTTTTGCATTTGTTAAAAAAAAATTTTCTACAAAAAGCCTAAAAAAAAAATCATACTCATGCAGATCTACAAATCCACCCTCCAAAAACAACACTGCCTTAACCCCTTATGACTTCGATTTCCCGATTAATCAAACGGAAGATGATGAAGAGGACGATTATGAACCGCCTGAAGAATTGTCCAGACTTGCAAATCAAGGGGATAGGGTAATACAACCTCACCAAGAATCAGTGGAAAAGGTCAACTTGGGGACTAAAGAGGATAAGAAAGAGGTCAAGATAGGAGCCTCCCTACATGAGGATGTGAAAGGAAAGTTGATTAAACTTCTGCAAGAGTACGTGGATGTATTCGCGTGGTCATACCAAGACATGCCAGGTTTAGACCCTAGCATCGTTGTGCATAAGCTGCCACTCAAGCCGGAATGCCCGCCAGTGAAGCAGAAATTGAGAAGAACTCGACCCGATATGGCTCTCAAGATCAGAGAAGAGGTCAAAAAGCAATTCGATGCCGGCTTCTTAGCCGTAACCAAGTATCCAACATGGGTTGCCAACATTGTGCCAGTTCCGAAGAAGGATGGCAAAGTTAGAATGTGTGTGGATTATCGGGACTTGAATAAAGCAAGCCCAAAGGATGATTTCCCGCTGCCACATATCGACATATTGGTGGACAACACAGCCCAATTCTCAGTCTTCTCCTTTATGGATGGCTTCTCGGGATATAACCAAATCAAGATGGCTCCAGAGGACATGGAGAAAACTACATTCATCACTCCATGGGGGACTTTCTGCTATAAGGTAATGCCTTTTGGATTAACAAATGCCGGGGCAACATACCAAAGAGCAATGGTGACTCTTTTCCATGACATGATCCATAAGGAAATAGAGGTCTACGTTGACGACATGATTGCCAAATCCCAAACAGAGGAGGATCATCTAGTCCATCTACAAAAGCTTTTCGAACGCCTAAGAAAATTCAAGCTGCGCTTAAATCCTAACAAGTGCACATTTGGCGTTAGATCCGGGAAGTTATTGGGCTTCATCGTCAGCCAAAGAGGTATCGAAGTGGATCCCGATAAGGTAAAGGCCATCCAAGAAATGCCAGCGCCAAATACCGAGAAAGAAGTCCGGGGTTTCTTAGGAAGATTGAACTACATCGCTAGGTTCATCTCACACATGACAGCTACCTGCGAACCAATCTTCAAGCTGCTAAGGAAAAACCAAGTCGTTCATTGGAATGAGGATTGCCAAGAGGCGTTTGACAAGATCAAACAATACCTGCAAGAACCACCAATTTTAATACCTCCGGTTCCGGGTAAACCCCTCATCTTATACCTAACCGTACTTGAAGGATCAATGGTTTGTGTGTTAGGACAACAAGATGAAACGGGAAGAAAAGAGCACGCAATCTACTACCTAAGCAAGAAGTTTGCCGACTGTGAAACAAGGTATACTTCACTTGAAAAGACTTGCTGCGCTTTAGCATGGGCTGCTCGACGTCTAAGGCAATATATGTTGACCCATACAACTTGGTTGATATCAAAAATGGATCCCATCAAGTACATCTTCGAAAAACCTGCCCTCACAGGGAAGATAGCCCGTTGGCAAATGCTACTGACTGAGTACGACATCCAATATGTTGCTCAAAGAGCCATCAAAGGGAGTGTTTTATCCGAGCACCTTGCTCACCAACCATTGGAGGATTATCAACCCATACAATTCGACTTCCCGGATGAAGATGTCGTAGCTTTAAATGACGAAAAGGTCACAAGCGATAATGAAGGGCCAGAACCGAAAGCTCGATGGAAGCTCGCTTTCGACGGCGCCTCAAATGCCATGGGGCACGGGATCGGAGCAGTTTTAATCTCCCCAAGAAATGGATACCAACCCTTCACAGCAAGGTTATGCTTTGACTGCACCAATAACATGGCAGAATATGAAGCATGTATCCTAGGCCTCGAAGCAGCGATTGATCTAAGGATCAAAAACCTTGAAGTATACGGTGACTCAGCCTTAGTCATCTATCAGGTCAAAGGAGAATGGGAAACAAAGCATCCCAATTTAATCCCCTACCGAGCCCGGGTTGTAGAATTGATTGAGCATTTTGATGAAATCAACTTCCATCACATACCTCGAGAAGAAAACCAGGTGGCGGATGCTTTGGCTACATTATCATCAATGTACCAAGTAAATTCCTACAACGAAGCACCAATCATAAGGATGGATCGAAGAGACAAACCAGTTGTATGTGCATCAGTCGAAGAGGGACTTGACGACAAACCTTGGTTCTACGACATCAAGCGATATCTCGAAGAGCAAGAGTATCCAGAAAATGTCTCACACACCGACAAGAGGACCCTCAGAAGATTGGCATCCCAGTTCTTCCTCACTGGAAATACCCTCTACAAAAGAAACTATGACATGGTCTTGCTCAGATGTGTGGATAAACATGAAGCGGACATGCTCATCAAAGAAATCCACGAGGGATCTTTTGGAACCCATGCCAATGGGCATGCAATGGCAAAGATAATCCTAAGGACGGGCTATTATTGGCTAACCATGGAAGCTGATTGTTTCCACTATGCCAAGACTTGTCATAAATGCCAAATTTACGCCGACAAGGTGCATGTACCACCAACCCCCCTGAACGTCATGACCTCACCTTGGCCATTCTCTATGTGGGGCATAGACATGATTGGAATGATCGAGCCCAAAGCGTCAAATGGACATCGCTTCATCCTCGTTGCCATCGACTACTTCACCAAATGGGTAGAAGCAGCTTCGTATGCAAACGTGACCAAACAAGTGGTAGCCCGATTCATCAAAAAGGAAATCATTTGCCGTTACGGCACTCCCCACAAAATCATCACCGATAATGGGGCAAACCTGAACAACAAGACAATGAAGGAGTTGTGCAAAGATTTCAAGATTGAGCACCATAATTCCTCCCCTTACCGACCAAAGATGAACGGTGCGGTAGAAGCAGCCAATAAGAACATAAAGAAGATCATCCAAAAGATGGTAACAACATATAAGGATTGGCATGAGATGCTTCCCTTTGCGCTACATGGCTACAGAACAGCTATTCGCACTTCAACTGGGGCAACCCCTTTCTCCTTAGTATACGGTATGGAAGCTGTGCTTCCCGTAGAGGTGGAAATTCCTTCGTTAAGGGTCTTGATGGAAACCAAGCTAGAGGAAGCTGAATGGGTCCAAACAAGGTTCGACCAACTGAATCTCATAGAGGAAAAGCGTCTGACGGCAATATGTCACGGACAACTCTATCAAAGGAGACTCAAGAGAGCATTCGACAAGAAGGTCCGTCCTCGAGAATTCAAAGAAGGAGACCTAGTGCTCAAGAAGATATTACCTATCCATAAAGATCCCCGCGGGAAGTGGACTCCCAGCTATGATGAGTCGTACGTGGTAAAGAAAGCCTTCTCAGGCGGAGCCCTGATCATCACCACTATGGACGGAGAAGAGTTCCCACTCTCAATAAACTCCGATGCAGTCAAGAGGTATTATGCCTAAGAAAAAAAGAAAAGAAGAGAAAAAAGCTCGCTAAATCGAAAACCTTAAAGGGCGGTTTAGGCAATAGAGAGCGTCCTGGTAGATCGAAAACCTGAAAAGGCGGTCTAGGCAAAAATTAAGGACATCAAAAAAGGAAATACACCCCGGTGGATTGAAAACTCGAAAGAGCGGTCCAGGCAAAAGTTAGGGGTTAACAAAAGAAGAAAGGCAATGACTGCAATATCCAAGCTCCGGACAAGATTCAAGAGGAGAGGGATCGGTCTCGTCAGCATCTTCCAAAAAAATCTCGAAGTCATAAGGAAATAGCATGTGTTGTGCCAAAACCAACTAATTTCTTTTTGCTTTTTTCTTGTCTTTCTTTATCTTTTTCCTCAGAGAAGCAATCACTTCTCACTTCATGTTTTTCTACCCATTCAAGAAGTCAAATCTGCATTGAATAAATTTCCTTTTGTTATTTTGTGTTCTCAGTAGCGCATAAAATTTTGTTTTATTCATGATAAAATGCATTAAAACATGGGAAATAAACAAAAGAAATTTCTTCCAAAAAAAAAGAAAAAAAACAAACAAGCGTTGTTTCATTTGAATTTGTGTAAATTTCGAAAGAATTGCGGTAACTCCCACCAAATATTGCACCAAAGGATTTATGCTCTTCAGCAAAGGCAAGTGCGTAGCTCACGGCATGCGGAGCGCAAAAGCCCCAAGAGTTAAGAGGAACAAAATTCCCCAGTAAGCACCCTAAACATCCAAACATCAACCAAAGCTGGATATTGATCATGCTTCCAAAATGATCCTCATATCCCCATGAGCCAAACCTTATTGACATCCCCCAGGGAGTCTCAAACAAACAGCCCGAACTACACCGGTTTTGATCCCATTCGGGTATGTAGGCAAAGGACCTTGTCCTTCCAAACCAAACAAAAAAACAAAAAAAAAAGGGGGAAAATCCAATCATTATTGGCAGACCAACACAAATCCCCAGGGCAAGCCCGAACTACACCGGTTTTGATCCCATTCGGGTATGTAGGCAAAGGACCTTGTCCTTCCAAACCAAACAAAAAAACAAAAAAATCCAATCATCATTGGCAGACCAACACAAATCCCCAGGGCAAGCCCGAACTACACCGGTTTTGATCCCATTCGGGTATGTAGGCAAAGGACCTTGTCCTTCCAAACCAAACAAACAAAAAAAATCCAAACAAAAAAACGAAAAAACAAAAAAGGGCCCAATCATCATTGGCAGACCAACACAAATCCCCAGGGCAAGCCCGAACTACACCGGTTTTGATCCCATTCGGGTATGTAGGCAAAGGACCTTGTCCTTCCAAACCAAACAAAGAAATTTCTTCCAAAAAAAAAAAAAACAAAAAAAAAAGGGGGGAAAATCCAATCATCCCCAGTGGATCTACCTCCAGTGTTAGCGGCTGGATACGATCAACTCTTTCAAAATCATTGCATGTGCATATTTTATTTTTACTGCAAATTTTTTCATTCCGCGAAGGACAATATTCGGGTCCTTCTTTTACTTAATTAATCTTCGCAAAGAGTTCGTGAGATACCCTCGGCACTCACGCACTCTATGCGAAGACACAATTAAGTAGGGGCAGCTGTAGTACCCCAATTTTGTCCTAAGCCTTTTAAAACAAAAATCAAAAAAAATCAAAGAGGGAGAAAAAAGTCAAAGTCAACAAAAGTCAACAAAAAAGTCAACATTTCAGAAAAATGTTGACTTCGCACTGCGAAGTCTGCGATTTTTCTGCAGATTTTTGGTGTTTTTGATTTAATTCCAGATTTTGTTGCATATCATTTACATATTTATTTTAATCAGCATTCATGGCTAATTGGGCCAAGCAAAACCAGAAATGAGAGACTTGCCATTAATGCCAAGGTTGGAAGCTTTTTCTTCCAACCTAGCATGTGACAAGCAAGTGGGCTTGCCCTTGGGCAGCTCTAGTCCCTCCCATGTGACCTGTTAACCACCTCAAGGTTGCCAGCCACCTGCTTGATGACTTTCCTCCTGCTTGCTCCCCCCAAAACCAGTCAAACCAGCTGGATTTTTCACTTGAAAAAGCCATGAGTGCCTACTCTGTTTTGCAGCAGCTTTTCACCCTCTCACACCAGCCAATTATAGCCTTTTACATCCCCCAATCTCTGCACATCACAGTGCACGTTTTTATTGATCAACCATTGAGATTGCAAGGATTGATCCCCAAGCTTGGCCAATTACATTTCAGCACTATTTCATCATCATTACTATCCAAAAACCTTTGAATTTGTGGCTGAAATCAGGCTGAGTCTTGCCCCTTGGCACAAGGCAAGGTTGCCTCTATCCATTAGCATTTAATGCAAAGGGATTCAGCCTGATCCTAGCCCACAAATCAGCTGGATTTTGGGGATTTCTAATGATGAAATTGATTTGGTTTTGGCCTATAAATAGAAGGCAATGCCCAAGGTTACAAGCACTTCTGATAACAGCATTTCAAGAGCAGAAACACTACTCATTCCAGCTTACAAATACTTACAAATAACCAGAAAAAAACCAATCCAAACACAAAGCCTCACAAAGTTCAAAACCTTCACCAACATTCAAAACCTTTTGCAAGAACCTTCAATCAATTCAAATCCATCGCAGCTGGAGCTTTGCTAAGGATCTCTGTAAGTATTCCAAGCTTTTGTTTTGCATTTACAATTGTCTTTGCATAGCAATTTTGGTTCAAAACCTTTTGTTTCTAAAAACCCCTTTTGAATTTCAAAGAAATCCCAAGGTTTTCAAAACACCAAAACTGGTTTGTCCAGCCTTTTTCATCCCAAAAACTCAAAGTTTTTCACTCACCTAAAAGGTCCTGAGTGTGTTCAGAAATTGTTTCTGAACAAAAGTTCAGAAACAGCTTCTGAACTCAAAAATTCGCATGCTTCGCAGTGCGAAGTCATGGTCGCAGAGCGACCATGACAGAACTCAGAATCTGAGTTTAGGTGTCCAAATGGCCAATTTTTGAGGTTCTAGCCCAAGAGCTCAGAACCTAAGAGTTTTTAAACCCATGTTTTTCAAATCATAACAAGGATTTTGCACAATCTTGACAAATTCACAAGTTCGTATGACCTTTTGTGGATAACTTGCAAAACAAGTTATGTTCCTAAACTTTCAAAACAGCATGAACAAACAAGCTATGTTCATCACTTTCAATTAAAAACTTGAACAATAAACATTGTTCATGATTTTCAAACTCAAGCATGAACATACGCCGAATTTGTTCGCTTTTCAAAACCGTTCGCAAAACGAGCCGAACTTGTGCGTTTTCTAGCAAAATTGCTAAATCTTTCCATTTTGGGTTTTCAAACCAAATGTTTTGATATACCTTGGGATTTCTAAGAAATTCTACCCCAAAAACTTGAATGAAAAAGGGATGGTGTGACGTATGTCTCTCCATTGCCCCGATTGTACGAATGCGTGACGTATGTCTCGTCGTTCGGACAATCGTCATTCCATTTTCAAATGTATCCAACCATAACCAAACCAAATCTTGGCCCCTTGTGGTCAATCCGAACCTTTTGGTCCCCCGTGGCCACTAGATTCGATCCCTCGACTCGTTTGAGTCACTCGGTCAATGTTCGACTCGTCCGAGTCCATTGTACCCGTTCTTGATCTCAGTGGATCAATCGAACAATCCCTCGACTCATTGGAGTCCACTCGGTCAATGATTGACTCGTTTGAGTCCATTGCACCTCTCTTGGTCCCATAGCGACCAATTCGAACCCTTTTACCCTAACGGACGTACCTTTTAACAATTCTAGTGCGATTCGTGAACAAACGCTTAATAAGTCTCCCAAGCGCGAGCATACAAGCTACGTTTTAATCGCAAGAATTCGGTTAAAACATCGTCCATTTAAAATTAACCAACACATGTACGTTTTTTTTCTACCAAAGAACTACGTACGCTTTGAGTTCTCCGACTACCGGGAGATACGTAGGAGCAAGATCGACATCTTGTCAAGCGCAATAATAAAAACCTTTTTCCTTTCGTTTGTTTTTATCTATTTTTCCCCCTTTTAGTATATTTTCTTTTGACATGAATAAGCATGCGCACAAAACATTTAAAAACAATTTAAGCTTTAGCCAAATAGAAGGTTCCCGTTGAGTACAACGGACGTAAGGGGTGCTAATACCTTCCCCTTGCGTAACCGACTCACGAACCCGACAATGGTTGCGATGACCATCCTTTCCTCATCGTCAAAGGGTTTTATTATAGTTTCCCTTTAAACAAAAAAAACTTAAGGGTTTATCAACGTTCCCTTTACACAAAAACTTTGGTGGCGGCTTCACAAAGGCCCTCCGAGCGTTCGAGGACGTCCTCGGAGGATTGCGCGTTTTGCGAAAAACGAGGTGCGCACAAGAAGTTAGTAAGAAAAATCCTCAGATCCCTGCCCAGAAGATTTGATATGAAGGTGACAGCAATTGAAGAGGCTCATGATATTACCACTATGAAGCTTGAGGAGCTGATTGGGTCTTTGCTCAATTTTGAAACTGCATTCTGCAAACAGCCTGATAAGAAAGGAAAAGGTGTAGCTTTTACTGTGAACTCTGAAGCTGATGATCAACAAGAGTCTGAGGAGGATGACTTATCAGAAGCTCTAGTGTTGCTGGGAAAACAATTCAACAAGATTCTGAAGAATGTTAACAGAAAAGCCAAAGCCAAAGGTCAGAATTTCAGATTCAATAACAAAAAGCAACAAACTGATGAGAAGAAGACCAAGTCTGAGGAGAAAAGTAACCAAGCTAAAGGTGTGCAGTGCTATGAGTGTGAAGGGTATGGACACATCAAGTCTGAATGTCCCACTTTTCTCAAGAAGCAGAAAAAAAGCCTAGCTATTTCATGGTCTGATGATGGTTCTGAAGATGATGATGTTAGTGAATCTGATATGTGTGATACTGGTCTGGTAGTGAGGTCAGGAGCTATCTTGAAGAAGGAAGCTGTTTTAGAGTCTGAGACTTTTTCAGAGTCTGACTCAGAGTCTGAAGCCTCATCTGTGTCTGAAGCTGCTAAAACCTCATATGATGAACTAGCTGACAACTATAGGAAGCTGTATACCAGAAGTGCTGAGGTTTGCAAACAAGTTCTGGATCAGAAGGAGACTATCTTTCAACTGGAGGCTGAAAAAGGAGAACTTCTTGTGCAGAATTCAGATTTGAAAGAAGAAGTGAACCAGTTAAATTCCCAACTTGAACATATGAAAAAGCAGGTTAGAATGATGAATACTGCTACTAATGTGTTGGATGAAATTTTGGGTGCTCAGCAACAAGGAAAAACTGGATTAGGCTTTGATGATCAGACTCAGAACTCCAAACAGAAGATTCTTGTTAAAGAGTTTGTTCCTGCCACTAAAACTGATAATCCTATGATTAGAGCATCTCAGATGAGACCTCAGAAACAATCCCAGATGCAAGCTCAGAAGCAAGCTCAGAAAAGACCTCAGATGCAAGGTCAGAAGCAAGTTCAGATGCTACCTCAGAAGCTGTCCCAGAAATTTTTCAGAAACAGAAGGAGGAGAAATCATCCATGGATTTGTCATCATTGTGGAAAGAAAGGGCATATCAAACCATTCTGCTTCAAACTTTATGGTTATCCTGAACATTTTCAGTATAGAAGAATTGAGCCAGCTGCACCCAGACACAATGTTCAGAAGGTGTGGAAGCCCAAAGTTCAGAATGTAGGCCTTATAGCTCACACTTCTTTGAGAGCAACTTCAAAAGAAGACTGGTATTTTGATAGTGGGTGTTCAAGGCACATGACTGGTGTGAAGAAGCTGCTGAGCAATATCAGATCATACTCCAGAAGTTATGTGACATTTGGAGATGGTGTAAAAGGTCAGATTCTGGGTATTGGAGATTTGATCAGAGAAGGTTTGCCCAGACTTAATGATGTGCTACTGGTGGAAGGATTAACCTCTAATCTGATCAGTATCAGCCAACTTTGTGATCAAGAATTGAAGGTTAATTTCAACAAACTAGAATGTATTGTTACTGATCAGGAAGATAAGATTCAGATGAGAGGTTGCAGATCCAAAGACAACTGTTACTTGTGGGTTTCTGAAGAAGAAAGAAGTCTGACTTCTTGTCTTATGAGCTCAGAAGAGGAAGTCAAACTCTGGCACTAGAAACTGGGACATTTGCACTTAAAAGGCATGAAGAAAATCCTAAGTACTGAAGCTATCAGAGGTGTGCCTAATCTGAAGATCAATGAGGACAATGTTTGTGGTGATTGTCAAATTGGAAAACAAACAAGAAAGTCTCATCCCAGATTAGTTCACCAGGTAACTACTAAAGTACTAGAACTTGTTCATATGGATTTAATGGGGCCTATGCAAGTAGAAAGTATTGGAGGAAAGAGGTATGCTTTTGTAATGGTAGATGACTACTCAAGATTCACATGGATCAGTTTTGTTAGAGAAAAATCTGATACTTTTGAAGTATTTAAAGACTTGTGCATTCAACTACAAAGAGAAAAAGACTGTGGCATAGTCAGAATCAGAAGTGACCATGGCAAAGAATTTGAAAACAAGAGTTTTTCAGAATTCTGTGCTTCTGAAGGCATAAAACATGAGTTCTCTGCACCTATCACACCTCAGCAAAATGGTGTAGTTGAGAGAAAGAATAGGACATTAGCAGAATGTGCAAGAGTAATGCTGCATGCTAAGAAACTTCCATATATGTTCTGGGCTGAAGCAATGAACACTGCATGTTATATTCATAACAGAGTTACTTTGAAGAAGGGAACCACTTGTACCTTGTATGAATTATGGAAAGGAAGAAAGCCAACTGTGAAGTATTTCCATGTGTTTGGGAGCAGATGCTACATTTTGGCTGACAGGGAAAACAGAAGAAAACTGGATCCTAAGTCTGATGAGGGCATATTCCTGGGTTATTCAGTGAACAGCAGAGCTTACAGGGTGTTTAATTCCAGAACCAAGGTTGTGATGGAGTCCATAAATGTGGTTATTGATGATTTGTCTGCTGAGAATGAAAAGAATGAGCCTGAAGTTGTTCCAGAGTCTGAAGCCTCAGAAGAACAAACTTCAGAAGCAGAAAAGCATTCAGAGTCTGAAGAAGCAGAAGATCAACCAGATCAAGTTCCAAATGGCAAAGGGCCATCAATTAGAGTTCAGAAAGATCATCCTAAAGACTTAATCATTGGAAGCTTAGATCAAGGTGTCAGAACCAGGAGATCAGATGCTGCTGCTACTGATTCTTGTTTTGTGTCAAAGGTTGAGCCTAAAAATGTGAAAGAAGCCCTAACTGATGAATTTTGGATTGAAGCAATGCAAGATGAGTTGAATCAATTCAAAAGGACTGAAGTGTGGGATCTTGTTCCAAGACCTGAAGGGCTGAATGTGATTGGCACTAAGTGGATATTCAAGAATAAAACAGATGAAAATGGTACTGTGGTCAGAAATAAGGCTAGGTTGGTTGCTCAGGGCTATACTCAAGTAGAGGGATTGGATTTTGATGAAACCTTTGCACCTGTGGCCAGACTAGAGTCCATAAGACTATTGTTGGGTGTATCCTGCATTCTCAAGTTCAAGCTATTCCAGATGGATGTGAAGAGTGCATTTCTGAATGGATATCTGCAAGAAGAAGTGTATGTTGAACAACCTAAGGGTTTTGTGGATCCTAAGTTTCCTGATCATGTGTTCAAGTTGAAGAAAGCTTTATATGGATTGAAGCAAGCACCAAGGGCATGGTATGACAGGCTGACTCAGTTTCTTGTGGCTCAAGGTTACAGAAAAGGAGGTTCTGATAAGACTTTGTTTGTGAAAGATGAAAATGGGAGTCTGATGATTGCTCAGATTTATGTGGATGATATAGTGTTTGGAGGGATGTCTCAGAAGATGGTCAAACTGTTTGTTCAGCAAATGCAATCAGAGTTTGAAATGAGTTTGGTTGGAGAGCTGACTTACTTTCTTGGGTTACAAGTCAAACAAATGGAAGATACAATCTTCATTTCTCAAAGTAAATATGCCAAGAACATAGTGAAGAAGTTTGGAATGGAATCAGCTGCTCATAAGAAGACACCAGCTGCTACTCATCTGAAGTTAACCAAAGATGAACAAGGAGTATCAGTGGATCAAAGTCAGTACAGAAGCATAATAGGGAGCTTATTGTATTTAACTGCAAGTAGACCTGATATCACTTATGCTGTTGGAGTTTGTGCAAGATATCAAGTTGATCCTAAGATGAGTCATCTGACACAAGTGAAGAGGATCCTGAAGTATGTGAATAGCACAAGTGACTATGGAATCATGTATTCACACAGTTCAAGTTCTGAATTGATGGGATTTTGTGATGCTGACTGGGCTGGAAGTGCTGATGACAGAAAGAGCACTTCAGGAGGTTGTTTCTTCTTAGGAAATAACTTGATTTCATGGTTCAGCAAGAAACAAAACTGTGTTTCATTGTCAACTGCTGAAGCTGAGTATATTGCTGCTGGGAGTAGTTGTTCACAACTGGTTTGGATGAAACAGATGCTGGAGGAGTACAACTTGAAACAAGGTGTTATGACATTGTTCTGTGACAATTTGAGTGCAATCAACATCTCTAAGAATCCAATACAGCACAGCAGAACTAAACACATTGATATCAGACACCATTTTATCAGAAACCTTGTGGAGGACAAGATTGTTCAGCTGGAACATGTAGCTACTGAAGATCAAGTTGCTGACATTTTCACAAAGGCCTTGGATGCTAAGCAGTTTGAAAACTTAAGGAGCAAGTTAGGTGTGTGTTTGCATGAAGAGTTATAGCAATTACTGCAAACTGGATGTGAGGAAGATAGAGTACCTGCCAGTTGTGTCTATGCTATGTGTGATCCTGAACCTGAGTCTGAATCTGATATGTGTTCAAGGATCTGTGTTACCTGTTTTGATGTTATTCCCTACTGGAAGTCTGAGTTTGGTCAAAATTTTGTGGCTAAAAAGGGGGAGAAAATTATGTATTGTGTTGGCTCTGATACTAAAAATCTTATGCAAAGTATTGCTGCCCAGAAGGTGTGTGTGAAGCTCAGTGTTCAGATTCAATATAAGAAGAGATGTCAAGATGATATTGAGGGGGAGTATGTGTCTCAGGGGGAGTACAAGTTTGCTATGATCCTGAGTGTTTCTGTGTTGGAGAGTAGTCCCGAAGATCAAGTGTGCTCTGAAGTGTGCTCTGAAGTGTGCTCTGATACCATGATTCTCTGCAGTTCAGAAGTCAGGGGGAGTTTGTGAGAAGCTGAGTTGCAGGGGGAGTGTTGTGAAGCTTCAAGGGGGAGTGTTTGTGATCATCAGGAGTTGATAGTAGCTCTGATACCTTGAACTGAAGCTGTTAATCAGTACTTGCTCTGATACCTTGGACTGAAGCTGTTAATCAGTACTTGCTCTGATACCATCAAACTGAAGCTGTTTTGTGTATTTCATAACTGAATCCGCTGCTTATCACTAAGTTATGATTGATCACTATGGAGTTCTTCATTGCTGAGTTGATTTTATGGGAGATTGAAGAATTTGGATGGTTTTAGCCAAAAATTTGCCAAAGGGGGAGATTGTTGAGTCTTTTGTTGTTGGCTGCATGTTTTGGCAAAACCAAGGTATTAAATAGAAGCATCTCCATATGTAGAACATTTCTTCAGTTACAAGTTTTCTCATTTGAAGCCATTCAGAAGCTCAAAATCACATCAAAAGCTGAATGCCTCATCAGAAGCACTGTAGCTGTTCAGAAGCTGAATTCAGGTTCTGATGGACGCGTTGACTGTTGTTGACTTCATCAGAAGCTGATGTTTTTCAAGTTATTTTTATGCGAATCTTAGCAACATTTGGCAAGGATTTGTTCCAGGATTATTGCTTCTAGATTGCTGTTGAATTGGAGAAGAATTGATGAAGATTTGATATTAAATTATGAAGCTCGTATTATTTCTGCAGTATCTTTAAAAGATACATTCCTGGTTTATTTGTTTCCTTATTGGATTATTCATAATTCAGAAACAAATCTATTTCAGAAGATTTGGAGCATAATTAAGAGCTTTGCTGAAGATTATAAAAGGAGGAGCTTTGCTATTGAAGACTAACGATTTAGAGAGTTAGAAAATCAGAAAATTGAGTCTGTGTTTTAACTTAGAGTTTATTGTGCACCACTCATATGTTTTGAGTTGGTTTAGAGTTTTATAGTGTTGTGATTCATTCTAAGCCTTTAGGTACGAATGAAGTCTTTGTGTTTTTGAAGTTTTTCTGAAAAACAGAGTGTCTTTGATTAAGGGTTTCAGTAACTGGGTTTAGTTACTTGAATAGGAAGATAGTGGAGTCTATTACTCAGAGTTGGGTAGAAGTCTTACTAGGTGGAGGTTAATTGCTTGGGATAAGAACTGGGAGTCAGTGTCTGAGTCTTAAGGATTAAATCCAATAGTGGATTTCCTTCCTGGATTGGTATCCCCCAGAGTAGGAGGTGTTTACTCCGAACTGGGTTAACAAACCTTGTGTGTTCTTTAGCTTTCCTGCACTTTATTTTCTGCTCTTGCATTGTGTTTACTTGTGCTCTGTTTTAGCATTTTATTGTGCCCTGCGTTTTGTTCAGAACCTGTTTGGTTCAGAACCTGGTAACTCTCTTATTGCCTGGCCAGAATTTCAGAACTGAGTTTCGATGTAAACATGAAAGTTGTAGATATGGATGTTAGCTTTCAAAAGCCGTTGGTTAGACTTAATTTCGATTTCTAGAACCTGAGTTATGATCAAAATACTACACATAGGTCATGACATATTTTTCGTGAAACTTTCGCATACTTTTTTCAATGAATCTTGAAACATCCTTAAAATTAATGACGAGTTTAAGGAATCACTTAGAGTTAATAAATGAGTAGGTAATATGAAGTTGTGATTGTTAATGATGTTTGGTGTAGTTTGTGTGATTAAATCATGAAGCTTAAATTATGAGGATGTTGAAGATTGCAAATACTGGATGTTGTGATGGTTGTGATGTGTTGTTGTTTACACATAATATTGATAATGCTATTGATGATGCTATTGATGTTGATATTTATGATGATGCTATTGATGATGATATTGATGATGCTATTGATGATATTGAATGATGTGTGATAATGATACATGTTGTGTTAAGTGACGATGTTTGAGTAAATGATGATGATGTTTAATTACTTGACTTGATGTGTGGCCTTAGTGATTTGATAATGCGTTAGGTGATGATTTGGTGATGATATGTTATATGACGGAGTGAATTGTATAACAAATGGTGAGTGTATTTGGTGAGCATTGTCGAGTCTCTTTGTGGGTCCATGCATTCATAAGTCAGTCTGGTGTGGTGTGTGGTGATTTCATTGCGGGGTTTTTAGATCTCGAGGATTTCATTGGCGATTGTATGGTGAATTCATTGCGGGGTTTTAGATCTCGAGGAGTTCATCGGTGGCGGTACCGTAAAACATATAGAGTCGTGTTAGGTGCATTACATTCATAGAAGTCGTGTTTGGTAATGTTTTGGTGTGAATTTGTGCATTAAGGTGGTAAATGCTTAATTGATGAGTTCTTGTGATTGTGATTGGTTTGTAAATGGATTGATGATACTTGATGAATCTTGTGATATATGATTGAAAATTGTGATTGAGATTATAATTGAATATGAACGTGATATGAATGTTGAATTATGTAACCAGGATTTTTTATTTAAATGTATATGTGATAATTGTTGATGTGGCTTGCCTGACATACATGCGTTTATTATTCCCTTATGTTTAGCATATATCTTACCCTCCAGTGGCTTTATTGTCGCCTCATCCTTGGGTTAATCCCTCATGGATGTAGACTTGCAGGTTGAGGAATAGCTTATTTGTGAACATGACGAGGATGGCGTTTGCCTACTCGAGTTTATAGGCTTTGGAGTCTAGCTTAGGAGCTCTGATTAGGACTTGGGGTTTATTTATGTTATGTTATGAGATCTTTGGATCAAACTTTGTTGAGATAATATGTTGATTTATATGTTATGACCGAGACATGACATTTGTTTTGATGTTAATTATGTTTATTCCGCTGCGATATGTTTTAATTGATGAAGTTTTTATAATAAATATTTGATATGAGACATATGTTGAATTAGTAAAGTTCCAATGTAGGATAAATGCGTGATTTATCTTTATATTTGTGTTCTCGGGGATTGGGGCTTTACAACTTGGTATCAGAGCAGGTCGGTCTAGTCCGGACCAACACTTGGTGATTATCCTGTTGTATGCGACATGTATGTGAATACTGTCGATACTTGTTCTTTCTTGTTAGGTGGTTCTAGTGTGTTAAGTTCGAGAGTGGTCTTCGTCCTGTGAATTTCGGCGATGTGGATTTTAACCTGAATTTGGTTTGTTTGCCTTTGGAGCATATGGAGGTGATTTTTGGAATGGATTGGTTGCTAACTTTTGGTGTTAACATTAACTGTTTAACCAAGAGTGTGACTTTTCCTAAGCCAGAGAAGTGTGATGTAGGGAAGTTTTTGTCTGCAAAGCAAGTAGAAGCGTCGTTGGACGGAACGGCCCAAGTGTTTGTTATGATTGCTTCGTTGAAGGTTGGAAGTGAAGTTCAAGTTAGCGATTTGTCGGTAGTGAATGAGTTTGCGGATGTTTTTCCAGATGACATTACCGACTTACCGCCGGAGAGAGAAGTAGAGTTCGTGATTAATGTTGTACCTAGAACTAGTCCTATATCGACACCGCCGTATCGGATGTTTGCTTCTGAGTTGGGTGAGCTGAAGAAACAGTTGGAAGATTTGTTAGAGAAGAAGTTCATCTGACCGAGTGTTTCTCCGTGGGGAGCGCCAGTGTTGTTGGTCAAGAAGAAGGATGGTAGTATGAAGTTGTGTGTGGATTATCGGCAGTTGAACAAGGTGGCCATTAAGAACAAATATCCTCTTCCAAGGATAGATGATTTGATTGATCAGTTGGTTGGTGCTGAAGTGTTTAGTAAGATAGATTTGAGACCCGAATATCACCAGATACTAGTAAAGTCGGAGGATGTGCCTAAGACTGCATTTCGAACGAGGTATGGACACTATAAGTATTCTGTGATGCCCTTTGGTGTGACTAATGCACCCGGTGTATTTATGGAATGCATGAGTAGAATTTTCCATCCTTATTTGGATTAGTTTGTGGTGGTGTTTATAGACGATATCTTGGTATATTCGAAGTCTGAAGAGGAGCATACAGAGCATTTGAGGATCATGTTGCATATTTTGAGAGAGAAGAAGTTGTATGCCAAGTTGTCGAAGTGAGTTCTAGCTACGAGAAGTAAGTTTTCTTGGTCATATTATTTCTAGAGGTGGAATAGCAGTTGATCCGTTGAAGGTTGATGCGGTGTTGCAATGGGAGACTCCGAAGTTTGTTTTTGATATTAGAAGCTTTTTGGGTTTGGCCGGTTATTATCAGAGGTTTATTAAAGGTTTTTCGAAGTTGGCTTTGCCGTTGACGCAGTTGACTCGTAAGGGACAAGCTTTTGTGTGGGATTCGAAGTGTGAAGAGAGTTTCCAAGAGTTGATGAAGAGGTAGACAACTGCGCCTGTTTTGATTTTGCCGAATGCGAAGGATTCTTTTGTGGTGTATTATGACGCATCAAAGATGGGTTTAGGCGGTGTGCTTGTGCAAAGTGGTCAAGTAGTGGCGTACCCATCGAGGCAGTTGAAAGTTCATGAAAGGAATTATCCGACCCACGATTTGGAATTAGCGGCAGTGTGTTTGCGCTTAAGATTTGGAGGCATTATCTCTTTGGTTCGAAGTTCGAGGTGTTTAGTGATCATAAGAGTTTGAAGTACTTGTTTGATCAGAATGAGTTGAATATGAGGTAGAGGCGTTGGATGGAATTCTTGAAGGACTATGATTTTAAGTTGAGTTATTATCCCGGTAAGGCGAATGTAGTAGTGAATGCTTTGAGTAGGAAGTCGTTGCACATGTCGGGGCTTATGGTGAAAGAGTTAGAGTTAATTGAGCAGTTTCAAGATCTGAGCTTGGTTAGTAAGCTGACTCCGAATGGTGTGAAGTTAGGGATGTTGAAGCTGACGAGTAACATTATCGAAGAGATCAAAAAGGGTCAGAAGGTGGATTTGCAACTTGTGGATCGTTTGGTGTTAGTTAACCAAGGCAAGGAGGTAGACTTTGGATTGGATGAGAGTGGAGTTCTGAGATTTCATGGTCGAGTTTGTGTGCAGGATGTACCCGAGTTGAAGCGTAAGATTTTGGAAGAAGGTCATCGGAGTATTTTGATTATTCATCTTGGAGAGACGAAAATGTATCAAGATCTGAAGAAGTTGTTTTGGTGGCCAGGAATGAAGAAGATATTGCTGAATTTGTTTATGATTGTTTGGTTTGTCAGAAGTCTAATGTTGAACATCAGAAGCCGTCTAGAATGATGCAACCGTTGTTTGTGCCGGAGTGGAAGTGGGATAGCATTTCTATGGATTTTGTGAGTGGTTTGCCGAAGACTGCAAAGGGTTGCGATTCGATTTGGGTGATTGTCGATCGGTTGATGAAATCAACGCATTTTATTCCGATCAAGGTTAGTATGTCTTTGGAGAAGTTGGCCGAGATCTACATTGAGCGGATTGTGAAGTTGCATGGTATTTCGTCTAGCATTGTGTCAGATAGATATATGAGGTTCACGTCGAAGTTTTGGGAGAGGTTGCAAGACGCTTTGGGGACTAAGTTGAGATTGAGCTCCGCTTATCATCCTTAAACTGATGGTCAGTCGGAGAGGACTATTCAGTCTTTGGAAGATTTGTTGAGAGCTTATGTTTTGGAGCAAGGTGTAAGTTGGAGTGAATGTTTACCGTTGATTGAGTTTACCTACAATAACAATTTTCATTCGAGTATTGGCATGACACCTTTTGAAGCATTGTACGGTAGGAGATGTAGAACGTCGTTATGTTGGTTTGAGTCGGGTGAGAGTGCTTTGATTGGACCGGAAGTAGTTCAGTAAACTACGGAGAAAGTTAAGATGATTCATGAGAAGATGAAGGCATCTCAGAGTAGGCAGAAGAGTTATCATGATAAGAGGAGGAATGATATTGAGTTTCAAGCCGGAGATCACGTGTTTTTGAGAGTGAATCTAGTTACGGGCGTTGGGAGAGCTTTGAAGTCGAAGAAGTTGACGCCACGTTTTGTTGGACCTTATCAGATTATGGAGAGAGTTGGAGCTGTAGCGTATCGGATTGCGTTACCACCGTCGTTGTCGAATCTTCATGATGTGTTTCATGTGTCTCAATTGAGGAAGTATGTGTATGATCCGTCTCATGTGATTCAAGTGGATGATTTGGAAGTAAGAGAGAATTTGACCGTTGAGACGATGCCGTTGAATATTGAAGGACGAGAGGTTAAGCAGTTACGTGGGAAAGAGATCGTTTTCGTAAAGGTGATTTGGGGAGGTCCTACGGGAGAGAGCATAACTTGGGAGTTGGAGAGTAAGATGAAGGAGTCGTATCCGGAGTTGTTTCCTTCAGGTAATTTTCGAGGGCGAAAATTCTTTTAGGGGGTAGAGTTGTAACAGCCCGATTTTTAGGATTTATTTATTTAATTGTTTATGTGTGTTTAATTGTTTATTTTGGTGATTTATTGAATTTTGGGAGTTGAAGGGTATTTTAGTAATTTGAAAGTTAGTGACATATTTGAAATATGTTAGAAGTTCAAAATTTGAATATTTGAAAATAGTGGTGTATAAGTAATAAGGGGGTTTAAGTGAAGTAAAAGTGTAGAGAAAAAATATTGTGAGTTAATCGTAACAAACCTTATTTTATTTTAAAAGGTAACAAACTTTGTTTTAAAAGATATATTTGAAATTGTAACAAACCTAATTAGTGGGATAACAAACCCTAGAAACCTATTATAAGTACATTAGTTAGTGGTGAGTGAATTAGATTATTCATTATTCACAAAACTTTTGAGAGGCAAGAGAGAGAGAGAGACAAGAGGCTTGGAGAAGAGGAAAGCTAGAGAATCAAAGGTGAAGGAGATGATTGCACTAAAAATAGCAAGAATAGCGAGGAAACTAAGGTAAGAGGGGAGATTATGATTAACATATGAGTTTAAGAAGCAATTGCGTGTTTGGGAGCTTTTAGATTATAGCTTAATTTTATGAATTATGATTAATTGTGTTGATTTTTGTGCTATTTGTTTATGACTGAATTGAATATGTGTTAAGTTGTTGATTTCATGCTTTTATTTCGTCAAAACTCATGTTTGTTTTTGTTAATTATGAACTTTGTGAAATTTGGTGAAATTAATGAATAACATGATAATTGGTGTTGTTTATGATTAATTGAATTGATTATGAGTATGATTATGTATTTGGGTTATGAAATTATAATGTTATATTGTTTGGGTTAAGTTGGGATTATGATTGTTGTTGTTTATGTGAAAATTGCTTAAATTGGTGAATTTGAATGAATTATTGACATAATTGATTTTAAGTTGATTTATGTTTTAATTAAGTGCTTATGAACATGTTGATGTGATTAGAAAGTTGGAATTGTTGTTGTACAAATATGTTTGGGATTTTAAGTTGTTTTGGTGAAAAAATGGGTTTTTGAAACGAACTTTGAAAATTAACCGAAAATCTTGTGAAATCGATATCAATTGATGTTTTGTTGTGTAACCATTGTTCAATTTGAGTATATTGATCATGTTTAATATATGTAAATTGATTTTGGGTTGATGGGGATCAAATATGGGATTTTTGGGTGAGTTTTAAGTGATTCCCGTAGCCGTAGCAACCACTGACAGCAACAACTTTTTCTGTTACGTCCCTTTTTTCACTAGTTTTTGTTTTGAACTGAGTTTCAGTGTAAACATGAAAGTTGTAGATATGGATGTTAGCTTTCAAAAGCCGTTGGTTAGACTTAATTTCGATTTCTAGAACCTGAGTTATGATCAAAATACTACACATAGGTCATGACATATTTTTCGTGAAACTTTCGCATACTTTTTTCAATGAATCTTGAAACATCCTTAAAATTAATTGTAGTACCCTAATTTTGTCCTACGCATTTTAAAACAAAAATCAAAAAAAATCAAAGAGGGGAAAAAGTCAAAAGTCAACAAAAGTCAACAGAAAAGTCAACATTTCAAAATTGAGGACTTCGCAATGCGAAGCCCACTTCGCACTGCGAAGTCTGCGATTTTTCTGCAGATTTTTGGTTTCTTGGATTTAACTCCAGAATTTGTTGCATATCATTTCCATAATTATTTTAAGTAGCATTCATGGCTAATTGGGCCAAGCAAAGCCAGAGTTGAAGGACTTGCCATTAATGCCAAGGTTGGAAGCTTTTTCTTCCAACCTAGCATGTGACAAGCAAGTGGGCTTGCCCTTGGGCAGCTCTAGTCCCTCCCAGGTGACCAGCTAACCACCACAAGGTTGCCAGCCACCTGCTTGAGGACTTTCCTCCTGCTTGCTGCCCCTAAAACCAGTCAAACCAGCTGGGTTTTTTTCACTTGAAAAACCATGATTGCCTACTCTGTTTTGCAGCAGCTTTTCACCCCCTCACACCAGCCATAAGTAGCCTTTTCATCCCTCAATCTCTGCACAATACAGTGCACGTTTTTATTGATCAACCATTGAGATTGCAAGGATTGATCCCCAAGCTTTAGCCAATTGCAAATCAGCTTTGTTCTTCATCATTACCTTCTAGAATAAGTTGAATTTGTGGCTGAAATCAAGCTGTATCTTGCCCCTTGGTACAAGGCAGGGTTGCCTCTATCCATTAGCATTTAATGCAAAGGGATTCAGCTTAATCTTGGCCACAAATCAGCTGAATCAAGGGATTGTGTAATGATGACAAAGATTTGATTTTTGCCTATAAATAGGAGGCAATGCCCAAGGTTACAAGGGCTTGAAAAAACACAGTTAACACATCATTAAAAGAGCAGAAACTCTACTCATTTCAACCTACAAATCTCCACAAACAACCAGAAACAATCCATCCAACACAAAGCTTTCCAAAGTTCCAAAACCATCACAAATACTCAAATCTTTTGCACAAGCCTTCAACCAAATCAAATCAAGTGCAGCTGGAGCTTTGCTAAGGAGTTCTGTAAGTTACTAAGCTCTTTATCTTGCATTTTTAATTGTGTTTGCATAGCTATTTTGGCTCAAAACTCTTTGTCCTAAAAAAACCCTTTTGAATTCCAAAGAAATCCCAATGTTTTCAAAACATCAAAACTGGTTTGTCCAACCTTTTTCACCCCAAAAACTCAAGGTTTTTCACCCATCTATAAGGTCTTGAGTGTCTTGAGTGTAGTAAGCCTTGTGAAATTGTATGGCTAGGATTGGTCCATGATGGTTAGTAAAGATGGATGGCTAGGATCTATTGTTAGGGATATAAGATATTTTGTGAGAATGAATAGTGCCATTCCTCATTTTCTTTGTGAAGAAAACGTGAAAGAAGAAGAGGAGAAGAACAAGAGGAGAGCTAGGGCAAGAAAAGCAAGAGGAAAGCTTGAGATTTGCTAGGTTTGAGAAGGTAAGAGAGTTAGTATTACTTGATTACAAGTGATTGAGAAGGGGAGAATGTCTATTTCTCCATCCCAAACTTCTCCTCACTTTGTCTAGGTTTTGATAGAGAGTTTTTATGGTTTAAAGTTGTTAATGATTATGTTTTGCTTGCTTGAATGCTAATTGATGTTGTTAGCATGATTTGTTGGAGTTATTGTGTTGTGGGTTCATAAGAAAAGTTATTGTCTTGAACCCTAATTTCTATGCTTGATGCAATCTTTGCTTGTGATGGTTTTTAAATGATGTTTTATGATGGAATGTTGTTTTTAACAAGTTCTGGAACTTGGGTAACCATAGATGGGCTAAAATGGTGGGAAAATCACATTTTTACATGACTGTACTGATACGGTCGCTTGTAGCGACGGAACATCGCTTGTAGCGACCAGGCAGGATAATTCCCTGCCTACCCGCGCTTGTAGCGACCATACTGGCGCTTGTAGCGACCAGGCTCGCTTGTAGCGACCAAGGGTTCGCTTGTAGCGACCAAGCAGGATAATTCCCTGCCTATGCTCGCTTGTAGCGACCAAGGGCTCGCTTGTAGCGACCAATCCTGGACAGGCCAACTTTGTTGAGTTGTTCTGGAGGTCCTGGTGCGCGCGGAGATGACCTTTTTGATACTGTATTTTAATGATACATTTTTGGAAACCTTGCCCACCATTTTAATCCATCCCTAATGTTTTCTAAAGAGTATTTTGTTTTCAAGAAAGTTTTGGAGTAAAAACTCTAGCATGTGTGTGGGATTAGCAAAGTGTGTGGGTTTCCCTTTTAAAACCCTTATTTGTGAGATTGTTAATCAAGGTTGAGTGTATACATGTTGTATATTATGATGTGGCCATGAGTGCCTAGTGTTTGTGTTTGTTGTTGATGTTATGATAATTATCAGAGTGCTGATAATTAGTTGTGTTTATCAGAGTGCTGATAATCTAGTGTTTGTGTTTGTTGAATCATCATGCATTTCATGATTGTATGATATCCGTGTGCGGATAAGAAACCCAAGAGTGCTTGGTTATCAAGAGTGCTTGATATTATCAAGAGTGCTTGATAAGGATATAAGTTTATCCAAAATGATTTGGTACCACATGCATTAGTGAATGCATTTTGAGGCATGCATCCTTTGTGACATTATGTGTGCATAATGGTTGTTATGTGATAATTGTTATTGTTAAGTTTTGTGTTTTGTGACATTATGTGTGCATAATGGTTATTATGTGAAAATGATTATTGATGGGTTTTGTACCTTGATGATTATATGTTGTGTTTTGGTTATGTATAATAATGTGTTATTTATACATGTTTATTGTTTGTGATACTAACACTCTCTGTTTTGTGTTATGTGCTGGATCTTTGGGGGTCCAGATTATCAGGTTGGCGAGGCTATCGTTGAGGAATAGCCCTTTTGCCGTTTAGGAGCTTTTGTAGTGGTAAGGGCATAGCTTAGCTATCCTTACATTTTTGGTACTAGGTGTTGTATCCTAGTTAGAGTCTAGTGCTCTGATATTTGTAACACTATTTTGGGGTATCTGAACGTTTATGTATAGATTTGGCAATGGACTTTGTTGTAGAATTGCCTCTTTTGAGAATCCTATGTATATATGATGTATATTATATGCATGCTTAGTTATAAGCAATTGTTTTGTTATTTTTCCGCTGCTGTTTGAGAATCATATATTATTTGATCTGTGGTGGTTTTATGAAAATGCGTTTTACATATGTTGTAACTTCCTATGTCCTTAACGTTTTGTTTTTATTAAAGTTAATAATCGGCGGTTAAGGGTTAGGGTGTTACAATAGTTGGTATCAGAGCAGGTCGATCCATTGGATCAATTAAGTTTAGTATACCCTTTGTGTAACATGTGTTTTCTTAAACACTTTGTTCTCACTTGTGTTATGTGATGTTTGGTAGTGTGTGGACATGGCGCAACGAGCACTTGCGGATGCAATGGAGCGGATGGCTGATGCCATGGCTCAGGATGCTGCTAGTAGGACTGCGGATAGAGCCGCACAACAAGCTAGAGGAGGCGGAGAAGATGAGCTGAGACTCGAGAGGTTTATGAACAACAAACCGCCTATCTTCAAGGGAGGATACGATCCAGATGGAGCTCAGACTTGGTTGGAAGGGATTGAGAGGATTTTCGGGGCTATGCGTTGTCTGGATGCGCATAAGGTGTTGCTGGGAGCGTATGTTCTCCATGATGAAGCTGATCATTGGTGGGGAAATGCTAGTCAGAGGTTGGGAGCTGGTGGAGCTTTGGTTACTTGGGCTCGTTTCCGGAGAGAGTTTTTAACCAAGTATTTTCCGGCAGACGAGAGGAATCGTAAGGTGATTGAGTTCATGGAGCTCAAGCAAGGAAGTTTATCTGTTTCTGAGTATGCGGCCAAGTTTGAAGATTTGTGTCGTTTTGCTCCTCATTACAACACAGTGGAAGCTGAGGAAGACAAGTGTGTGAAGTTTGAAAATGGGCTGAGGCCGGATATCAAGCAGTTGATTGGGTTTAGCGAGATCAGAAATTTTCCGATGTTGGTGAATAAGAGCCGGATATGTGATAAGGATGGTAAAGCTAAGGCTAATTACTACAAAGCTGCAAATGAGAAGAGGGGAAAAGACATGGCTAGAGGTAAACCGTATGGTAGAGGTGGAAAGAAACCAGATGAAGGTGGGAGTAGTGGCAACAAGTTTGGAGGTAATAGGAATTGCTTTAAGTGTGGACAACCGGGGCATCGTATTTTTGAGTGCCCGAAGAATGATGGAAAATGTTTCAAGTGTGGTGATCCTAACCACAAAGCTGATCAGTGCAAGAAGGGTGTTGTGTGCTTCAATTGCAAAGAAGAGGGTCATAAGAGCAACGTGTGTAAGAAGCCTAGAGCGGCTGGAGGAAAAGTGTTTGCTTTGGATGGTGGTGATGCGAAGGCGGACAACTTGATCAGAGGTACATGCTTTATCAATAATACTCCTTTGTCTGCTATTATTGATACGGGTGCTACCCATTCGTTTATTTCTATGGATTGTGTTGAGAGGTTGGGTCTTAAAGTAGAGAATATGATGGGACGCATGGTTATTGAAACGCCTGCGAGTGGTTCAGTATCGACTACTCTAGTTTGTGTTGATTGTTCAGTCATTATGTATGATCGACTCTTTGGTATGGATTTAGTCTGCATTCCGTTGAGCGGAATAGACGTTATCTTTGGTATGAACTGGTTAGAATTTAATCGGGTTCATATCAACTGCGGTGAGAGGACGGTTACATTTCCAAGACCGGAGCCAGAGTTGTGTTCGAAGCTCATGTGTTGTCGAGAAGTGGTAAGATCAGTGAAGGCTCAAGAGGATGTGTTTGCTATGTTTGCTTCGTTGAGGGTGGAAGAGAAGATTGAGGTTGATGCGTTGCCGGTGGTGCGTGATTTCCCAGATGTTTTTCCAGATGACATTTTGGATTTACCACCCGAGAGAGAGGTTGAATTCGCAATTGACATCGTACCTGGCACTAGTCCAATATCAATGGCGCCGTATCGTATGTCAGCTGCTGAGCTAGAAAAGTTGAAGGAACAATTGGAAGAATTGTTAGAGAAGAAGTTTGTTAGACCGAGTGTATCGCCGTGGGGTGCGCCGGTTCTGTTGGTAAAGAAGAAAGATGGTAGTATGCGTTTGTGCATCGATTATCGTCAGCTGAATAAAGCAACTATCAAGAACAAGTATCCACTTCCGAGGATAGATGATTTGATGGATCAGTTAGTGGGAGCCTGTGTGTTCAGCAAGATTGATTTGAGATCGGGATATCACCAAATAAGAGTTAAGGCGGAGGATATACCGAAGACTGCTTTCAGGACAAGGTATGGTCATTACGAGTACGCCGTTATGCCTTTTGGAGTTACGAATGCACCTGGAGTGTTTATGGAATATATGAATCGTATATTTCATTCCTTTTTGGATCGATTTGTGGTGGTCTTCATAGACGATATTTTGGTATACTCGAAGACGGAAGAGGAACATGCCGAGCATTTGAGGGTTGTGTTGGGGGTGTTGCGCGAGAAGAAGCTTTATGCAAAATTTTCTAAGTGTGAATTTTGGTTGCATGAAGTTAGCTTTTTGGGTCACGTCATTTCAAGTGGTGGTATAGCAGTGGATCCTGCTAAGGTAGAAGCCGTGCAAGATTGGGGGACGCCGGAGTCTGTTACTGAGATCCGAAGTTTTCTTGGTTTGGCCGGTTACTATCGGAGGTTCATTGAAGGATTTTCAAAGTTGGCGTTGCCGTTGACGCAGTTGACTAGGAAGGGTCAAGCTTTCATTTGGGATGACAAGTGTGAGCAGAGTTTCCAAGAGTTGAAGAGGAGGTTGACATCTGCACCTGTGCTAATTCTGCCTAATCCGAAGGAACCGTTCGTGGTTTATTGTGATGCATCGAAGATGGGACTAGGTGGTGTGTTGATGCAGAGGGGACAAGTTGTTGCTTATGCATCAAGACAGCTGAAGATTCATGAGAGGAACTATCCTACGCATGATTTGGAGCTAGCCGCTGTCGTGTTTGTTCTCAAGATTTGGAGGCACTACTTGTATGGGTCAAGATTCGAGGTTTTCAGCGATCACAAGAGTCTGAAGTACTTGTTTGATCAGAAGGAGCTCAATATGAGGCAAAGAAGATGGTTAGAATTTCTTAAGGATTATGATTTCGAGTTGAGTTATCACCCGGGTAAGGCTAATGTGGTAGCCGATGCGTTGAGTAGGAAATCACTGCATATGTCTTCTCTGATGGCGAAGGAACTGAGTTTGATTGAAGAGTTTAGAGACCTCAGTTTGGTTTTTGAAAGGACAACCAGAAGCGTGAAGCTAGGAATGTTGAAGTTGACGAATGATTTTCTTGAAGAGGTTGTGGAAAAGCAAAAGTATGATGTGAGATTGATGAAGCTTAAGACGCTCATCGAGCAAGGGAAAAAGGTAAACGTTGAGATCGATGAGAAAGGCGTGATGAGGTGTCAAGGAAGGTTATGTGTACCTGATGTGCCTGAATTGAAGCGGATGATTTTGGAGGAAGGTCACAGAAGCAACTTAAGTATTCATCCTGGTGTTACTAAGATGTATCAAGATCTGAGGAAAATGTTTTGGTGGCCGGGAATGAAGAAAGAGATCGCCGAGTTTGTTTTCGCTTGTTTGACTTGTCAGAAGTCCAAGGTGGAGCATCAGAAGCCGTCGGGGCTATTGCAACCTATGTTTATTCCAGAGTGGAAATGGGATAGTATTGCGATGGATTTTGTAAGCGGTTTGCCGAAAACGTCGAAAGGTAACAATATGATTTGGGTAGTTGTCGACAGATTGACAAAGTCTGCTCATTTCATAGCTATCAAGACCGGTATGCTAGTACCAAAGTTGGCTGAGATTTATGTTGAGCAAATTGTGAGATTGCATGGAATTCCGTCAAGTATTGTATCAGATCGAGATCCCCGTTTTACTTCAAGGTTTTGGGAGAGTTTGCAAGAGGCGTTGGGGACTAAGTTGCGGATGAGTTCTGCTTATCACCCGCAGACGGATGGTCAGTCGGAGAGGACAATTCAATCATTGGAGGATTTGTTAAGATCGTGTATTTTGGAACAAGGAGTGAGTTGGGAAGCTTGCTTGCCATTGATTGAGTTTACGTATAACAACAGTTTTCATTCGAGCATTGGTATGGCACCTTTTGAAGCGTTGTATGGAAGAAGATGTAGAACACCTTTGTGTTGGTTTGAGTCGGGAGAAAGTGTGATGCTTGGACCTGAGATTGTGCAACAAACGACCGAGAAGATCAAGATGATCCAAGAGAAGATGAGAGCGTCGCAGAGTCGCCAGAAAAGCTATGCCGACAAGAGAAGGAAGGATATAGAATTTCAAGAAGGAGATCATGTGTTTCTAAGAGTTACATCGACTACGGGTATTGGACGGGCTTTGAAATCGAAGAAGTTAGCATCGAGATTCATTGGTCCGTATCAGATTTTGAAGAGGATTGGGAAGGTGGCGTATAGGATTGCGTTACCGCCGTCGTTGTCGAATCTACATGATGTTTTTCACGTGTCTCAATTAAGGAAATATGTATCGGATCCGTCACATGTGATTGAGTCGGACGAGATACAAGTGAGAGAGAATTTGACGGTTGCAACGGTACCCTTAAGGATTGAAGGACAAGAGATGAAGAGGCTCAGGAACAAAGAGATTTCATCGGTGAAAGTCGTTTGGGGAGGCCCAGCCGGTGAATATGCTACGTGGGAGCTCGAGAGCAAGATGCGGGACTCCTACCCAGAGTTATTTTCAGGTATTTTCGAGGGCGAAAATTCTTTTTAGGGGGGTAGAGTTGTAACGACCCTATTTTCGTATATTATATTTTTTTTTATATATTATTTTATGGATTTACACTTATTAATATTTTCTAGTGATCGAGGAATAATTATTTAGCGCGAAGATAAGTTCGTAACCGAGTCTTTAAGGTTTTGGGCCTAGAGGGTGAATAGTGTTGGGCTTTAGTTTATGAGTATTAGTAATAATCATGTGCAAATGAATGTAGTAAGCCTTGTGAAATTGTATGGCTAGGATTGGTCCATGATGGTTAGTAAAGATGGATGGCTAGGATCTATTGTTAGGGATATAAGATATTTTGTGAGAATGAATAGTGCCATTCCTCATTTTCTTTGTGAAGAAAACGTGAAAGAAGAAGAGGAGAAGAACAAGAGGAGAGCTAGGGCAAGAAAAGCAAGAGGAAAGCTTGAGATTTGCTAGGTTTGAGAAGGTAAGAGAGTTAGTATTACTTGATTACAAGTGATTGAGAAGGGGAGAATGTCTATTTCTCCATCCCAAACTTCTCCTCACTTTGTCTAGGTTTTGATAGAGAGTTTTTATGGTTTAAAGTTGTTAATGATTATGTTTTGCTTGCTTGAATGCTAATTGATGTTGTTAGCATGATTTGTTGGAGTTATTGTGTTGTGGGTTCATAAGAAAAAAGTTATTGTCTTGAACCCTAATTTCTATGCTTGATGCAATCTTTGCTTGTGATGGTTTTTAAATGATGTTTTATGATGGAATGTTGTTTTTAACAAGTTCTGGAACTTGGGTAACCATAGATGGGCTAAAATGGTGGGAAAATCACATTTTTACATGACTGTACTGATACGGTCGCTTGTAGCGACGGAACATCGCTTGTAGCGACCAGGCAGGATAATTCCCTGCCTACCCGCGCTTGTAGCGACCATACTGGCGCTTGTAGCGACCATACTGGCGCTTGTAGCGACCAGGCTCGCTTGTAGCGACCAAGGGTTCGCTTGTAGCGACCAAGCAGGATAATTCCCTGCCTATGCTCGCTTGTAGCGACCAAGGGCTCGCTTGTAGCGACCAATCCTGGACAGGCCAACTTTGTTGAGTTGTTCTGGAGGTCCTGGTGCGCGCGGAGATGACCTTTTTGATACTGTATTTTAATGATACATTTTTGGAAACCTTGCCCACCATTTTAATCCATCCCTAATGTTTTCTAAAGAGTATTTTGTTTTCAAGAAAGTTTTGGAGTAAAAACTCTAGCATGTGTGTGGGATTAGCAAAGTGTGTGGGTTTCCCTTTTAAAACCCTTATTTGTGAGATTGTTAATCAAGGTTGAGTGTATACATGTTGTATATTATGATGTGGCCATGAGTGCCTAGTGTTTGTGTTTGTTGTTGATGTTATGATAATTATCAGAGTGCTGATAATTAGTTGTGTTTATCAGAGTGCTGATAATCTAGTGTTTGTGTTTGTTGAATCATCATGCATTTCATGATTGTATGATATCCGTGTGCGGATAAGAAACCCAAGAGTGCTTGGTTATCAAGAGTGCTTGATATTATCAAGAGTGCTTGATAAGGATATAAGTTTATCCAAAATGATTTGGTACCACATGCATTAGTGAATGCATTTTGAGGCATGCATCCTTTGTGACATTATGTGTGCATAATGGTTGTTATATGATAATTGTTATTGTTAAGTTTTGTGTTTTGTGACATTATGTGTGCATAATGGTTATTATGTGAAAATGATTATTGATGGGTTTTGTACCCTGATGATTATATGTTGCGTTTTGGTTATGTATAATAATGTGTTATTTATACATGTTTATTGTTTGTGATACTAACACTCTCTGTTTTGTGTTATGTGCTGGATCTTTGGGGGTCCAGATTATCAGGTTGGCGAGGCTATCGTTGAGGAATAGCCCTTTTGCCATTTAGGAGCTTTTGTAGTGGTAAGGGCATAGCTTAGCTATCCTTACATTTTTGGTACTAGGTGTTGTATCCTAGTTAGAGTCTAGTGCTCTGATATTTGTAACACTATTTTGGGGTATCTGAACGTTTATGTATAGATTTGGCAATGGACTTTGTTGTAGAATTGCCTCTTTTGAGAATCCTATGTATATATGATGTATATTATATGCATGCTTAGTTATAAGCAATTGTTTTGTTATTTTTCCGCTGCTGTTTGAGAATCATATATTATTTGATCTGTGGTGGTTTTATGAAAATGCGTTTTACATATGTTGTAACTTCCTATGTCCTTAACGTTTTGTTTTTATTAAAGTTAATAATCGGCGGTTAAGGGTTAGGGTGTTACAAAGATTAAGCTGAATCCCTTTGCATTAAATGCCAATGGATAGAGGCAACCCTGCCTTGTACCAAGGGGCAAGATCCAGCTTGATTTTAGCCACAAATTCAACACATTCTAGAAGGTAATGATGAAGAACAAAGCTGATTTGCAATTGGCTAATGCTTGGGGATCAATCCTTGCAATCTCAATGGTTGATCAATAAAAACGTGCACTGTATTGTGCAGAGATTGAGGGATGAAAAGGCTACTTATGGCTGGTGTGAGAGGGTGAAAAGCTGCTGCAAAATAGAGTAGGCAATCATGGTTTTTCAAGTGAAAAAAACCCAGCTGGTTTGACTGGTTTTTGGGGCAGCAAGCAGGAGGAAAGTCCTCAAGCAGGTGGCTGGCAACCTTGTGGTGGTTAGCTGGTCACCTGGGAGGGACTAGAGCTGCCCAAGGGCAAGCCCACTTGCTTGTCACATGCTAGGTTGGAAGAAAAAGCTTCCAACCTTGGCATTAATGGCAAGTCCTTCAACTCTGGCTTTGCTTGGCCCAATTAGCCATGAATGCTACTTAAAATAATTATGGAAATGATATGCAACAAATTCTGGAATTAAATCCAAGAAACCAAAAATCTGCAGAAAAATCGCAGACTTCGCAGTGCGAAGTGAGCTTCGCATTGCGAAGTCCTCAATTTTGAAATGTTGACTTTTCTGTTGACTTTTGTTGACTTTTGACTTTTTCCCCTCTTTGGATTTTTTTTTGATTTTTGTTTTAAAATGCGTAGGACAAAATTAGGGTACTACAGCTGCCCCTACTTAATTGTGTCTTCGCATAGAGTGCGTGAGTGCCGAGGGCATCTCATGAACTCTTTGCGGAGATCAATTAAGTAAAAAGAAAAAGAAGGACCCGAATTTTGTCCTTCGCGAAATGCAAATGCAATGGTTGGTAGGGGTTGATCGTATCCAGCCGCTAACACTGGAGGTAGATCCACTGGGGAATGAAGGTAATCTTATCTAGGCACTGCTTCTAGAGGTCGATTCCTGAGGGTGGTGATTTACTCTAGGATGTCACTAGAGGTGGAACGTTGAGGTAGGTGATCTTATCTAGGTACTGCTTCTAGAGGTCGATACCTAAGCTAGGTGATCTTATTCAGGCACTGCTTCTGAATGTCGATTCCTAACGAGCTGTGATCTTATTCAGCCGCTAACACTGAAGGTCGATACACTGGGGGAGGTGATCTATTCTAGGTACTGCTTCTAGAGGTCGATACCTAAGCTAGGTGATCTTATTCAGGTACTGCTTCTGAATATCGATTCCTAACGAGCTGCGGTCTTACCCTAAATAGGTGCCCCTGGTTGAATGTTGATGGATGTTGGTGAATATGTGATATTCACTGGAGGATCCTTGTTGAGGATGCATGCTTTATGAAATGAAATGCATGTGTATGAATGGTTTTAAATATGCATGCACGAAATGAAATAATGTTGGTTGGGTGCCGAGCAGAGTCGGTCTTTGTTTGCGGTTGTGTTCATGACAGTTGGGCTTTCTCTTTTTTTTGTTTTGTTTGTTTTTTTGGTTGGTCGGTTTGGAAGGACGACGTCCTTTGCCTACATACCCGAATGGGATCAAAACCGGTGTAGTTCGAGCCTAAGCCCGAAATTTTGTGTTTCTTGGTTGGTCGGTTTGGAAGGACGAAGTCCTTTGCCTACATACCCGAATGGGATCAAAACCGGTGTAGTTCGAGCCTAAGCCCGAAATTTTGTGTTTTTTTTGCCAATAATGATTGGACTTTTGTTTGGGGTTGAGACTCCCTGGGGAGTATCAATGAGGTTTGGCTTATGGGGATAAAGGATCATTTTGGAAGCATGATCGATATCCAGCCTTTGTTGGGGTTTGGATGCTTTAGGGTGTTTACTGGGGAATTTTGTTCCACTTGACCCTTGGGGTTGATGAAACAAGATTAGGTCGGCAAGGTAAAAAGTAGACCGGTGTCAACATTCGGTAATCCTCCCAGGGATAAACTCTTAGGGGATACATTTAAATACGGACAGGGTAATACCGCAATAATTGATAAGGAATAAATACCTCGTGGGGATTGTTAACCCGCTGTGTAAATCGTGCTAAACTGCTGAGGAGCATGACTGATGGTTCCGTTGGGAGACGCTTGTGCTCTGGTTGGTCATCCTTGCTTGATCTGTTACTTCGGGCTCCTGATTTGATGGGGATGTTCCCCTTTGATTTACCCGTGACCAGAAATCCCTTTAGTAATTAACCGTGTTTGGCCTGCGAGGCTTATCTGCTCTATGGATAGACTTTGATGCACGTTTTTTTTTTTAAGTATTCACAATTCAGAGAAAATGTGCTTGGTATCACTTATTCAAAAACATAAAAGATTCCACGTAAAAAAAAAAATTTTGTTTTGGAAATATATACACTATCATAGATGGAAATTTTGACCAAAGTAAAAGACTTCGCTTGGGAAGAACTTCGTTAATGGGGAAGTGACCTGCCCCAAAGGTGTAGTTCCTTTAATAGTGTTTGGGATTGCTGATGCCAATTGGGTCGGTTGGCCAGGTGTTTTGAAGGATATCAAAGACAAATTGGGCTATTTGTGATTTGCAGGGAGGGTATTTGAGCATGGTTGAGCTTTGAACGATTTGTGCACCGGGAGCAATCAGGTTTTGGTTTAAAATCGTGGGTGGAGATGGAAATTGGGCTTTATTTGTTGGTTGCCGAGCGAGGTCGGGCTTTTTGACTTTGGTTGCCGAGCGAGGTCGGGCTTTTTGACTTTGGTTGATTCATATGAAATTTGCGCCCGTAATTTTGTGCCCCTTATTATTCCGAGATTGTACTGAAAGAAACGAAATAAACACCACAAAAAAATCATATCATACAGTTCAAATTAATAACATGCTTATTAATGAACCAACCTATCACTCATTTAAGTAAACAAATTGAATATTAATGGTGAGGGGTTATGAACACTCATCAGGCAATTTTGTTAACATTCCGATCGATTTATATGTCCATCCAATTATTGTTTCTTAAAAACATGAAAGCATTGATCAAAAGGTCTTTAAGGGTTGTAATTTGGCTGGGCTACAAAAGAAATGTCATATGTGGGGAAATTGAATTCAAATGGCCAAACAAGAGGGAACATTCTTTCTAACTTACCCCTTTCTTTGTTCAAATCACCATTTTGGTGATTCACAAATGCTTTCCTTTTGATCTTGACAACTCTTGGGTTTTATCGATCTTCTTTTTCTTTTCTCTTCTCTCTTTTTTTTTTTTTTTTCTTGGTTTGCTTTTCTTTCTTTCTTTCTTTTCTTGGGTTGTTAAGATCAATTTAAGAAATCCAACGTTGTCCGACTTTCACAACTCCTCCCCTTTTTCCCCTTTTGCTTCGGTATGATACCCTAATTGAATGTTCCCCTCTTTTTTTGTCAAGGGACACTAATCATGATGTTTTAAGGGTTCAAAATCGAAAGGAAATTATCAGAATTCAGTGATATTTTGACTATGAACTGAAAATATATATTTTTTTACAAACTCCGGCAATCTCATTAAGCAGTTGAGCTTATGAAAATTGGCAGTTCATAGTCAAAATTCTGATCTGTTAGGCTCGAAGGGGTTTAACAAATACTCACTTCTCACAGGGTGGGCTGTTTGTGGTTGATTGCTTTCTCTCGTTTTCAAACAAATGCCCTGATCATGTCAACACTTTTATGTAATAAAAAAACAAAATTCAGATTTAACATAAAAAGATCGAGTTAAACAAAAATGTCGATCTCCTGCGTATGTATCATGATAACTTTGGGGATTCCTCACATCTGGCTGGTTCTAAATGGTTCATAGAACAGACATATTAAATAACGTGAATTGTATGGTGTAATTTGGTATGGAATATACATTTCCCTTTCAAGTTTAAATCATGGAAAGAAATAGGAAACATGCATTTAGCCTTGCGAAAATTAATCACATTCATCACTACCATTTGTCTATGGTTAAAACTTTGGCTTAAATCCGCTGCGGAAAGTTTTGTCGAATTTGCATTACCAATGATAGATAACAAAAAAATTTCAACATTCACACATATTAAAAATAGGCATGATTATGATGCAAACGCTAGGTAATAAAAACAAAAGTACTCGAATAATAAGGCGAGAGTATCAATATAGCTACAAAGTACCAAACAAAAAGGAAACTCTAAAAGTGTACGAGAAAGATGACATAAACATGAACAACAAAATATGAGAAGTCATAAAAAAAAGGTCACTCAAGGAGTGAAAGCCTCATCATCCTCGGTCTCCTCATCCTCGTCCTCCTCGTCCTCATCCTCCTCATCACCTCCTCCCTGGCCTCCTGCCGCTGTGCCACTGCCTCCAGCCTCTGAATGCCCTGGCCTATCCCCGGGCCAACGACCATGAGCTGCGAACATCTGGGGTGTCGGTATCTGATCATCAGGATCCGTCGGCCTCCCTAGCTGCCTCTGAAGACGATACATGGAATCATGCATCATAGTCATGTATCGATGGGAGGAGGCATTCTGCTCCAAGAGCTCAGAACCTAAGAGTTTTTAAACCTCTGTTCTTCAAACCATAACAAGGTTTTTGCATAATTTTGGCAAAATCACAAGTTCGTATAACCATTTTGTGGGTAACTTGCAAAGCAAGTTATGTTCCCAAACTTTCCAAAACCACATGAACAAACAAGCTATGTTCAGCTTTTCAATCTAAACTTGAACAATAAATATTGTTCATGATGTTCAAAACTCAAAGATGAACATACACCGTTTACGTTCGCATTTTCGCAAAATGAGACGAACTTGCGCGTTTTTTAGCAAATTTGCTAAACCTTCCCACTTTGGGTTTTCAAACCAAATGTTTTGACATACCTTGGGATTTCTAAAGAATTCAATCCAAAAACATGAATGAAAAAGGGATGGTGTGACGTATGTCTCTCCATCGCCCCGATTGTACGAATGCGTGACGTATGTCTCGTCGCTCGGACAATCGTCATTCCTTTTTTAATATATGTACAACCCTAACCAAAACAAATCTTGGCCCCTTGTGGTCAATCCAAACCTTTTGGTCCCCCGTTGGCCATTAGACTCAACCCCTCGACTCGTTAGAGTCCACTCGGTCAATGTTCGACTCGTCCGAGTCCATTGCACCCGTTCTTGATCTCAGTGGATCAATCGAACAATCGCCCGACTCTTCGGAGTCCACTCGGTCAATGTTTGACTTATATGAGTCCATTGCACCTCCCTTGGTCCCATAGCGACCAATTCAACCCTCTACCCTAACGGACGTACCTTTTAACAATTCTAATGTGATTCGCGAACGAACGCTTAATAAGTCTCCAAGTGCGAGCATACAAGCTACGTTTAATCGCAAGAATTCGGTTAAAACATCGTCCAATTAAAATCAACCAACACACATACGTTTTTCTACCAAAGAACTACGTACGCTTTGAATTCTCCGACTACCGGGAGATACGTAGGAGCAAGATCGACATCTTGTCAAGCACAATAATAATAAAACTTTTTCTTCGTTTGTTTTTATCTCTTTCCCCCCTTTTATTATATTTTAACATAAATGAACATGCACGCAAAGTATAAAAAAACAATTCAAGCTTTAACCAAATAGAAGGTTCCCGTTGAGTACAACGGACGTAAGGGGTGCTAATACCTTCCCCTCGCGTAACCGACTCCCGAACCCGACAATGGTTGCGATGACCTAATCCTTATCCTCATCGTCAAAGGGTTTTATTATCGGTCAATGTTTGGCGACTTCACCCTAGACGCGCAACCATTCTCCTTTTCAATCTTAAACCCTTATGACTTCGATTGCCCGATTAATCAAACGGAAGATGATGAAGAGGACGATTATGAACCGCCTGAAGAATTGTCTAGACTTGCAAATCAAGGGGATAGGGTAATACAACCTCACCAAGAATCAGTTGAAAAGGTCAACTTGGGGACCGAAGAGGATAAGAAAGAGGTCAAGATAGGAGCCTCCCTGCACGAGGATATGAAAGAAAAGTTGATCAAGCTTCTGCAAGAGTACGTGGACGTATTCGCTTGGTCGTATCAAGACATGCCGGGTTTAGACCCTAACATCGTTGTACACAAGCTGCCACTCAAGCCGGAATGCCCGCCAGTGAAGCAAAAATTGAGAAGAACTCGACCCGATATGGCTCTCAAGATCAGGGAGGAGGTCAAAAAGCAATTCGATGCCGGCTTCTTAGCCGTAACCAAGTATCCAACATGGGTTGCCAACATTGTGCCAGTTCCGAAGAAAGATGGCAAGGTGAGAATGTGTGTGGATTATCGGGACTTGAATAAAGCAAGCCCAAAGGATGATTTCCCGCTGCCACACATCGACATATTGGTGGACAACACCGCCCAATTCTCAGTCTTTTCCTTTATGGATGGCTTCTCGGGATATAACCAAATCAAGATGTCTCCAGAGGACATGGAGAAAACTACATTCATCACCCCATGGGGAACATTCTGCTATAAGGTAATGCCTTTCGGATTAACAAATGCCGGGGCAACATACCAAAGAGCAATGGTGACTCTTTTCCACGACATGATCCATAAGGAAATTGAGGTCTACGTCGACGATATGATTGCCAAATCCCAAACGGAGGAGGATCATCTAGTCCATCTACAGAAGCTTTTCGAACGCCTAAGAAAATTCAAGCTGCGCTTAAATCCTAACAAGTGCACATTTGGCGTTAGATCCGGGAAGTTATTGGGCTTCATCGTCAGCCAAAGAGGTATTGAAGTGGATCCCGATAAGGTAAAGGCCATCCAAGAAATGCCAACGCCAAATACCGAGAAAGAAGTCCGGGGTTTCTTAGGAAGATTGAACTACATCGCCAGGTTCATCTCACACATGACAGCTACCTGCGAACCAATCTTCAAGCTGCTAAGGAAAAACCAAGCCGTTCATTGGAACGAGGATTGCCAAGAGGCGTTTGACAAGATCAAACAATACCTGCAAGAACCACCGATCTTAATACCTCCGGTTCCGGGTAAACCCCTCATCTTATACCTAACCGTACTTGAAGGATCAATGGGTTGTGTGTTAGGACAACAAGATGAAACGGGAAGGAAAGAGCACGCAATATACTACTTAAGCAAGAAGTTTACCGACTGTGAAACAAGGTATACTTCACTCGAAAAGACTTGCTGCGCTTTAGCATGGGCTGCTCGACGTCTAAGGCAATACATGTTGACCCATACAACTTGGTTGATATCGAAGATGGATCCCATCAAGTACATCTTCGAAAAACCTGCCCTCACAGGGAAGATAGCCCGTTGGCAAATGCTGCTGTCTGAGTATGACATCCAATATGTTGCTCAAAAAGCCATCAAAGGGAGTGTTTTATCCGAGCACCTTGCTCACCAACCATTGGAGGATTATCAGCCCATACAATTTGACTTCCCAGACGAAGATGTCGTAGCTTTGAATGACAAAGAAGTCACAAGCGATGATGAGGGACCAGAATCAGGAGCTCAATGGAAGCTCGCTTTCGACGGCGCCTCGAATGCCATGGGACACGGTATCGGAGCAGTTTTAATCTCCCCAAGAAATGGATACCAGCCCTTCACAGCAAGGTTGTGCTTTGACTGCACCAATAACATGGCAGAATATGAAGCATGTATCCTAGGCCTCGAAGCAGCAATTGATCTAAGGATCAAAAACCTTGAAGTATACGGTGACTCAGCCTTGGTCATCTATCAAGTCAAAGGAGAATGGGAAACAAGACATCCCAATTTAATTCCCTACCAAGCCCGGGTTGTAGAATTGATCAAACATTTTGATGAGATCAATTTCCACCACATACCTCGAGAAGAAAATCAGGATGGATCGTAGAGACAAACCAGTTGTATGCGCATCAGTCGAAGAAGAACTTGACAACAAACCTTGGTTCTACGACATCAAGCGATACCTCGAAGAGCAAGAGTATCCAGAAAATGTCTCGCACACCGACAAGAGGACCCTCAGAAGGTTGGCATCCCAGTTCTTCCTCAGTGGAAATACCCTCTACAAAAGAAATTATGACATGGTCCTACTCAGATGTGTGGATAAACATGAAGCGGACATGCTCATCAAAGAAATCCACGAGGGATCTTTTGGAACCCATGCTAATGGGCATGCAATGGCAAAGAAAATCTTAAGGGCGGGCTACTATTGGTTAACCATGGAAGCTGATTGTTTCCACTATGCCAAGACTTGTCACAAGTGCCAGATTTACGCCGACAAAGTGCATGTGCCACCAACTCCACTGAATGTCATGACTTCACCTTGGCCTTTCTCTATGTGGGGCATAGATATGATTGGAATGATCGAGCCCAAAGCGTCAAATGGACATCGCTTCATCCTCGTTGCCATCGATTACTTCACCAAATGGGTAGAAGCAGCTTCGTATGCAAACGTAACCAAACAAGTGGTAGCCCGATTTATCAAGAAGGAAATCATTTGCCGTTATGGTACTCCCCACAAAATCATCACCGATAATGGGGCAAACCTAAACAACAAGACAATGAAGGAGTTGTGCAAAGATTTCAAGATTGAGCACCATAATTCCTCCCCTTACCGACCAAAGATGAATGGTGCGGTAGAAGCAGCCAATAAGAACATAAAGAAGATCATCCAAAAGATGGTGACAACATATAAGGATTGGCATGAGATGCTCCCCTTTGCGCTACATGGCTACAGAACAGCCATTCGCACTTCAACTGGGGCAACCCCTTTCTCCTTAGTATACGGTATGGAAGTTGTTCTCCCCGTAGAGGTGGAAATTCCTTCGCTAAGGGTCTTGATGGAAACCAAGCTAGAAGAAGCTGAATGGGTCCAAACAAGGTTCGACCAACTGAATCTCATAGAGGAGAAGCGTCTGACGGCAATATGTCATGGCCAACTCTATCAAAGGAGGCTCAAGAGAGCATTCGACAAGAAGGTCCGTCCTCGAGAATTCAAAGAAGGAGACCTAGTGCTCAAGAAGATATTACCTATCCACAAGGATCCCCGAGGGAAGTGGACTCCCAGCTATGATGGGCCGTACGTGGTAAAGAAAGCTTTCTCAGGCGGAGCCCTGATCATCACCACTATGGATGGAGAGGAGTTCCCACTATCAATAAACTCCGATGCAGTCAAGAAGTATTATGCCTAAAGAAAAAAAGAAAGAAAGAGCTCGCTAAATCGAAAACCTGAAAGGGCGGTTTAGGCAATAGAGAGCGTCCTGCTAGATTGAGAACCTGAAAGGGCGGTCTAGGCAAAAATTAAGGACATCAAAAAAGGAAATACACCCCGGTGGATTGAAAACTCGAAAGAGCGATCCAGGCAAAAGTTAGGGGTTAACAAAAAAAAGAAAGGCAATGACTGCAGCATCCAAGCTCCGGACAAGATTCAAGAGGAGAGGAATCGGTCTCGTCAGCGTCTTCCACCAAACGAAAGTCTCGAAGTCATAAGGAAATAGCATGTGTTGTGCCAAAACCAATTTTCTTTTTGCTTTTTCTTGTCTTTCTCTATCTCACTTCTCACTTTGTGTATTTTTACCCATTCAAGAGGTCAAATCTGCATTGAATAAACTTCCTTTTTGTTATTTTATGTTCTCAGTAGCGCATAAAATTTTGTTTTATTCATGATGAAAATGCTTTAAAACATGGGAAATAAACAAAAGAATTTTCTTCCAAAAAAAACAACAAACAAACTTTGCTTTATTTTGAATCTTCGTGAATTCTGAAAGAATTGCGGTAGTTCCCACCAAAATATTGCACCAAAAGACTTATGCTCCTTAGCTAAGGCAAGTGCATAACTCGCGGCACGCGGAGCGCAAGAACCCAAGGGTCAAGAGGAGCAAAATTCTCCAGTAAACACCCTAAAGCATCCAAACACCAAAGGCTGGATATCGATCATGCTTCCAAAATGATCCTTTATCCCCCATAAGCCAAACCTCCTTGATACTCCCCAGGGAGTCTCAACCCCAAACAAAAGTCCAATCATTATTGGCAAAAAAAAAAAAAACACAAATTTTCGGGCTTAGGCTCGAACTACACCGGTTTTGATCCCATTCGGGTATGTAGGCAAAGGACTTCGTCCTTCCAAACCGACCAACCAAGAAACACAAAATTTCGGGCTTAGGCTCGAACTACACCGGTTTTGATCCCATTCGGGTATGTAGGCAAAGGACTTCGTCCTTCCAAACCGACCAACCAAGAAACACAAAATTTCGGGCTTAGGCTCGAACTACACCGGTTTTGATCCCATTCGGGTATGTAGGCAAAGGACTTCGTCCTTCCAAACCGACCAACCAAGAAACACAAAATTTCGGGCTTAGGCTCGAACTACACCGGTTTTGATCCCATTCGGGTATGTAGGCAAAGGACTTCGTCCTTCCAAACCGACCAACCAAGAAACACAAAATTTCGGGCTTAGGCTCGAACTACACCGGTTTTGATCCCATTCGGGTATGTAGGCAAAGGACGTCGTCCTTCCAAACCGACCAACCAAAAAAACAAACAAAACAAAAAAAAGAGAAAGCCCAACTGTCATGAACACAACCACAAACAAAGACCGACTCTGCTCGGCACCCAACCAACATTATTTCATTTCGTGCATGCATATTTAAAACCATTCATACACATGCATTTCATTTCATAAAGCATGCATCCTCAACAAGGATCCTCCAGTGAATATCACATATTCACCAACATCCATCAACATTCAACCAGGGGCACCTATTTAGGGTAAGACCGCAGCTCGTTAGGGATCGATATTCAGAAGCAGTACCTGAATAAGATCACCTAGCTTAGGTATCGACCTCTAGAAGCAGTACCTAGAATAAATCACCTCCCCCAGTGTATCGACCTTCAGTGTTAGCGGCTGAATAAGATCACAGCTCGTTAGGAATCGACATTCAGAAGCAGTGCCTGAATAAGATCACCTAGCTTAGGTATCGACCTCTAGAAGCAGTACCTAGATAAGATCACCTACCTCAACGTTCCACCTCTAGTGACATCCTAGAGTAAATCACCACCCTCAGGAATCGACCTCTAGAAGCAGTGCCTAGATAAGATTACCTTCATTCCCCAGTGGATCTACCTCCAGTGTTAGCGGCTGGATACGATCAACCCCTACCAACCATTGCATTTGCATTTCGCGAAGGACAAAATTCGGGTCCTTCTTTTTCTTTTTACTTAATTGATCTCCGCAAAGAGTTCATGAGATGCCGTCGGCACTCACGCACTCTATGCGAAGACACAATTAAGTAGGGGCAGCTGTAGTACCCTAATTTTGTCCTACGCATTTTAAAACAAAAATCAAAAAAAATCAAAGAGGGGAAAAAGTCAAAAGTCAACAAAAGTCAACAGAAAAGTCAACATTTCAAAATTGAGGACTTCGCAATGCGAAGCCCACTTCGCACTGCGAAGTCTGCGATTTTTCTGCAGATTTTTGGTTTCTTGGATTTAACTCCAGAATTTGTTGCATATCATTTCCATAATTATTTTAAGTAGCATTCATGGCTAATTGGGCCAAGCAAAGCCAGAGTTGAAGGACTTGCCATTAATGCCAAGGTTGGAAGCTTTTTCTTCCAACCTAGCATGTGACAAGCAAGTGGGCTTGCCCTTGGGCAGCTCTAGTCCCTCCCAGGTGACCAGCTAACCACCACAAGGTTGCCAGCCACCTGCTTGAGGACTTTCCTCCTGCTTGCTGCCCCTAAAACCAGTCAAACCAGCTGGGTTTTTTTCACTTGAAAAACCATGATTGCCTACTCTGTTTTGCAGCAGCTTTTCACCCCCTCACACCAGCCATAAGTAGCCTTTTCATCCCTCAATCTCTGCACAATACAGTGCACGTTTTTATTGATCAACCATTGAGATTGCAAGGATTGATCCCCAAGCTTTAGCCAATTGCAAATCAGCTTTGTTCTTCATCATTACCTTCTAGAATAAGTTGAATTTGTGGCTGAAATCAAGCTGTATCTTGCCCCTTGGTACAAGGCAGGGTTGCCTCTATCCATTGGCACAAATCAGCTGAATCAAGGGATTGTGTAATGATGACAAAGATTTGATTTTTGCCTATAAATAGGAGGCAATGCCCAAGGTTACAAGGACTTGAAAAAACACAGTTAACACAACATTAAAAGAGCAGAAACTCTACTCATTTCAACCTACAAATCTCCACAAACAACCAGAAACAATCCATCCAACACAAAGCTTTCCAAAGTTCCAAAACCATCACAAATACTCAAATCTTTTGCACAAGCCTTCAACCAAATCAAATCAAGTGCAGCTGGAGCTTTGCTAAGGAGTTCTGTAAGTTACTAAGCTCTTTATCTTGCATTTTTAATTGTGTTTGCATAGCTATTTTGGCTCAAAACTCTTTGTCCTAAAAAAACCCTTTTGAATTCCAAAGAAATCCCAAGGTTTTCAAAACATCAAAACTGGTTTGTCCAACCTTTTTCACCCCAAAAACTCAAGGTTTTTCACCCATCTATAAGGTCTTGAGTGTGTTCAGAAGTTGTTTCTGAACAAAAGTTCAGAAACAGCTTCTGAACCCAAAATTTCGCATGCTTCGCAGTGCGAAGTCATGGTCGCAGTGCGACCATGACAGAACTCAGAACCTGAGTTTTTGTATCAAACCAACCAATTTTTGAGGTTCTAGCCCCAGAGCTCAGAACCTAAGAGTTTTTAAACCTCTGTTCTTCAAACCATAACAAGGTTTTTGCATAATTTTGGCAAAATCACAAGTTCGTATAACCATTTTGTGGGTAACTTGCAAAGCAAGTTATGTTCCCAAACTTTCCAAAACCACATGAACAAACAAGCTATGTTCAGCTTTTCAATCTAAACTTGAACAATAAATATTGTTCATGATGTTCAAAACTCAAAGATGAACATACACCGTTTACGTTCGCATTTTCGCAAAATGAGACGAACTTGCGCGTTTTTTAGCAAATTTGCTAAACCTTCCCACTTTGGGTTTTCAAACCAAATGTTTTGACATACCTTGGGATTTCTAAAGAATTCAATCCAAAAACATGAATGAAAAAGGGATGGTGTGACGTATGTCTCTCCATCGCCCCGATTGTACGAATGCGTGACGTATGTCTCGTCGCTCGGACAATCGTCATTCCTTTTTTAATATATGTACAACCCTAACCAAAACAAATCTTGGCCCCTTGTGGTCAATCCAAACCTTTTGGTCCCCCGTTGGCCATTAGACTCAACCCCTCGACTCGTTAGAGTCCACTCGGTCAATGTTCGACTCGTCCGAGTCCATTGCACCCGTTCTTGATCTCAGTGGATCAATCGAACAATCGCCCGACTCTTCGGAGTCCACTCGGTCAATGTTTGACTTATATGAGTCCATTGTACCTCTCTTGGTCCCATAGCGACCAATTCAACCCTCTACCCTAACGGACGTACCTTTTAACAATTCTAATGTGATTCGCGAACGAACGCTTAATAAGTCTCCAAGTGCGAGCATACAAGCTACGTTTAATCGCAAGAATTCGGTTAAAACATCGTCCAATTAAAATCAACCAACACACATACGTTTTTCTACCAAAGAACTACGTACGCTTTGAATTCTCCGACTACCGGGAGATACGTAGGAGCAAGATCGACATCTTGTCAAGCACAATAATAATAAAACTTTTTCTTCGTTTGTTTTTATCTCTTTCCCCCCTTTTATTATATTTTAACATAAATGAACATGCACGCAAAGTATAAAAAACAATTCAAGCTTTAACCAAATAGAAAGTTCCCGTTGAGTACAACGGACGTGAGGGGTGCTAATACCTTCCCCTTGCGTAACCGACTCCCGAACCCGACAAATGGTTGCGATGACCAAATCCTTATCCTCATCGTCAAAGGGTTTTATTATCGTTTCCCTTTACAAAAAAAAACTTAAGGGTTTATCAACGTTCCCTTTACACAAAAACTTTGGTGGCGGCTTCACAAAGGCACCTCCGAGCGTTCGAGGACGACCTCGGAGGATTTGCGCGTCTTTTTCCCGAGGAAAAAAACGAGGTGCGCACATTAATGACGAGTTTAAGGAATCACTTAGAGTTAATAAATGAGTAGGTAATATGAAGTTGTGATTGTTAATGATGTTTGGTGTAGTTTGTGTGATTAAATCATGAAGCTTAAATTATGAGGATGTTGAAGATTGTAAATACTGGATGTTGTGATGGTTGTGATGTGTTGTTGTTTACACATAATATTGATAATGCTATTGATGATGCTATTGATGTTGATATTTATGATGATGATGATATTGATGATGCTATTGATGATATTGAATGATGTGTGATAATGATACATGTTGTGTTAAGTGACGATGTTTGAGTAAATGATGATGATGTTTAATTACTTGACTTGATGTGTGGCCTTAGTGATTTGATAATGCGTTAGGTGATGATTTGGTGATGATATGTTATATGACAGAGTGAATTGTATAACAAATGGTGAGTGTATTTGGTGAGCATTGTCGAGTCTCTTTGTGGGTCCATGCATTCATAAGTCAGTCTGGTGTGGTGTGTGGTGATTTCATTGTGGGGTTTTTAGATCTCGAGGATTTCATTGGCGATTGTATGGTGAATTCATTGCGGGGTTTTAGATCTCGAGGAGTTCATCGGTGGCGGTACCGTAAAACATATAGAGTCGTGTTAGGTGCATTACATTCATAGAAGTCGTGTTTGGTAATGTTTTGGTGTGAATTTGTGCATTAAGGTGGTAAATGCTTAATTGATGAGTTCTTGTGATTGTGATTGGTTTGTAAATGGATTGATGATACTTGATGAATCTTGAGTGTTTGATATATGATTGAAAATTGTGATTGAGATTATAATTGAATATGAACGTGATATGAATGTTGAATTATGTAAACAGGATTGTTTATTTAAATGTATATGTGATAATTGTTGATGTGGCTTGCCTGACATACATGGGTTTATTATTCCCTTATGTTTAGCATATATCTTACCCTCCAGTGGCTTCATTGTCGCCTCATCCTTGGGTTAATCCCTCATGGATGTAGACTTGCAGGTTGAGGAATAGCTTATTTGTGAACATGACGAGGATGGCGTTTGCCTACTCGAGTTTATAGGCTTTGGAGTCTAGCTTAGGAGCTCTGATTAGGACTTGGGGTTTATTTATGTTATGTTATGAGATCTTTGGATCAAACTTTGTTGAGATAATATATTGATTTATATGTTATGACCGAGACATGACATTTGTTTTGATGTTAATTATGTTTATTCCGCTGCGATATGTTTTAATTGATGAAGTTTTTATAATAAATATTTGATATGAGACATATGTTGAATTAGTAAAGTTCCAATGTAGGATAAATGCATGATTTATCTTTATATTTGTGTTCTCGGGGATTGGGGCTTTACACGTCAAACTCCAAATATAATACAAAAATGTTACTAATACATACAAAAGTGTGTTAAAAAGTCTATTAATTTTTTTTACCCAATTTAAGGAGACAAATTTTAAGGACACATAAATTTAAGGAGACATAAATTTTTACCTTTTTTTTTTCTTTTCCTTCTTTAAGACATTCACATTGCTTTAAAGAAATTACATGGAAGAAGGATGTGATGGTTACTTACAGAAATACGAAATGGGAAGGAAGTTTCCCACTTGGTAAATAGCTGGCAAGTTTAAGAGGATTTAAAGAAATTACATGGAAGAAGGATGTGATGGTTACTTACAGAAATACGAAATGGGAAGGAAGTTTCCCACTTGGTAAATAGCTGGCAAGTTTAAGAGGATTTAAAGAAATTACATGGAAGAAGGATGTGATGGTTATTGATGCATTAGTTTTCTTCATTGGTCCACACGGAAGATGAGAAGGAAGTTTTAGACTCGGTGGTAAAATGTAGAGCCAAAACTTGAGAAAATAAATGGAAATACTAACTAACTAATCTTGCTAAGTAACCTAATCTTGTTGTTAACTAACTAACTAGCTAGTTTAAAATGAAAATACCATCATAACTTTTTGATGTATGCATTACTAACTGTCTTTAATTAAATGCTTGAATGTCATAGCTTGCATTTATTTTTATTTCATGTAATTTAATACACGGATTTAGTCTTGTAGAATGTTTTTTTACATAGTGTATGATTCGTCCACACGGCTATAGGAAGTGGCCAGGATGTTTCACAGACCATTTTTCTCATAAGTTTTCTCCTTGTTATAAAGTTACTTATCAAAGACTTCACATCACAGATCACAAAAACTTACTCATTCATATTCTGCATTCTCAAACTCCTTTTTCATCCAATTTCTCTCAATTCTCATGGCTATGCAATCACCTTCCTCTTCCTCTTCATTTTCCTATGACACTCGCCACGGTTTTACCGGAAATCTCTACAAGGCTCTTACTGACAAGGGAATCAACACCTTCATTGATGACAATGGTCTTCAAAGAGGAGATGAAATCACACCATCACTCATCAAGGCCATTGAAGAGTCTAGGATTTTTATTCCTGTGTTTTCTGCCAACTATGCCGCTTCTTCCTTTTGTTTGGACGAACTTGTCCACATCATTCACTGCTACAAGACAAAGGGTCGTCTCGTTTTGCCTATTTTCTATGGCGTAGATCCTTCTCACGTGCGACATCATAGAGGCAGTTATCACGAAGCACTGGCTAAGCATGAAGAGAGGTTCCAAAATGATAGAACATGTCCAAAAACAACACAAAATAATACAGATAATATGGAGAGGTTGCGGCGATGGAAAGTGGCTCTGAGTCAGGCTGCTAACTTGTCCGGCTACCATGATAGTCCTCCTAGGTACCCAACTTTACTTAAATCCTATTTTTCCCTTTTATATTTTATTTCTTCAACTTCAATTTCACAATAATCTCATCTTAAAGGTTAAATGGGAAATACCTTTTTTATATACGTTATTAAACAAGTATTAGTTATTTATAAGTCAAAATAGTTAGAAATGTATTATGTATTACGAGTACATGGATGTGATTGTGATGTTGTTACATACTAACTTATCTTATTGGACATGAATAGATATGAATACAAGTTTATTGGAGAGATAGTCAAATACATCTCCAACAAGATCAGTCGTCAGCCCTTACATGTCGCCAATTACCCTGTTGGATTGCAGTCTCGAGTACAACATGTGAAATCGCTTCTTGATGAGGGACCTGATGATGGGGTCCATATGGTTGGAATTTATGGGATTGGAGGCTTGGGTAAATCAACACTTGCAAGAGCAATCTATAATTTTGTTGCTGATCAATTTGAAGGTTTATGTTTTCTTCATGATGTGAGAGAGAATTCAGCTCAAAATAACTTGAAAAATCTCCAAGAGAAGCTCCTTTTAAAAACAACTGGATCGGAAATTAAGTTAGACCATGTTAGTGAGGGAATTCCAATCATAAAGGAAAGACTATGTAGAAAGAAGATTCTTTTGATTCTCGATGATGTTGACAAACTGGAGCAACTAGAGGCTTTGGCTGGAGGACTTGATTGGTTTGGCCGTGGAAGCAGAGTAATCATTACCACGCGAGACAAACACTTACTAACCTGTCATGGGATAGAAAGTATGCATTCGGTAGAAGGGCTATATGGGAAAGAAGCTCTTGAATTGTTAAGGTTGATGGCTTTTAAAAATGGCAATGTTCCTTCCAGTTATAATGACATTTTAATTCGTGCACTTACTTATGCTTCTGGCCTTCCATTAGCTATAGTAACAATAGGGTCCAACTTGTTTGGAAGGTGCGTAGAAGATTGGAAGCGTACATTAGATGAGTATGAAAAGATTCCCAATAGAGATATCCAAAGGATACTCAGAGTAAGTTATGATGCTTTGGAGGAAAAGGATCAAAGTGTCTTTCTAGACATTGCTTGTTGCTTCAAAGGATGTGGATGGAAGGAGTTTGAAGATATACTTTGTGTTCATTATGGCCATTGCATAACACATCATCTAGGAGTGTTGGCTGAAAAATCTCTCATAAACCAATATTATGGTCATGTGACATTACATGACTTGATAAAGGACATGGGTAAAGAAGTCGTCCGACAAGAATCACCTGAAGAGCCTGGAGAACGAAGTAGGTTATGGTGTCAAGAAGATATAGTTCATGTTTTAAAAGAAAACACTGTGAGTAAGATTGATATTTATGACCATCTCATACTAGTATTTCTTTTCACTTAATTACATGTAAATTTCTCTAGATCTTATTTTTATTGTGGTTGATTCATGTTTTTTTCTTTGTTAAAAGGGAACTAGTAAAATTGAAATGATATATATGAATTTCCACTCCATGGAATGTCTGATAGACAAGAAAGGAAAGGCCTTCAAGAAGATGACAAAACTCAAAACAATTATCATTGAAAATAGCCATTTTTCTGGAGGTCTCAAGCATCTTCCAAGAAGTTTGAGAGTATTGAAATGGAAAGGATGTTTATCGAAGTGTCTGTCATCTAGTATTTTAAACAAGGCAAGTGAAATAACTTCACAATGATTTTGTTTCCGTCAACAAAAGAAATCACTATGAAAGTATTATAGTGTTTGATTTTTAATTTATGTATTTGTTTCTTCCTTGTGTTTATGCAAAAGTTCCAAGATATGAAAGTCTTGATATTGGACCATTGTGAATATTTAACACATATACCTGATGTCTCATGTCTTCAAAATTTAGAAAAGTTATCTTTTGAAAATTGTGATAATTTAATTACAATTCACAATTCGATTGGACACCTAAATAAACTTGAAAGGTTAAGTGCACTTGGGTGCAAGAAGCTCGAACGTTTTCCACCTTTAGGGTTGGTATCTCTTAAAGAATTGACACTCACTTCTTGTAAGAGTCTCAAGAGTTTTCCAGACTTATTATGCAAGATGACAAATTTAAAAGATATTTTGTTATATGATACTTCCATAGGAGAATTGCCATATTCATTTCAAAATCTCAGTGAACTTTGTGACTTGGAATTATATAATTGTAAAATGGTCAGGTTCCCAAAACATAATGATAAAATGTATTCTATAGTGTTCTCAAATGTGACAGAGCTTAGTCTCAAAGAGTGCAACCTCTCAGATGAATGTCTCCCAGTACTTCTCAAGTGGTTTGTTAATGTGGCATCTCTCGACTTATCATGTAACAATTTCAAAATTCTTCCAGAGTGCCTTAATGAATGTCACCATCTTAAGCATCTTGATTTGCATCACTGCAATTATCTTGAGGAAATTAGAGGGATTCCACCAAATCTTGAAGAGTTTCATGCTTATGAATGCGATTCATTGAGTTCCTCAACTAGAAGAATGTTAATGAGTCAGGTTTGTAGTTGTTTTTTATTGCACTAGTATTTGACATCTTTTATAGTATTTCATATATATAATTCATAGTGTAAATATTATTCTTTTGTATAAACAAACAGAAACTACATGAGGCTGGATGCACCTATTTTTATTTCCCAACCGGAACAGAGTCGGTTATACCAGATTGGTTTGAGCACCAAAGCAGGGGACCCACAATTTCTTTCTGGTTTCGTAAAGAAATCCCTTCTATTACTTTTATTTCTATTCTTCTAGAAGGTAATGAATGCACATGTGTCAATTATTGTGTGAATGGATATGAAATTGAATGGGCGATAGATCTTTCTGGTTACCGCTTTAGGTATGTGTACTGTAACTATACAACTTTGTTTCATACCCCGAAATTGAATGAACTCTGTAAAATACAATACGGGTATAATATGGAGAAAGGACTTTTGAAAAATGAATGGATCCATGTGGAGTTAAAGTTGGATGAATGTGGAGTTAGTGAGGAAGAGAAGAATAAAATATTAAGAAGTGCACAAATGGGAATCCACGTGTTAATGGAGAAAAGAAACACAGAGGAGGAGAATGTGGTATTTGATGACACCCTGTCATTACGTAATTTATTAAGAGTTTGTGTTAGTTTTATCATCTTTTGTCAGCATTTTGAGACAGTTTGAGGTACAAAAGAGCAAGAAATCATCAGAGCATGAAGTGACTACATCGTGACACGATTTGGGAATCGTGTCACGATTTCTTAACCAGAGAAGAGTTCAAATCCTGCCTACAGAATCGTGTCACGATTGTATAATCGTGTCACGATTGGGAGATCAGTTTGCGCAATCCTTGGGAGTTTTAATGAAGGATCGTGTCACGATTTATGGAATCGTGTCACGATTTTGCGATCAGAATTTCCTATTTTAGCTGAATCGTTTTCAGAAACAAGGGTTCGGAAACTTGGAGAAGAGAAGCGCGATTTTGAGAGCAAAGAACTGAAGCGGTGGCTACCCCATCCAACTCACAGTCAGTCTTTGTATGTTCCTATGTTATTATTGATTATGCTATTTTGTAATTCAATTATGAGTAGCTAAATTCTCCATTGTTAGGGATGAGAATAGCTAGATGATGACTCTTGTTTTGTAACCCTAATCTGATCTTTGAATGAATTTATTGAATCATGTTTCTTAGCTTTATGCTTAATGCTTTTATTGATTGATCATCATTAAATTGTTGTATGATTCATATTGTGAAACGGAAGTGGAATATATGAATGCCTAAGTTAAGAAATTCTTGCCTTTGTAATCTAGGAATAGATACAAACCCTTGAAACCATGTACTAATTCATGTCCATTCATGCTTAATTCTAAACTGTAAAACTGGCTAAGGAATTAGGGTTTACTTTAGAATTAACGTTTCTGTCACTAAGGAATTAGGGCAAGATTATTTAAGAGAATTAGGTCGTGATTCATTAAACAAATTCAATGATCGTTGGTTAGGTAATCAACCTGAGTTCGGAGTCTAGTGAAGCTCATCCCTGACAAGCTTTTATCTCTTATTTTCAAACCAATTTATTTTACGCACTTTTTCTTATTTGCAATTAAACAAACCTCGTACCCTTTTGTTCAACTGAGTAATCAAAATTACATTCGATTCGTTAACGCAGTCCTTGTGTTCGACACTCGGTTTACCGTTTTAAACTTTACTACTTGAACGATTTCGTACACTTGCGAAAATCGCCATCAAGTTTTTGGCGCCGTTGCCGGGGACTGCCAATTAACTGTTGAATTGTGATTTATTTTGCTCAATTGAAATTTTTTGCTCTGCAATAAAATTACTTTTGCTGTTACGAATTTTATTTTTATTTTTGTTTTCATTCTCAATAACTCACGATCGTCTAATCTTGTATGCGAGGCCAGCCCTCAGCTGAACTTCTCTTTGACGCAGAAATTGAAAAGACTTGCCGTGCAAATCGCAAAGCAGCTCAATTAAGAAAGCAACGAGAGAAGGAAGGGACGAGTGAAATTGAGAACGACACAGACGAACAGGTCAACGAGGAGCTAGAAGTTGTTGAAAGGATGGCTGAGCTAGACCCACCACCTCCTCCACCTGAAGAGAGACTTCTCGGAGACTATGGTGCTCGTGATAGAAACCGCAACAGGTTGACCATTGCTAACCAGCCTGTGACGGTTAACAAGTTTGAGATCAACCCAGGACTACTCCGTGAATTGAAAGAAAAACTGTTTGCTGGGAAGTACAACGAAGATGCCAACAAGCATTTGAAGAATTTCTTTGTGATCTGTGAGACAACAAAAGTGGATGGTAACTCGGAAGAAGCCAAACGGTTGAGGTTGTTTCCATTCTCCCTAACTGATGATGCCAAGGAGTGGTTTGATTCTTTACCAGCTGGAAGTATTACAACATGGAATGAGATGGAAGACAAGTTCTTGGAGCAATTCTTTCCTACAGCGTTGTTTGTGCGCAGACGTCAGGACATTTCCAACTTTCAACAGAAGGATGGAGAATCACTTGGAGAATCGTACAAGAGGTACAAGAAATTGTTGTCAGCTTGTCCAGACCACAATTATGACAGCACAGTGCAGATGCAGATTTTTTGTAATGGTCTACATCTCTCTACTAGACAAGTCCTCGACACAGCTTCTGGTGGTTCCATAAATTTCAAAACTGCTTCTCAAATAATCAAAGTCATTGAAGCAGTTGCGCTGAATGAACAGATGGAGATGTATGACAGAACAGGTGGCACAAGAGGAGGACTCATAGACCTGAATCAACTTGAAGCTAAAAGTGCTCAGAACATACTCACCAGCAAGCAGATTCAAGAAGCAGTGTCAGCTGAAGTAACAAAGAGATTGGCAGCTCTCAACATAGGCCAACCTCTAATTGCTCCAGTGAATCAAATGAATACTGTGAAATGTGATTGGTGTGCAGGTCCTCATTTTACCATGCAGTGTAATGTGCCCATGGATGAAGCTCAAGTAGAAATGGTGAACTTCCTTAGTAATCAAGGGGGTCGTCAGCAGAACAATCCCTATTCCAACACTTACAATCCAGGCTGGAGGAATCACCCAAACTTCTCATGGAAAACTCCACAGAACAACTTCCCGAATCCACAACAAGGAGTTCCAACAAATCCTACTCCCCCAAAGAAAGCTGATTGGGAATTGGCCATTGAAGCAATGGCATCAAGCGTGAACTCTCTCACTCAAGAAACCAGGGCCTCCCAAAAGAATACCACGGCCTCAATCAAAAATCTTGAGATTCAAGTTGGTCAAATTGCCCAACAAATTGCACAAAGACCTCCTGGAAATCTGCCTAGCAACACAGTTGCCAATCCCAAAGGACACGAAAGTGTGAATGCAGTCATGACCAGAAGCAGAAGGGTGGAAGACTCACAACAACCTAAAGATACAAAAGGTGGAGGCGAGTCACCCGATGAGTTAGTTGAAGTGCCGGTTGAAGTCCGAGAGAATACACCACAAGAGGTAGCTAGAGAACCAGAAAATCCAAAGAAAAATGAGTTGCCAAAGCCTCAGATTAAGCTACCATTCCCACAAAGGTTGAAGAAAGAAAAAGACAAGAAGAGTTTTGGTAAATTCCTTGAGATGTTCAAAAAGCTACAAATCAACATTCCTTTTGCCGAAGCTCTCGAACAAATGCCAACCTATGCAAAATTCATGAAAGACATCATTTCAAGGAAGATCAGCATTGGTGATGAAGATGTGATGCTCACTGAACAATGTAGTGCGGTGTTACAAAGAAAAATTCCAAAGAAATTAAAAGATCCTGGAAGTGTCACTATTCCTTGTACCATTGGGGATAGAACTTTCAAGAAAGCACTGATCGACCTTGGAGCCAGTGTAAGTTTAATGCCTTTGTCTATCTACAAGAAGTTGGGGATTGGTACGGTGAGAGACACAAGAATGACCTTGCAGTTTGCAGATAAATCCTACAAATATCCTTATGGTATTGTGGAAGATGTGCTTGTAAAGGTTGATAAATTCATATTCCCAGTTGACTTTGTTGTGCTTGAAATGGAAGAAGATGAGGATATACCGCTGATTCTGGGAAGACCATTTTTACAAACTGGAAGGTGCATGATTGACCTAGAAGATGGTACGTTGACTCTAAAGGTTGACGATGAGGTGGTGAAACTCAATGTTCTCCAAGCAATGAAGCATCCAACAGAAAAGGAGGAGTGCTACAGGGTTGACATACTTAGTTCAATTGTAAAAGACAAGTTTGAAGCCGAAATTCCAGCTTTACCACTTGAGAGAGTATTAAGTGCATCAGCAAGTGTTGAGGAAGATGAAGATCCTAGAGAAGCTGATGTGCTAGCCATGTTAGAAGCCTTCCCGTCCTATCACCGACGCACACCGACTAAATGGGAGGAGTTACATCCAAATGAAGAAGCTGCTGAGAAAAAGTCCAAGAAAGTACCGGTAGTTGAGCTGAAACAACTGCCCCCTCATTTGAAGTATGTGTTCCTTGGTGAGAAAGAAGAGTATCCAGCCATTATCAATGCAAGCCTGAATAAACTTGAAGAAGAAAAGCTTTTGAGAGTCCTGAGAATGCACAAGGGTGCCATAGGGTGGTCCATTGAAGATTTGAAGGGTATAAGTCCTACTGTGTGTATGCATAAGATCTTAATGGAAGAAAACTACAAACCGGTGGTCCAACCACAACGGAGGCTCAATCCTGCCATGAAAGAGGTGATTAGAAAGGAAGTGGTCAAGTTGCTTGAAGCTGGTCTCATTTATCCTATATCTGACAGTTCATGGGTGAGTCCGGTCCAAGTTGTTCCAAAAAAGGGTGGTACTACAGTGGTGATGAATGAGAAGAATGAATTGATTCCGACCCGCACTGTCACTGGCTGGAGAGTTTGCATAGACTATAGACGGCTAAACACAGCTACTCGGAAGGATCATTTCCCACTGCCGTTCATTGATCAGATGCTTGAAAGGTTGGCAGGTCATGAGTACTACTGCTTTTTGGACGGGTACTCCGGTTACAACCAGATTGCGGTGGCACCTGAGGATCAAGAGAAAACAGCCTTCACATGTCCTTATGGGATTTTTGCTTACAGGAGGATGCCATTCGGGCTGTGCAATGCCCCCGCTACTTTTCAAAGGTGTATGATGTCCATATTCTCCGATATGATTGAAAAACATATCGAAGTTTTCATGGACGATTTTTCTGTCTTTGGCTCTTCTTTTGATAATTGTTTGAATAATTTATCTCTTGTATTGGAAAGGTGTCAAAAATCTAATCTGGTCCTAAATTGGGAAAAATGTCATTTCATGGTGAGGGAAGGAATTGTTCTTGGTCACCGAATCTCTTACAAAGGGATAGAGGTAGACCAAGCAAAAATTGAAGTCATTGAAAAACTTCCTCCTCCCACCAATGAAAAAGGCATTAGGAGCTTTTTAGGACATGCAGGTTTTTATAGGAGGTTCATTAAAGATTTTTCAAAAATAGCAAAACCCCTTACTAACCTGCTAGTAAAAGACACACCTTTCCAATTCAATGATGAGTGCCTGAATGCTTTTAACACTCTGAAGCAAAAACTGATAACAGCCCCCATTGTCACTGCTCCCGATTGGTCACTACCTTTTGAAATAATGTGTGATGCCAGTGATACAGCTGTTGGGGCAGTTCTTGGGCAAAGGAAAGATAAGTTGTTGCATGTCATTTACTATGCTAGTCATGTTTTAAACCCAGCACAACTTAACTATGCCACTACAGAAAAAGAACTCTTGGCTGTTGTCTATGCTTTTGATAAATTTAGATCATACTTGTTAGGGTCTAAAGTTATTGTTTACACTGACCATGCTGCTCTGAGGTATTTGTTTTCTAAGCAGGGATCAAAACCGAGGCTTCTTAGATGGATATTGCTGTTGCAGGAGTTTGACCTGGAAATCCGGGACAAGAAGGGATCCGAGAACACTGTGGCTGATCATCTCTCCCGACTAGAGAAGATGGATGAAACTGATCAGCAGAGACCTATCAAGGACCTCTTTGCAGATGAACACATTCTAGCAGTAACAATGGTGCCATGGTTTGCAGACTTTGCGAACTATTTGGTAGGTAAGGTGATCCCCATTGATTTTAATTCTCAACAGCGCAAGAAATTCCTGCATGATTGTAAGTACTACGTGTGGGATGAGCCCTATCTGTATAAAAGGGGGATTGACGGACTGTTGAGGAGATGTGTCCCTGAAGAAGAGCAGGAAAAAGTGTTGTGGCATTGTCATGACTCAAACTACGGAGGGCACTTTAGTGGAGATAGGACTGCTGCAAAAGTGCTCCAATCCGGTTTATTTTGGCCAACTTTGTTTAAGGATGCTTTTGCCTATGTCAAGAGATGTGACCGCTGCCAACGCACAGGAAATATTTCAAAAAGAAACGAGATGCCTCAAAATCCTGTGTTAGAAGTGGAAATCTTTGATGTATGGGGTATTGATTTTATGGGACCATTCCCTTCCTCATATTCAAAGGTTTACATTCTGTTGGCAGTGGACTATGTCTCTAAGTGGGTGGAAGCTATCGCCACGCAGACCAATGATGCTCAGGTAGTAATTTCTTTCCTTCAGAAAAATATTTTCTCACGCTTTGGGGTCCCTAGAGCGTTAATCAGTGATGAAGGATCACACTTCCTCAATCGGAAGATGGAAACTTTACTGAAAAAGTACAATGTGCATCACCGGATTGCTACACCATATCACCCTCAGACGAGTGGACAGGTGGAAGTTTCAAATAGACAGATAAAGCAAATCCTAGAGAAGACCTTCCTCACGGAAGGACTGGTCCGTCAAGCTGGACGATGCACTGTGGGCATACAGAACTGCGTTCAAAACCCCTATAGGTATGTCTCCTTTTCAAATTGTCTATGGAAAATCTTGTCACTTACCTTTGGAACTAGAGCACAAAGCTTTGTGGGCCACTAAATTCCTGAATTTTAATCTCGCAAAAGCAGGCGAATCCCGGATTCTTCAACTCCATGAGTTAGATGAATTCCGGAATTCAGCCTATGAGAATGCCAAAATTTTTAAAGAAAAAACAACGAAATGGCATGACAAGAAGATTCAAAATAGGGAATTTAGGGAAGGGCAGCTAGTTCTTCTTTTCAATTCCAGGTTAAAGCTGTTTCCTGGAAAGCTGAGGTCCAGATGGTCAGGACCATTCAAAGTGGTGAAGGTATTCCCTTATGGAACGGTGGAGGTGAAGGACCCTGACTCGGAAAGAACCTTCAAGGTCAACGGACAAAGGCTCAAACCATACTTTGGAGTCGAATTTGAGCGTCCGACCGAGTCGATCACACTGAAATCCACATGATCCTGTGGTACGTCAGGCTCGGGACGTTAAACACGCGCTAGGTGGGAGGCAACCCACTCAGTATCCTTTGTTTTATGTCTTTCTATCTTTCAAATAAAAGCAAAAATTAATTGTGGCAACATCATTTTCAGGGCAGCAATTTTTTCTAAGTTACAAAAATGGGCTCTCTGCCTAACAAAATCGTGACACGATGCTGAAATCGTGACACGATTTTGTTCCTTCAAAATTTGTCCTCTCTGCCTATAAAATCGTGACACGATTCCAAAATCGTGACACGATTTTCCCTTGAAAATGTGAGTCTCTCTGCCAAGCAAAATCGTGACACGATCCCCTCATCGTGACACGATTTCAATGCTCCAAAATACCAAACTTTCTGCCATCAAAATCGTGACACGATGCTGCAATCGTGACACGATTCTGAGATGTTTTGAATTGAAAAATTGCAATCGTGACACGATTACTTCACATCGTGACACGATTGCTGCAAATTTTTGAAAAATATGACCGTTACAACACCATCGTGTCACGATCCCACCAAATCGTGACACGATTTTTCCCAGCCTATATATACCCCATTCAAAAACTGCTTTCCCACCATTCCAAACCTAGCCGTTACTCTGTCCAATTGTCCACAGACTCTTCTTGCCCACGAATCTCAGCACTTTCTACCACCACCAACATCTTCCCTACCCCCAATTCCATCTTCTAACCAACAATTATCCACCATGCCTCCCGTCCTTCGCACAAAACACACCTCCAAACGCCCAAAAACCACAGACACCACCAAACCAACCAAAAACACCACCAAACGAAAACCAACCACCACCCGCACTGAAACCGCACCACCCTCACACGCTGCATTCAAGTTTCTCAACAAAAATGCTCAGGACCGGTTCGTGGAAATCAAAAGTGGCCCATAGCAGCCTAATCTGTTGGCTGTGTGAGGAGGCTAAAGTTGAGGAATACCGGTCCGACATCGATGTCCCGACGATGAAGCCAGTCACCGAGCGCACCATGGATGCTTTCGTCGCGGAGTATGAGGAGTTCCTGCGGGGAGGCGGCCCGAGAGAGGAGCAGGATCAGCAGGGCCAGGCGCAGCCTCCGCCACCATCACAGACTTGTCCAGGAGAGGGGAGCAGTCAGCAGCCGTCCTATCCACCGATTCATCCTATGATGCTGGAGTACATGTTCACATCTGCTAACTGGATGAACGAGACTTCTGATTTGCTCTATGGGAACCGTCCAAGATTCTCTGAGGAGTTTGCTACAGAGGCTCATCTCCATAGGCGGCCGCCCACCGGGTCATATGAGCGCTTCGAGGGGAACCGGGACAGTATGCTGCAATTCTTTGATGAGCAGAGAGGGAGAGCTGCGAGCAGGGAGCAGGAGATTACTGCAGATTTTGATGACACTGACCGGAGGAATGCTGCGCATTTCATGGAGGAGATGAATACTGCTCCTCCGCATACTTGGTTTTCTGAGCAGGAGCTGCAGCAGATGGACCAGAGCCAGCCTTGATTTGTTTTGTTTTGTTACAAGTGTATTTTTGCTGCCTTTTGCTTTTGTACTTTCTATTTTGTCTGAACAATGTTACTTTTTTCTGTTTTATTTCTCTTATCCCCGTGTGTAATAATTCAGTACTTGTTTGTTATCAATGCGTTTATTTGTGATGTTGACTGTCTTCAGTTTAGTCATGATCTTTGATTGAGTAGTTGTCCAAAAGTTCAAAGGAGGTAGAGGCCACACTTATCAGTTGAAGTATTCGGCAGTTTGATCAAGCGTAATCACAACTCCCAGATATCTTAACATGTAAGGTTCCATGGCCAAATTTTATTTTTCAATTTACTTTAAAGAGTGTTCCATGCATCTATGATTCTAGAACTTGCAATTTTTCTCTGTTATTGATTGGTTATATTGTGTACACACTAAGGCAAATTGCTTGTCCCTTGAGCCTTTGTAGCCAACCTGGTTTATATTGAATTATCCATTGTTTAAGCCCAGTTGAGCCTTTAGGACAGATCCCATTGTTTTCGGTGACAGACCACATTACAAGCCTAGAGACCATAGGATTATTCCCCAATGTATATTGGAGTTAGGCATTGTTTGTGTGTTTGATCATGCAATTGTTTAAGTTTGGGGTTGCTCATGGTACTAGCAACATTTTAAGTTTGGGGTAGGGTGCTAGAGAACAGAAAAATTTGAGAAGATCACTTTGTGTCAAAAACAAAAATGTGTGAAAAAGAAAAGCATGAAAATTAAGCTGATTCTGCAGCTCGAAAAAAAGAATTAAAATGCTTCAATACATAAGTTGTGATCGGGATTTATGTTGTGTGATACAAGTCTCTAACCCCTTAAGGTTATTTTGTGTGTATTATTGGGTAGACCAGTAGGAATATGCTTAACTCCAAATTTTTTGTTGAAAGCCTACTTCCCAAATGATCCCACCTGTAACCTCAGCCCCGTTATAACCCTAAAAGTCCTTAAAAGTGTGTACATAATATTGACTTTGATTGATGCTTAGAAACTTTTCAAGCTTATGGCAATTCATAGTTTTGCATGTGATTGAGTGGAAACCCTTATCAAACCTTTGCGTGGAGTTGTGAATTGTTGAAGGAGGAGAATTGGCCGGCTAGCCCATTACATGGCTGGCAAGGTGTTGAACTTTTGGTACTGCTGCTTGATTATGTGATTGTTACTTTGCTGTAGTTGTCAATGTTGCAGGTAAATTCCTTGAGGACAAGGAATGATTTAAGTTTGGGGTTGTGATGACACCCTGTCATTACGTAATTTATTAAGAGTTTGTGTTAGTTTTATCATCTTTTGTCAGCATTTTGAGACAGTTTGAGGTACAAAAGAGCAAGAAATCATCAGAGCATGAAGTGACTACATCGTGACACGATTTGGGAATCGTGTCACGATTTCTTAACCAGAGAAGAGTTCAAATCCTGCCTACAGAATCGTGTCACGATTGTATAATCGTGTCACGATTGGGAGATCAGTTTGCGCAATCCTTGGGAGTTTTAATGAAGGATCGTGTCACGATTTATGGAATCGTGTCACGATTTTGCGATCAGAATTTCCTATTTTAGCTGAATCGTTTTCAGAAACAAGGGTTCGGAAACTTGGAGAAGAGAAGCGCGATTTTGAGAGCAAAGAACTGAAGCGGTGGCTACCCCATCCAACTCACAGTCAGTCTTTGTATGTTCCTATGTTATTATTGATTATGCTATTTTGTAATTCAATTATGAGTAGCTAAATTCTCCATTGTTAGGGATGAGAATAGCTAGATGATGACTCTTGTTTTGTAACCCTAATCTGATCTTTGAATGAATTTATTGAATCATGTTTCTTAGCTTTATGCTTAATGCTTTTATTGATTGATCATCATTAAATTGTTGTATGATTCATATTGTGAAACGGAAGTGGAATATATGAATGCCTAAGTTAAGAAATTCTTGCCTTTGTAATCTAGGAATAGATACGAACCCTTGAAACCGTGTACTAATTCATGTCCATTCATGCTTAATTCTAAACTGTAAAACTTGCTAAGGAATTAGGGTTTACTTTAGAATTAACGTTTCTGTCACTAAGGAATTAGGGCAAGATTATTTAAGAGAATTAGGTCGTGATTCATTAAACAAATTCAATGATCGTTGGTTAGGTAATCAACCTGAGTTCGGAGTCTAGTGAAGCTCATCCCTGACAAGCTTTTATCTCTTATTTTCAAACCAATTTATTTTACGCACTTTTTCTTATTTGCAATTAAACAAACCTCGTACCCTTTTGTTCAACTGAGTAATCAAAATTACATTCGATTCGTTAACGCAGTCCTTGTGTTCGACACTCGGTTTACCGTTTTAAACTTTACTTGTAATATCCCGTTTAAATGTATCAGTTATAAGCGTTAGAAACTTCGTATGCAAGCAATGGCAAAGTGGTAATTAGGAAGTGGCATAGTTGTAAATAAGAGGAAAAGGCTTTTTGGATATATATGAAATTTGGCAAGGTTTTTCTACTCATTTTCTCATAAACAAAATCTGAATTTTTGCTCTTCCTTTCTTCTCATTTTCGCCCCATCCTCCCCACCATCTTCATCATCAAATCTTCATCCTTTAAGCTAGTAAACTCCTTCCTAAACATTTGTGAGGCAAGCAAGCTTTTGTTGGGAAATTTTGGAGCAAGAAGAAGAAGGAAAGCTAAGGAATAGAAGTGGTTTTGAGTAGAAACTTTGGACTTGAAGCTAGGGTTTGGATTATAAAACTTAGCAAGCATCTTCTTGGGATTAAGGTGAGCTCCTAGTGGGTTTTAGAACCCTCCTTGTTAAAGTGTTGATGTTTATAGTCTTTTAAGACAAATTTGTGATTCATAGAACCCTAGTTCCTTTTGATGGATTTTCCTTGAATAAACATGTTATAGGTTGATAATATGACTTAGAAATATGCCATAAGCTGTATGATGTTTGGGTGTATTTGATTGTGCCAAAAATGGTGAAAATTATGCTTTGAAACTGTCCTATGCTGTCCAACTGCAGGTAAAATCGTGTCACGATTTTACAACCGTGTCACGATTTTATAGGCAGTGCAAAACACGAATTCTGGGCATGGAATCGTGACACGATTCCAAAATCGTGTCACGATTTTGAAGGGGACAGAATGTAAAAATTTTCCAACTTCTATTGCACCATTTCAGCCATCCAATGCTATCCCAAACTCATTAAGCGACGTGTAATGGCTATGTATCCCTTTTAAACGTTAAAGGACCTATCCCTTAGAGCATGAATGGATCTTTAGGGAGGGCTTATAGCTTGATAATTAGAGAGCCTTAAGAGGTGAACAAAGTTATAGAAGTGTTCCTTTGGAATACATAGGTATGGAATTATTCCATCAATCATAGTTAAAGATATGTTTATAGTGTTGGTTCTCCAACAATTATAGGTGGCTTACGAGAACGATAAGCCAAATACCTTGTGTTATAGGTTAAGAGTTTCAAGAATTGTTTATATGATCAAAGTAATAGACATGTATATGTATTTATACACCCTTTTATCAAAGTCAAAGAATAATAATAATTCAAAGTCAAAGGCATGTTCAGCAGACTCCGGGTTTCGCCGGATGGGATCTCTCCGAGAGGGTTATCCACATGCAATTTCATAGGGAGTCCGGTGATAGCCTGATATGATAGGAGTTTCACCGGTTCATAGGGAGCTGTCCTCGGGGTTACTCCACCCGGGCCGCACTCCGTAAAACGAACTCAGATTAATTGTTTGTTCAACGCTAACAGCTAACATAAAACACCATATTGCTTTATGTTATACAGTCATAGTAAAAGTTATAGTTATAGAGAGTTTTACAGTTAAGGATAGATTATAGATAAAGTCATAGGCAGGTTTAAAGACTTGGCGATTCTAGAATTCCCCTAAATTGCTAAGGTAGGCATGGCGACCCTAGGTTCCCTGCGGTTGCCAAACAGTAGGTTGGGTAGAGCTCACTGAGACATTATGTCTCATCCCATTCCTTCTGGTGCAGGTTCACAGGCAGGATCGCAATCAGCACGCAACAAGGGTAAGGAGAAGGCTACGGACTGATCGTGCTGATGTTATTTGTTTAAAGTTTGAATGTATTATTTGATGTGGTACTTGATGTACATGTAACAAGAGAATTGTTTCAACTTTGGATTGTAATATTACAATGTGATGTAATATTGTATGAACTTTTGTATTGTAAATTAATGTATCCAGTACGAAATTTTAATACTCGTATAAGATCCTAGGCAATCTTATTATGGGTGTTACATTACTACTTGAACGATTTCGTACACTTGCGAAAATCGCCATCAGTATTCACCGATCCTTATATTAGAAAGAGAAAATTAGATGAATATCTCAACCCTTATAGCAATACTTCATTATCACAATATGTGCCTCCTCTAAAAAAGCAAAGATTGGTGGAAGTTGGAGTTTCAGAGACAGAGGAGGATGATGATTTTAGTGACACGGAGGGGGATGAGATTGAAATGTTAACAAAGATGTGGGGTACATTCCTTGGTCTAGGTCCATCATAAAGTTAAACAGTCTTGTTGTTATTCTCTCAATGTCAATATTAGAAAGAAAAAATTGGATGAATCATAAATTCAAAAGGAGCACCGGAGCTAGATTCTCTCAATTAGTTGCAGGTTTGATCTTTGCCGTTTAAACTTTACATTATTATCATTATTATAAATGTTGATTAATTTTTGTATTTGTGCAGTCTAAAATATTGTTTGAATTTAATGTGGAGGATGTTTTGTAGCACAAACACTCCTTATAAAAGCATGTCTGGTGCCCAACATGTGTTTGTGTTCGACACTAACACGCACCAACACATCCGATTACATGTAAGTGTCGAGTCCGGTGTCGTGCTTCATAGGGAGGATGGTTTTTCATACTTGATTGATGGAAATTATAAATAAAACATTTTTACGCATAAATTTTACCAACTTTTTTTTATTTTATTTTTCTCCCTGTTCATATGGTTCTAAATGTCGAATTTTGAACCACTGTATTTTTAATCAGAGTTTGCAACTGCTTTAGTTCAATTAATAGACTGTCTTATTGTAAATTTTAGCTAATTTAAGCTCATAAATTTTAGCCACTTTCCTACAGAATTTTTTTGGAGTTATTGTAAAGATTAATAAAACTTAGGTTTGAACGGATCTTTTGAGAGAAGTAGTTAATAAACACTGTATTAATGGGTTTGAAGAAGGTTTTGAATATTGCTATACATTCAGATAGGAATTTGTTTATGAAGGGAAATCGACATATAAAGTGCAGCGGAAGTTTAAAAATTTGATTTCCTTTCCTTGGATCATTACGAATATCACATGAATCAGTGATAGATTGTTACCTTTTAGTAATGCTGAAACACTTTCGTTGATCACAGCTGAGCAAATAAGCAAAGCCTCTACTCGTCCACACGAACGGCTTCCTTTGATTCCCGGTGCTAGCCAAGCGATCAGAGGTTAGGGAGAGAATGAGGGTTACGGTTTTGCTCTAGGGTTAGACGAAAAAGCATTAGCTGATTTCAGCACTAGAGCTTCTATTTATAGAACTCTTTGCTGCACAAAATCAGCTTGAGCTTCAAAAGCCCATTAGCCCATCAGCTTCCGCTAACTAATTAGCGCTTATTGCTAAACGTACCCCATCATATAAGTCTTACTTATATTTCTCCTTTTTACCGTTCTATTGTGTGTGACCCTATAGGTTCTTGTAACGTTGGCAATAATATTAAATCCCATTAATATTATAAACAGTGAGCGGTATCTAGCAACACATCACTGCTACCCAAGTGACAAGAATGTCAAGTGATCTGACGAAACCTTTCCATGATAATATCAATGTGTACGATTACTCCTTTGTCCTAATATCTTTATTGAACACAAGGCATAGATTACGTCACCCTTGTTTAGTTCAATATCTATATTTCTTGATCCCGAAATATACTGAACAACGAATAAGTCCAATATCTCATATTGACTTAATTCGGCATGGCCATGCATTTTTCCAGTCATATTTCATCAAGAGGCCTAAAGATATATCTCCTGTTATGAGGAGGGACAAATCCCATCTAGGACACTCATGTCCCTCAGCATGATTCGTCAAGTGCCCATTAACCAACGTTATAGTCATCTTGTTACAGACAACGTTTGAATGGCAATAAAACACTTGAGTCCACATCTAGGGATCATAGTGCTTTCAGGTCTAAGAGTGATATACACTATTATCATTGTGAGAATAACTTATGACGATTTCATAACATACTATGTAGTATTCTCACGATGGGTCAATCCAGTATAAATATTACTCCTAATACTTATACCTATGTATAGACTTCATATCTCATATTCATGACCCATGAGATGTGGTCATCAGTCTGCATACATAATAGTCTCCATGCTTTAATATTATCCCAATTCATATTAAAGCTTGACTACGGATACATTTAAGAATAGTGTTCTTTCTGTTGATGTAATCTCATGATTAAGTCACACTTAATATTTCATCACATGAACTAACTATTCTAGGGACTTTATTTATCTTATAACAAGTGTAATAAAGAACGCCATATTTTATTCAATAATAAAAGTCATGATACATATAAAAGTTTGACATAAACTATTGGCCTCTAGGGCTTATACCAACAATCTCCCACTAGCACTAGAGCCAATCAGGCATAGACCTAATACCCATAGATCTAGTATGACCATCATGCTTCTGCTGAGTTAGAGCTTTAGTCAGTGGATCAGCAACATTGTCTGATGTTGGTACTCTGCATATTTTCACATCTCCTCTATCGATGATTTCTCGAATGAGATGATAGCGCCTAAGTATGTGTTTGGATCTTTGGTGAGATCTAGGTTCTTTAGCTTGTGCGATTGCTCCATTGTTATCACATAACAATTCAATGGGATCCACAATGCTTGGAACTATACCAAGATCAGAGATGAATTTCTTGATCCAAACAGCCTCTTTTGCGGCATTAGATGCAGCAATATACTCGGCCTCAGTTGTAGAATCAGCGACTGTTTCCTGCTTTGAACTTTTCCAGCTAACAGCACCGCCATTTAAGCAAAACACGTATCCAGATTGCGATTTGAAATCATCATGATCTGTCTGAAAACTAGCATCTGTGTAACCAATTACAGAGAGCTCTTCTTGACCTCCATAGATCAAGAAAGTATCCTTAGTTCTTCTCAAGTACTTAAGGATGTTCTTAACAGCAACCCAATGACTGTTACCTGGATTAGACTGGTATCTGCTCGTAGCACTTAAAGCATACGAGACATCTGGTCGAGTACATAACATAGCATACATGATAGATCCAATTGCGGATGCATATGGAACATTGATCATTCGATCCCTTTCTTCAACAGTTGAAGGGGATTGTGCTTTTGACAAACTTATACCTGATGACATAGGTACAAGTCCTTTCTTGGACTCATACATATTGAAACGTCTCAAGACTTTGTCAATGTATGTACCCTGACTTAAGCCAAGCAATCTTTGTGATCTATCTCTATAGATCCTGATTCCTAATATATAGGAAGCTTCACCTAAGTCTTTCATAGAAAAGCATTTCCCTAACCAAGATTTAATTTCTTGTAGTGTAGGGATGTCATTTCCGATAAGCAATATGTCATCCACATATAATACCAGAAATGAGACTATGCTCCCACTAACCTTCTTGTAAACACAAGGTTCATCTTCATTTTTAATGAATCCATACTGTTGTACAGTTTCATCAAAACGAAGATTCCAACTTCTGGAAGCTTGCTTCAATCCATAGATTGATCGCTGCAATTTGCATACCTTTTGGATGTCATTAGGAATGCCAAATCCTTCAGGTTGTGTCATGTACACATCCTCAAGGAGATTTCCATTAAGGAAAGCAGTCTTGACATCCATCTGCCAGATTTCATAATCATGGTATGCAGCGATAGCAAGTAAGATCCGAATGGATTTAATCATTGCGACTGGTGAAAAGGTTTCATCATAGTCTACACCATGAATTTGTTTGAAGCCTTTAGCAACCAACCGCGCTTTGTAGGTGTTAACCTTTCCGTCCATGTCAGTTTTCTTTTTGAAAACCCACTTGCATCCTATAGGATTAATTCCTTTAGGTGCTTCAACCAAGTTCCAAACTTGATTTGTGTACATGGAATCCATTTCAGATTTCATGGCTTCAAGCCACTTCTCAGATTCAGGACCAGTAATGGCCTCTTGATAAGTCATAGGCTCATCTTGATCCATGAGCAATACGTCACATTCTTCTGATATGAGATACCCATATCTCTCAGGTTCTTGACGTATCCTATTTGACCTACGTGGTTCTTGTGTTATTGGAGTTGGATTTTCTGTCACAACAGCTTGTGTATCCTGCTCTTGTTCCTCCATTGGCGTACTACTTTGTGGGTCTTGAACTTCTTCAAGATCTACCTTTTTCCCAGTAATTTCTTTGGAAACAAATTCCTTCTCAAGGAATACTCCATCTCTAGCGACAAACACTTTGCCCTCAGATGGTTTGTAAAAGTAGTATCCTTTAGTCTCTTTAGGATATCCCACAAAGAAACATTTGTCAGATCTTTGTTCAAGTTTAGTGGACATTAGTCGTTTCACATAAACTTCACAACCCCAAATCTTTAAATGTTTCACATTGGGTTTTCGACCACTCCATATCTCATATGGTGTCTTTTCTATCGCTTTGGATGGAACTTGGTTAAGTGTGTAAGCTGCAGTTAATAAGGCGTGTCCCCAAAAGGAGTTTGGAAGATCAGCATGACTCATCATAGATCGGACCATGTCTAACAAGGTTCGATTTCTCCTTTCGGAAACACCATTCCATTGTGGTGTTCCAGGAGGTGTGAGCTGGGATAAGATCCCACACTCTTTTAGATGATCGTCAAACTCTTGGCTCAAATATTCGCCACCTCGATCAGATCGAAGCATTTTGATTTTCTTGCCAAGTTGGTTTTCTACTTCATTTTGAAATTCTTTGAAGAAAGTAAATGATTCAGATTTATGTTTCATTAGATACACATATCCAAATCTACTAAAATCATCAGTGAATGTAATGAAGTAATAAAACCCTCCTCTAGCAGGTGTGTTTAGTGGTCCACATACATCAGTATGTATGAGTCCCAAAAGATCACTAGACCTTTCACCTGTTCCGGTGAATGGGGTCTTTGTCATCTTTCCCAATAAACAAGATCGACATGTCTCATATGATTCTAAATCAAAAGAGTCCAAAATTCCATCTTTATGGAGTTTGGAAATGCGATTTTCGTTTATATGGCCTAAACGACAATGCCAAAGATAAGTTGGATTCAACTCATTAGGTTTCATCCTTTTCGTATTTATGTTATAGATTGGCATATCAAGATCAAGAATATAAAGTCCATTACTCATAATGGCATTAGCATAGTGAATATTATTCAAATAAATAGAACAACACTTGTCTTTTATTGTAAAACAAAAACCGGACTTGTCCAAACAAGAAACGGAAATAATATTCCTGCTAATTGCAGGTACAAAATAACAGTTCTCTAACTGTATTAAAAGACCACTAGGTAAAGTCAATTCATAAGTTCCAACAGCTAAAGCAGCAACCTTTGCGCCATTGCCAACTCGTAGATCGACCTCCCCTTTTGCCAATGTTCTACTCGTTCTCAACCCCTGCACATCAGTACAAATATGAGAACCACATCCAGTATCTAATACCCATGATGTAGAAGTAGACATGTTAATTTCTATAACAAAAATACCTGAAGAAGTGGAAGCAACCGTTCCATTCTTTTTGTCTTCCAGATATTTTGGGCAGTTGCGCTTCCAGTGCCCGGTCTTACCGCAGTAGAAGCACTTGCCCTCCTTAGCCACACCTCCAGTAGGCTTCAAGGCTTTGGTTGATGGCTTAGCAACTGCTTTGCCTTTGCCATTTCCCTTAGACCTTTTAGGCTTCTTATTATGCTTTTTGACCTTTCCATTATTAACCATCAAGATGGTCTTACCCTTTCCCTTCATGTTCTTTTCAGCAGTTCTTAACATTGCTGCAAGCTGTGGAAGAGTTTTGTCCATGTCATTCATTAGGAAATTCATGACAAAGTGGCTAAAGCTTTCCGGCAACGATTGCAAGATAAGATCAATAGCAAGTTCCTGCTCAAGGGGTAAACCCAATCGCGCGAGGTTCTCAACGTACCCAATCATCTTGAGTACATGAGGTCCTACATGACTTCCTTCTGACAGCTTAGTTCCAAAAAGGGCCTTGGAGACATCATACCTTTCATGCCTAGCTTGCTCTTCATAAAGAGTCTTAAGGTGTTCGATCATATCGAACGCAGCCATGTTCTCGTGTTGCTTCTGAAGCTCAGAGGTCATGGTTGCAAGCATGATGCAAGCGACTTCCACGGCATCATTGACATGCCTACTATAAGCATCTCTTTCAGCCCTGGGAGCATTTGCAGCTGGTGCCTCTTCAGGAACAGGTTCATCAAGCACATACAGCTTTTTCTCATGTGTGAGGACAATCCTCAAGTTTCGGTGCCAGTCTAAAAAATTTGTTTCATTCAGCTTATCCTTCTCAAGGATTGATCGCAAAATGTTGTTTGAAGTGTTAGTTGCCATCTACAATTTAAAATATACAAAATAAGTATCATGAAAATAACATATTTAATTTGGCCTTTAATTAAATATGCTCCCACTATTTTACTCAAATCAAATGACCTTCAAACATTTAATTCGGAAAATCCCGTTGGAAGATTTTCTAGCGGGTTGAAATCCTTATTTCACCTTGTTTTGAGTCAGCTAGGGCTGATCACCCAAAACTCAGCTATTTAGGTAGGAACATTTCCAATTGTATCTCATACAACTTTCAAATCAATTGGGCGAGTAACTCTTACTCTGATCTATCATATAGATACTTCCCAATTTTTTGCTTCTAAATTTATTCTAATCATATTAAAATTAATTTAGTTAAGTTAAACCCAATAGAATAACAATCGGGTAAATGAAATTACCGCACCGCGACTTACAAACATAGAACATGTGCTTCGCTAGGGCAGAACCCACACATTCGATATTAGTCTTGAAGGGTGTTATTCTTTTGGAAAGCATTAAACTTAATATATCACTTTGAAGGATTTTATTTAGTTTGATCTCACCTCACCACGGCTTATATATCATATATATTCGCACTCCAATCATTCATGCATGCATAACAATTATACAAAATAAAAGTGACATGATTATGGCCTCCTAACGCTATGATTCTCTCAAGCCAATGAAAGAATCTAAACTAATCCTAGAAACGGCCTTGCTTCTCCAAGCTGGACTTCTAGGGCTAATCCAACGTCAATGGTCCTATTACCTCCTTGTATTCTAATTACATTACATATAAAGAAACTCGTTTTACATACGAGGGATTGGATGAGAAGAGAATGTACATATAGAATTCAAGAGAGAGGCACGACACGCAGGCCGTATTTCAAAAATCCAAAATAAAAGAAATAATAAGACTAAGGCCATAATCATTCACACAACAACAATAAAACACCTTTTATTATTATTAACACCTCATAATTAAATAAATTGAATTAAAACTCGGCGATTGATCACACTACGCAGATTAGTCGGGGGTTCCGCGCCCCGGAAGCTAATTCAATATGAACGATTCACTTTGAATTCTGGTGCTGTAAAAATCGTGTCACGATTCTGGCATCGTGTCACGATTTTATAGGCAGAAGCAAACAATTTGCTGGGCACAAAATCGTGTCACGATTCTGGCATCGTGTCACGATTTTATAGGCAGAAGCAAACAATTTGCTGGGCACAAAATCGTGTCACGATTCTGGAATCGTGTCACGATTTTATAGGCAGAAGCAAACGATTTGCTGGGCACAAAATCGTGTCACGATTCTACAATCGTGTCACGATTCTGAACCAGGTTTCAGCCTTCTTCGTAACCCTAATCATGACGGCACAACACTTGCGGCGTTATGAACCCCGTTGTAACAGTATGATCACACCAATCAAAGTACTCTGATTGTTTATCCAATATGGTGATCGAACTTAGAATGCTTCACCTGATACGGTTCCGAAGCTCCAGTTTACAATCATCCAATATGAACAAATATCATCTGACTTGATTTAGTGAACGATCATCACGAGTATATCACATATACTTCTGTTACACAGAATTTATCAATCATATTTCTGTCGATATGGATAATCGAAAATATTGATGCTTCACCAGAAAACGGTTCCGAAGCTTCAAACAATTCGAAAAGCCATGCACAGAAAAGTGATACGATTCAATTATGTGCGTATGTGATCGAGCAACACATCTCCGTCGATATGGATAATCGATATATTGATGCTTCACCTGATACGGTTCCGAAGCTTCAAACAAACCGAAAAGCCATGCACGGAAACGTGATGCCTTGCCAATTTTAATTCGTCTTTATTATTTAATTGTACTCGATTATGTTTAATCCAATTAAAACATAAAGCAGTAAACAAAACAATCCGATTCATGGTTTCGTAATTGGCTCTGATACCACTGAAGGGAAATCGACATATAAAGTGCAGCGGAAGTTTAAAAATTTGATTTCCTTTCCTTGGATCATTACGAATATCACATGAATCAGTGATAGATTGTTACCTTTTAGTAATGCTGAAACACTTTCGTTGATCACAGCTGAGCAAATAAGCAAAGCCTCTACTCGTCCACACGAACGGCTTCCTTTGATTCCCGGTGCTAGCCAAGCGATCAGAGGTTAGGGAGAGAATGAGGGTTACGGTTTTGCTCTAGGGTTAGACGAAAAAGCATTAGCTGATTTCAGCACTAGAGCTTCTATTTATAGAACTCTTTGCTGCACAAAATCAGCTTGAGCTTCAAAAGCCCATTAGCCCATCAGCTTCCGCTAACTAATTAGCGCTTATTGCTAAACGTACCCCATCATATAAGTCTTACTTATATTTCTCCTTTTTACCGTTCTATTGTGTGTGACCCTATAGGTTCTTGTAACGTTGGCAATAATATTAAATCCCATTAATATTATAAACAGTGAGCGGTATCTAGCAACACATCACTGCTACCCAAGTGACAAGAATGTCAAGTGATCTGACGAAACCTTTCCATGATAATATCAATGTGTACGATTACTCCTTTGTCCTAATATCTTTATTGAACACAAGGCATAGATTACGTCACCCTTGTTTAGTTCAATATCTATATTTCTTGATCCCGAAATATACTGAACAACGAATAAGTCCAATATCTCATATTGACTTAATTCGGCATGGCCATGCATTTTTCCAGTCATATTTCATCAAGAGGCCTAAAGATATATCTCCTGTTATGAGGAGGGACAAATCCCATCTAGGACACTCATGTCCCTCAGCATGATTCGTCAAGTGCCCATTAACCAACGTTATAGTCATCTTGTTACAGACAACGTTTGAATGGCAATAAAACACTTGAGTCCACATCTAGGGATCATAGTGCTTTCAGGTCTAAGAGTGATATACACTATTATCATTGTGAGAATAACTTATGACGATTTCATAACATACTATGTAGTATTCTCACGATGGGTCAATCCAGTATAAATATTACTCCTAATACTTATACCTATGTATAGACTTCATATCTCATATTCATGACCCATGAGATGTGGTCATCAGTCTGCATACATAATAGTCTCCATGCTTTAATATTATCCCAATTCATATTAAAGCTTGACTACGGATACATTTAAGAATAGTGTTCTTTCTGTTGATGTAATCTCATGATTAAGTCACACTTAATATTTCATCACATGAACTAACTATTCTAGGGACTTTATTTATCTTATAACAAGTGTAATAAAGAACGCCATATTTTATTCAATAATAAAAGTCATGATACATATAAAAGTTTGACATAAACTATTGGCCTCTAGGGCTTATACCAACAGTTTAGTCCCTTTTCACAGGGGTTTCTGCTGGGAAAGTAACATTTATTGTGTCTTAATGTACTAAGTCATGCATCTCACCCAAGGTCCTGTGATTTCACTTATGGAAAAATTAATAACACATGCATTTTTAACTTTGATGTGAAGTATAATGTGATTACAATTGAAACATTACTGATAAAAATTCGACTATCTTATGATCACACATGAGGTTTACATTGAGCTAAATGCTTGGATTTCGCAGGTCATATTGAAACATTTTGTCGGGTAATCAATGTGAGTCTTTTTTATTGCAGCATAACTGTATATTGTGTTACTTATCACATCTATTTGAATGCTTGTGACCTGCAGAAAGGAGAATCCGTAGCTATAACATAAGGATGCTTGGAATCCGTAGCTATCACATAAGGATGCTGAATCATAATCTTTGTGAAAGATCTTTTGAAAAAGAAATTGGTTATTATCCCAAAGTAATATATTTCAGAATATGCATAACCTGTCATTTCTTAGGGAGTATAAATACTGTTAATGTATATGTGTAGCTTTTTTCCAACAGGTCAAGTAAAACTTCATCTTATATCATTGTTTATATCAAGTTAAAAATTGCAAAAACATGGCATCTGTGGTGGAAACATTTATGTATATGAACTTTATAGTATGGGAAAACCACATTAAATTTTGTTTTTGATCTAGCAAATGGAAGATAAAAATCAAAATTTTGTTTTCTGAACTTCATTACTCAAAAGTTTTAGTTTTGTAATTTCAAGCATTACATTGATGTTGTAATGAGTGCATGAGAAGATTAAAATCTTCATTGTACATAAAGAAGGAAAATTAAATGCTATAACCTAAAAGAAAAAAGATCCGTTTTCCAAAATATTGATTTACTTGTATCTGCTGCTACTTAACCTTTTTCTTACATTTCTTTTCAGATAAATTGGTTCACCATTTCTCTTTAATGTATCTCATGCTTTAATATTTCCCTTATTATCTCATTTTGACTGCACATTCCCTGTTTCTATGACATGTTTTCTTTTCAGAATGCCTTGTTGGTAATTTATGCAACTTTTCTCTATTTATAAACTAAGTATTCATTCTTCTTTGACTGTACATTGTCAGGAAACCATCTGTAGTTGTCTGCCTTTTTGCATTGTCATAAGAGATGTGTAGAGATGGCTCACACCACAGAATCCGTGGCTTGTTCGAAAGGGCATTGAGTATGAATGGAACATTGCACATGATCCTTCTACATCTCGACGTATCTTCATTCGTGTAATCCATGCCTGCCCCTGGTGAGTATTTGTGTTTTAGATTACTTCTCTAATGCTAAATTTTTTTTTTCCTCTCGCCAAAAATGTGGAAAAACAATCACTGTTACTAGCTGTTCTGACTTCTGACATAGATATTTGGTAAAACCAGAAAGGACCGTAGAGATATCTCTCCACTATTTCTATGCTATAAGGGAGAAACATATGTTTTTTGCTGAATGTGAAGAGTTGTTATACACTAAAAATTTCATAAGGAATCGTGTCTACTTTTTTACTTCTATATTGTGAGTAATTATTATTATTATTTGATTTATGAAAATGTGCAAACCAGGTTGAAGCAACTATGGTGAGACGGGAGGCAATGAGCTTTTTGATCTACAGGAAGTAATGTGGGATAATGATCTGAATATGAGAACCGACATTTATCAGATCCTTTTACAAGAGTCGCGACTTCTGTTCTTAAGAATCCAACTGATGAGACCTGATGCAAGGTTTTGTGGAGGATGTTTGTGCTGCAGATATTGTTTGAATTTGATGCTTTCATTACTGTACATTTACAAGCAAGGATTAGTTTGTAGAATCAATAACATTGTAGAAGTACATGTAAATTCTGGAGGCCAACTTTGGATAATTTATTTTAACGTTTTACGCGCTTGTAAATATGTACTGAAAAAAGCAAATATCAGGAACATTGATGTTGCTAACTTTTTTTGTTCAATGATTGTTGATTTTTTTAATTATTTGAATAATGTTGCAACAATCTTTAATAAATCTTTAGCAAAGTTGATTCATTAGCTTTTGATATCAATACAAGAAATATTAGTTTTTCTTTTATAAGGCACAAAAACACTAAAAGTCAGGATGATTAGCGTACGTATTTTGAGTAAAACTAATACTAAAAATAGGCTAATTCATTAATATTTCTTACTCATTGCTACGCTGCTTATGCAATTCCTGTTACATGTAACTTATGTTATTCTCTTTCTGGATCCTTCTGGTTCAACTGAAAAAGTAGTCAATTTGTCTGTCACTAGCTATCAAAAAATAGTCTAGATTCCATTGAATCAAACATATCTATTTGGAAGTGGTAAGATTTTGGAAGTGGTAAGATATTGTGAATATGTGATAAGAAACTTAAAGACACAAAAATAATATTATGACAGGTTTGGTGAGAGAGAGAGTTAGAAAGACTGCTAGGAAAAATATGCCTCCCTATTACACTATTCAGGTCCAGTGGTTGGTTTTGTGCTAGTATCATCATCAAGGCGCCACCGTCCTCCGACGAACCAAAATCTTCACTCTTCCCTATCATCACAAATTCTTCTCTTCCGTTCCTCTATGGCTCAATAACACGACAGCGATGAAAATCTCTTACCTCCAATGGAATGGATAGAGAGGAAGGAAGACAAGCAAGAAGAAGAAGCGGAAGCATGATCGGTGTGATGAGAGAATTGGGTTCAAGGAAGTCGCGTGTTAGAGCTTTAATTAACTATTTACGGTTTGTTTCGATTGACTTATTTGAGCTTACACTACAAGAAATAAGGAAATTTCTCCTAGGAAAACACCCTAATTTCGTCAGGAACGGTGTTTTCCGATGAAAAAATTCCTGGAAAATTTTCAATCTATTCCAACGAGTTTTCGAGGAATTTCCTAGGAATTTTCTGTCAGAAACTTTCCTAGGAATTTTCGAGGAAACTTCTGCAAGAAAGCTTTTCTGTAGACTGACAGATGCTTTCCGACAAATTTCCGAGGAAACTTTATTACTATTTTAATAGTTAGTTTCCGAGAAAAATAATTTTTTTTTAAAAAAAATTAAATTTTCAAATTACAAAATTGCGCCAAAAAAATATTGAAAAATTTGAAAAACTGTTTCCGAGGAAAATAATTAATTTTTTTAAAAAAATTGCGCCAAAAAAAATTTGAAAATTGTTTCTGAGGAAAATAATTAATTTTTAAAAAAAAATTTAAATTTTCAAATTTAAAAATTGCGCCAAAAATAATTTGAAAATTGTTTCCGAGGAAAATAATTAATTTTTTAAAAAAATTTAAATTTTCAAATTTAAAAATTGCGCCAAAAAAAATTTGAAAATTTTGGGAATTGTTTCTGAAAATTTTTCGAGGAAAATAATTAATTTAAAAAAAAAAATTAAATTTAAAAATTTAAAAATTGCGCCAAAAAAAATTTGAAAATTGTTTCCGAGGAAAATAATTAATTTTTTTTAAAAAATGTAACATCCCGCTTAAACGTAACTTTTATCAGTATCAGAGGAATTACGAGTAAGTAAGGGTAAAATTGTAATTTCGAGATGGCAAGGCTTTATATAGGAACCAAGATATTTTCATTTCATTTTCCTATCCTCTCTCTCTCACTACAAATCAGAATTCTCTCCCTCTCCCTCTCTCTAACGCCCCATCCTCCCTTGCCATAATCCATCAAACTTTCATTCAAATCTTGTGGGAACACTTCCAAGCAAGCTCACTTTGGAATTGCTAGGGCAAGAGAAGTTAAGGAGAATCAAGAAAGGAGTAAGATCAAAGCAAGGGTTTTGGAGTTAAGAATTTAACAAGCATCAAGCAAGGTTTAAGGTGAGCTCCCTAGGGTTTTAGAACCCACCATGAGTGAGTTTGAGTGTGTAATTTTATATTATGTTAAGTTAATAATTTAGTGCCCTAATCTCTAATACTTGTCAATTCCTTGTTCAATTATGTTAAAACTGTTTAATTGCAAAAGAAAATCCTTTTTAACATCTTTTGGAAGCTTGGGTAAGTTGGAATGAGTTGAAATGGTGAAAAATGCAATTTCTGAACATTTTCTGAACTGTCATGGTCTCTACAGCGACCAGTTCGTCGCTGCAGCGACCAGGCTTATTTGGTTACGGCAGCCCGTCGCTATAGCGACCAGCCCGTCGCTATAGCGAGCTCACCAGAACAGCATCAGTCAGCTGAGCTATTTTGGGTGTTCTGGTGCGTATAAGCAAGGTTTTTCGCATCCGTTTTCTTCAAAACATTTAAGAATCAATGAACACCATCTTAATTCATCCATAAGGCTCCCAAAGGGTAAAATCACTTAAGAAAACAAGGTTTGGACAATGTGTTAGAGAGTCGGGAAAAAGGTTATTTAAGTTATGGAAGCTTTTGTTCAAAGTTTAATCCTTGAGAATGGTGTATGCTAAGGTTATGATTAGAACCCCTTAGAGTGTTAATGAGAATGAGAATGTACCTAGGATAGCAAGTTTAAGATGCACTCAATTAAGTGTGCGTAAGCACAAGGAATGATTCAATAATTCAAAGTTTCAGAACCTTATGTCATAGGTTAAGTATCAGATGTACTTACAAGTACTTAAGATAAGAATTAAGCTAAAGATTACAAGTTATATGTATATATATATATATAAAGAAGAATAAGAACAAGTTAATAAAAGGACTAGATGTGTCTTATGTATTCTCGTTAGTTAGAATACAGGGGGTTCCAGATTAAGCTGGAATGGTGAAGTTACCGTCCGCGAGGACAGCTACACATCAAAGTCAAGAAAGTTAAATGTGTCTCTTGTATTCTCGCTAGTTAGAATACAGGGGGTTCCAGACTAAGCGGGAATGGTGAAGTTACCGTCCGCGAGGGCAGCCACACAAAAGGAAAGAGGAGTCCGGTGTTAGCCTGATATGATAGGAATTTCACCGGTATGATGGGAGATGTACTTCGGGGTTACTCCACCCGGATGCACTCCGTAAAATGAACCAAGATAAGTATTGTTTGTTCAACGCTTACTTTCTAACTTAATGTTACAAAAAAGATGAATATGTATATATATATTATATACTAAGAGATAAGACAAAGTAGTCACCAGTGAACAGAAAGTGATCGTAGGATGTCATCAGATCACTAAGTATGAGATTAAGCATAAGTTCAACATAAGATAAAGACATATAGCGATCCTAGTTTTCCCCTGATCGCGAAATATGTAGAGAATGACGGCGATCGTAGGTTTCCCCGAGATTGCCAAGAGTTAGTGCATGGCGACCCAAGGTTTCCCGAAGGTTGCCAACAGTAGGATGGGCTGGAGCTCACCGAGACATTATGTCTCATCCCAATCCTTCTGGTGCAGGTTCTCAGGTAAGCATGAGGTTCGTGATGAAGTTCTGCAAGGGAGACGCTGAATGGAGTGCGGATGCTCGTCTTGTACCAGCTCAGGAGGTTGTCAGACATTATATATATATAAGTGTATTTTATGGTACTTGATTGGTTGTATATACGAGCATGTTCGTATTCATTCAGTTGTATTGTATTCTTATTATTGAAAATTGTAATGTATCCAGTATCAGATTAATACACATGGTAAATATTCTAGACAATTTAGTATGGGTGTTACAAAAAATGTAAATTTTCAAATATAAAAATTGCGCCAAAAAAAATTTGAAATTTTTTTGGGAATTGTTTCCGAAAAATTTCCGAGGAAAAAAATTAATTTTTTAAAAAAAAAAATTAAATTTTCAAATTACAAAATTGCGCAAAAAAAATTTGAATTATCAAAAATTGCGCCATAAAAATTTGAAATTTCAAAAATTGCGCCAAAAGAATTGAAAAATTTTAATTTTTTAAAATTGCGTAAAAAAAATTTTTGAAAGAAAAATTTTAAAAAAATTGAGCCAACTTGTATTTTTAAAAAATGATTTTTTTTGAAAAAATATATATACTAAAAGTGTTTTTTCATAAAACCAACTTTAATTAGTGTAAAAAAAATTTAAAAAAGAAAATAATTTGTGTTAATTTTTGAAAAAAATAAATTTTGAATAAAAACAAAAGTAGGAATTAAATATTTTGATGAAATTATTCTTGAAAGAAATAAATAGATGTTATTGTTGAAGAAGATGAAAATTTGTGTTAATGTAGATGAAAAATTGTTGTGGAAGAGTTGTTAAAAAAAGATGAAGAAGAAGAAGAAAATAGGAAGAAGAAAATTAATGTTGAAAAAATGATAAGATATTATTGTTGAAGAAATTAGTGTTAAAGAAGAAGAAGAAGAAGAAGAAGATTTATGTTGAAAAAATTATAAGAGATTATTGTTGAAGAAGATAAAAAATTAGATGTGTTTAGAAATTGTTGAAGAAGATGAAAAAGAAGAGGAATAAGAAAATATAGAGATGAATGAATATTTGTTGAAGTAGAGATGAATGAATGGATGATGAAATGTGTAGTAGAGTGTGTTATTTATAGAGGGAAAAAATTCTGTCACGTTTTCCGAGGAATTTCCTAGGAAAAAATTCCTAGGAAACCTTTCCCCCTAAAAATTTTAAATTTTCGTTTCTCTCTCCTCCAATTTTCATTTCCCTCATTTAATTTCCTAGGAATTTCCTAGGATAATTCCTAGGAAAAGAATTTATTTTTTTTCAAAAAAATCAATTATTTTAAAAAATCGATTATTTTTGAAAAATTTGAAAAAATAAATTATAAATATTTTATTTGGTTAAATTAAATAAAATAAAAATAATGATTTGAGTACACAACGACAATATTCATAAAAATTACAAAACAAAAACATAAATTACTCGCTATCAACATCCTCGTCCTCGTAATTATCATCATCGCCGTCTTCGTCATGTATTTCATGAGGTGTCGGTGAAAATTGACTCGATGCAGGCGACGATGAATCAAATGTCTTTCTACTCTTTCTCCCACCCATGAACTTCTTTGTCATCATCTTTTGGAATTTTCGAAAGACATTCATTTCTTTCCTTAGCTCCTTCTCTGCCTCATCTTTCCTTGCCAACGCCTCCTTTTGACTTTGCAACTCTTCGTTCAATCGAGTTATCATTGCTTGCATCTCAAGAGACTCTCCAGAACGAGCTGAGCTGGACTCTGGTAGAACAGGAGCACGAAACAAATTTCCATGCACCACGTTGCCGGCTAACGCTCCAAGACCGTATACTCTGTTCGGTCTTCGTTGTCCTCCTGCAGCCTTTATCCATAATTCAATTATGATGGAGTCGGGAATTTCATCATGCGATTGAATCTCAGGATTCTGCGCCAAAAACTGTGCTACGTACTCGTCATAAGATGCCTATAAAGAAAAGTAAAGAAAATTAGATAATAATAATTGTTTACAAATAAAGTCAAATAAAAATTAGATAATAATAATAATAATAATAATAATAATAATAATAATTAACATATTTCATATTAGTTAACAACATAATTCTTTACTAATTCACATTCTTTTTCTAATTAAAATTAAAATATATTACAAATATTTGCAAATTTACCTGGGTATTGCTAGCTCGAGCATCGATATACTGACCAGTACGCTGACTGAAATGAGTCTCTCTATGGACCTCATTTGGATAAGGATCTCTCTCCAAGGATTTTGCCTAATTGTACACGAAAAATATTAACCAATTAGAACATTTGACTTTATCTAATATATACATGTATAGAAATAGAAATGGTGAATTATTTTTTTTATCAGATGTCTAGCATGGGTAGGGACACTAACACATCCTTGTGCGTGCCTATGTCCTCCTAAGGCAGATGCTCTGTTCTCCTTGTTAGCTCTGGAACGGTTCTTAAATTTGGATCCTCTAACCAATACTTCACCAAGTCTTCCCACGCTTTTTTCCCCGATCCACACTGTACGGTAGTTGCCCTTGTGTTTTTTCCATTCCTCCCGTTCATCATATAACAAATCTGATAAACGTTTGGAAGCTAACTTGTGAAAGAGCTTATCTACAAGAAGATGGACTTCAAGAGGCCAGATACAACGATCCTGCAATAAACAAAAAAATTATTAGACATTAAAATTTTTAAAAATATAACATGTTATAAAGTAATTACAATTATTTAATATTTAATAAATTGTGTTTACCGAAAAGTATTTAAAAAGTGCCGCCCTGTCGTCTGTAGTAAGATGTTTATAGACGGCCCAACACCTATCTTTCGGGTAAAACATCTGGATGACTCCTCGAATAAATTCTGGCACTCTCTTAGATGGCTCCAACCTACAAATTTGAAGTGTTAATTAAATTATGCATTTAAAAAACAAATAAAAATTAAGTCAAACGTAGGTAACAAATTCAAAAACGATCTAGGTGTCGGTGTAATCCTAAGTTTCTTATCCACATATTCCAAGTCTTCGGTGTTGCGACGTCGTCCTCGTCGTGGTGCTGTTGATGCTGATGCTGCTGATGTTGCTGATGCTAGTGCTGCTGCTGATGCTGGTGGCTCTTCATGTTGGTGCTGCTAATGCTGTTGAGGCTGATGTTCAACAACATTCATTAAGCCTAAGAAATTTCCATCTTGCATAAATTCTTGCATCAGGTCCGTTGATGTGGGAGGAACGGGAGGAACGAGTACGTTAAGGCCTTGTCGGATAGTATATGGAGTGGTATTGAAACCCGGCGAATGTGATGAGAGCGGACTATATCCAGGCATACCAAATCCAGGCATAGTGTATGTGGGAGGAATGGTCGGAAATGATGCGGAGGGAATGGTCGGGAATGATGCGGGAGGAATGGTCGGAAATGATGCAGGAGGAATAGTTGTGAACGGAGTGGAGTAAGGTGGTGGAGTAGTAGTAGTAGTAGGAATAGTGTAACACCCCGTTTTCCCAACTTGAAAATTTCATTTAAAATAAATCAGAGTTTCAACCTTGACGGGATGTCGCACTTCGTTTACAATTTATAAATAGGATAATTTGCTATTTATTTCAAAACAGACTTTTCAATAACGTCAAACCATCGCAGCGGAAATTCAACTTCATAATTAAATCTAAACATCATTAGGCACAAGGCCACATCAAAACAACGTAGTTTAAAACTCCACTAAATGTGGTTCAACATCAGTTTGAAATTAAAATACATAGCACATGAATTCATCAAAAAGTTTCCCATCCCGTTACATATCAGAGCGACTCCTAAAGACACGAGGAATCAACTCACTTCAGCGATTACTCCTGGTTATCTGCACGTTACCCACGTAGAGGCAACATTCAAACAGAAGGGGTGAGATTCACATTCAATAAACATAAGTACATAATTCATAAAGATGAATTTAACATTTCACATAAACATCATCAAACAACACCATCAGATCTTATACATATATCACACATACACATCATAATCTCACCTCTCAATGCAACATCAAATACAATAACATCGACCGACTCAACAATGCAACATCACTGACTCAAGTATGCAACATGCATGTGGTACCAATTCATCGCAAAATATGTCATAATAGGACATGTCGGGCATACACCCCCATCGTAAATGTCATATAGACATGTCGGGCATACACCCCCATCACTTAATTCATAATGTCATAATAGACATGTCGGGCATACACCCCCATCACTTAATGCATATGTACTGGACTCGACAATGCAACATTTACAACAAATACAACGTCAACAACAACTTCATTATCATATACATCATCATCGTTATCATCATCATCGTTTAACATCATCATCGTGTATTATCATCATCACAATTATCAACAACTTTCATGTTTATACCAAAGACCAATTTAGAACAGAGACGTGTGAAAAAGACGCAAAACATGAAACAGAGAATGCTGTCACCGTACAATTTCACTAAGACCTCCTTGGAGTATTTTCATCATAACTCAAAAACTAAAAGTCATTTTCACGTCAAACCAAAGCCACTGGAAAGCTAACAAAATTATCTAAAACCTTCATGTTTACACCCAAGGCCAATTCTGTACCGATCAATACCAGTTTTCGTTTCAAATTCGGAAAAGTTGTGCAGAAAGTCCATAAAAATTCACTGTGACCTACGTGCAGTAATTTGACCATAACTCAAGTTCTATAAATCGTTTTGACGTCAGACCAACGGCATTAGAAAACTAACATCCATACCTACAACTTTTGTGTTTACACCTAAGACCAATTCTGTACCGATCAATACCAGTTTTCGTTTCAAATTCGGAAAAGTTGTGCAGAGAGTCCATAAAAATTCACTGTGACCTACGTGCAGTAATTTGACCATAACTCAAGTTCTATATATCGTTTTGACGTCAGACCAACGGCATTAGAAAACTAACATCCATACCTACAACTTTTGTGTTTACACCTAAGACCAATTCTGTACCGATCAATACCAGTTTTCGTTTCAAATTCGGAAAAGTTGTGCAGAAAGTCCATAAAAATTCACTGTGACCTACGTGCAGTAATTTGACCATAACTCAAGTTTTATATATCGTTTTGACGTCAGACCAACGGCATTAGAAAACTAACATCCATACCTACAACTTTTGTGTTTACACCTAAGACCAATTCTGTACCGATCAATACCAGTTTTCGTTTCAAATTCAGGGCAGAGATAAAAAAACTCAGGAAAAGCAACTTATATTATTCAAACTTCTCATTCATCTGACACATGTTTATGAACATTCAAAACTTCATCAATTTATGCATAAGCATGGCACCAATCAGTAACAACACCATAGAATCACAACAAAATCAACATCTCAACATAGAAATCATCAATTTAACATTCCATCATTAGTTTATCATAATCAAACAACCCTAATTCCCAAATTCACCAACATCAACATGTTAAATCAAAATTTAGGGATTATGAAACTTAGATTTATAGAAGCTAGTCCCACCCTTACCTTGTTATGAAGAAATCGCCCCCTTCAGCTTTTCCTCTTCTCAAGTTCTTCACCTTCTTCCTTGGCTCTGCTTCTCCTCTTTTCTCTTCTCTGTTTCACGTGAAAACACAACAAATGAAACCTCTTCACGCGTATACCTCTTTTTCTATTCCACTTCCCTCTTTCTTAATTTCCCATAATGCCCTTAATGCCATTTTAATTCTATTTAATCTATTAAATTATATTAATTCATTATAATTCAATAAAATAATAAAATTAAATTCTAGGCGTTACAACTCTCCCCAACTTATAAAATTTTCGTCCTCGAAAATCTATCCGACACAACCATCTCAACTATATTCCAACACACCATCATTTAAGGAGCAACATCCATCACACTCTTATACTTCGACATACAACGTCACATTATTATCTTAACAACATCTTCGACATCAAAACACCTTGACACATAATTCTCACATCCATAACTCACCAAATCAAACATGTAGAGTCGTATACTTATAGCAACTGCGCTACATACACTTCTGCTGCGCAACTCTGATAATCTATCTTAAGTCATCGTACTCATTAAAATTTCCATCAACTACATGGGTTACAAGTCTTAATTTAAGTTCGGACTTTCTTTAACATCCATCATAACATCATCGTTAACTTAATATCCTCAATCTTTCACTTTGCGACGTTAGCTCGCATATAAATCCTCTACTCTGAATCGTTCAATACTTCTCGACTCTTTCCTATCCACTCCCTTATTAATTCACACAAACACTATATAACATTATTCACTTCATGCACTATCAAGATAGCAAGTCAAATCTACACCATCCAACACGATCTCGTCTACTATCAACAAGAGATTAAGGGTGATCAAGTCCTCAATTTGTCAAGAGATATCCGACAACCGTAATGGAGCATAAACTATCGTTACTAACTACAATAGAGTTCTTTTCCAACTTATACTCACGTCACCCAAAAGCACCATACTTCAACAATTCCCAAAATCATCTGAACATGCTAACACCGACGTCTTGCAGCTACATACTAATACACCTCTGACGATAACATCAGACATAATTTCTTTTAGGTCATTACCAACACTTCCTATCCTTGAAATCTCATTCTTCGCATTTCCAACAACTTCAGCAACTCATTATAATTACTCACTAATATTCCACAATGAAGTCTACCACAATCCGTCACTATAATCATTCTTATTCAACATAAATTGCATCTCCATGCATTTTCCGATACCTTCGCATTCTTACAAATACCAACGTTTCATTCCTTATCCATATCTTACACCCTTCTTCACCTTTTCAATTTTCAGCAAGAATCACCCAACTTCAAACACAATTATATCTTCCAATACAGACCTCCCAAGCACAAAATTATATTCCAAAATGAAGGGAATTTCGTGTAGATTCCAGAACTTCAAGAATCTCCCAAATCCGAGTTACGAGTAAAAAGTTATCATCCTTGCAATGGGACTGGTCCAGAATTCCCGTATGCAGAATTTTCCAAAAATCAGCATCAGACCCAAACATTAAAATGCACTTTTCTTCCTCTTCACAAACTTCCTGAAGACAAATCTTATATGCAAACTGTAGGGAATTTCTTGAGCTTTCCAAAAAGTCCAGAATCGCTTCCATCAGAAACACGAGTAAAAAGCTATGCCCCTTTTACTGACAGCTGCTCCATAATTGTAAAAATCAGAATTTGAGGTTGATGAACATAAGTTCCATCTCTCCCTCTCGCTTCCAAGATCTACCAACATCCTTTCTTTTCATCCAACTACGAAAATCACCCGAATTTAATCCAACTACACTCAAGACATACCATCTACCGAATTAATCCATCAACTATCACTTCCATTGGAATAATTCCTCATTCTCAATTAATTCACCATCCATAATCTACACACATCTCAAACTCGACTGATACGAATTCATGAGTCCATACTCTCGCCGGTTCCCAACAACATCGCTTCAATAACGTTTGCACTCTTACAATCAACATCACCTCGAACCAACTTCTACATACTATCAACACGTCCGGGAGGCAAGCTTCTCCCCCACTTACTCCAAACCAACTCCTGCAGACAACGACTATGAGCTAACAAACAAGTACCGACAGTGTTTCACACACATGTCGAGTACTAAGGGACAAACAACATTAGACAACATTGGCCGGACAGACCGACCTGCTCTGATACCAATTGTAACACCCCGTTTTCCCAACTTGAAAATTTCATTTAAAATAAATCAGAGTTTCAACCTTGACGGGATGTCGCACTTCGTTTACAATTTATAAATAGGATAATTTGCTATTTATTTCAAAACAAACTTTTCAATAACGTCAAACCATCGCAGCGGAAATTCAACTTCATAATTAAATCTAAACATCATTAGGCACAAGGCCACATCAAAACAACGTAGTTTAAAACTCCACTAAATGTGGTTCAACATCAGTTTGAAATTAAAATACATAGCACATGAATTCATCAAAAAGTTTCCCATCCCGTTACATATCAGAGCGACTCCTAAAGACACGAGGAATCAACTCACTTCAGCGATTACTCCTGGTTATCTGCACGTTACCCACGTAGAGGCAACATTCAAACAGAAGGGGTGAGATTCACATTCAATAAACATAAGTACATAATTCATAAAGATGAATTTAACATTTCACATAAACATCATCAAACAACACCATCAGATCTTATACATATATCACACATACACATCATAATCTCACCTCTCAATGCAACATCAAATACAATAACATCGACCGACTCAACAATGCAACATCACTGACTCAAGTATGCAACATGCATGTGGTACCAATTCATCGCAAAATATGTCATAATAGGACATGTCGGGCATACACCCCCATCGTAAATGTCATATAGACATGTCGGGCATACACCCCCATCACTTAATTCATAATGTCATAATAGACATGTCGGGCATACACCCCCATCACTTAATGCATATGTACTGGACTCGACAATGCAACATTTACAACAAATACAACGTCAACAACAACTTCATTATCATATACATCATCATCGTTATCATCATCATCGTTTAACATCATCATCGTGTATTATCATCATCACAATTATCAACAACTTTCATGTTTATACCAAAGACCAATTTAGAACAGAGACGTGTGAAAAAGACGCAAAACATGAAACAGAGAATGCTGTCACCGTACAATTTCACTAAGACCTCCTTGGAGTATTTTCATCATAACTCAAAAACTAAAAGTCATTTCACGTCAAACCAAAGCCACTGGAAAGCTAACACAAAATTATCTAAACACCTTCATGTTTACACCCAAGGCCAATCTGTACCGATCAATACCAGTTTCGTTTTCAAATTCGGAAAAGTTGTGCAGAAAGTCCATAAAATTCATGTGACCTACGTGCAGTAATTTGACCATAACTCAAGTTCTATTAAATCGTTTTGACGTCAGACCAACGGCATTAGAAAACTAACATCCATACCTACAACTTTTGTGTTTTTACACCTAAGACCAATTCTGTACCGATCAATACAGTTTTTCGTTTTCAACTTCGGAAACGTTGTGCAGAGAGTCCATAAAAATTCACTGTGACCTACGTGCAGTAATTTGACCATAACTCAGTTTATATATCGTTTTGACGTCAGCTCCAACGGCATTAGAAAACTAACATCCATACCTACAACTTTTGTGTTTACACCTACGACCACTTCTGTACCGATCAATACCAGTTTTTCGTTTCACATTCGGAAAAGTTGTGCAGAAAGTCCATAAAATTCACTGTGACCTCGTGCAGTAATTTGACCATAACTCAAGTTTTATATATCTGTTTTGACGTCAGACCAACGGCATTAGAAAACTATACATCCCATACCTACAACTTTTGTGTTACACCCTAAGACCCAATTCCTGTACCGATCAATACCAGTTTTTCGTTTCAAATTCGG